>OX419583.1:2169054-2492225 GCA_948473455.1 Teleiodes luculella | reverse complement strand
CGTGTTTTAGGCAAATAAAGATTTATTATTATTATTATTATTATTATTAAAAAAATCACTTATCCTTCTAACCTCTACAAATAATAGACTATCTCTGTATGTCTGTAACTTTTTCATGCCTAAACGGCTGAAAGGATCGTTATGGCAAGTTGACGGAGCCGAAACGAAACCCTTGTGTTCATAAAAGCATGATAGTCACAAATACGTAAAGTTTCAATATTTTTGTTTATTAAACTTCGAAATAAGGAGATAAAAATTATTTGTGCAAGAAAGATGATTACTGTTTTTCCAGAGCGTTCCGTGCGAAATCAAATAAGCGCATGCGTATGTTGTAATTTCTGGCTGACTACGCCAATATTATGTTGTCATCGGAATTATAATAATTTATAATAATTTTATTTATTCAAAAAGCCTTACAAAAATACATAAAAGCATAGTATAGGTAGAGATAGGTATATAAGACGGCTTGTTAAGGAATATAATTAAAAATGTTCCCTGACTTTAATGCTAGGTTAACCTGTGTTATAAAAGTCAGTGGTTCGGTGCCAGAACAATAACAGCAGATTTATTCTATAGATGCCTTATCTAAATTATATTAACATAAGTTTATTAGTGTTTGACAAAGAAAACCTGAAGTGTGTAAGGCATACGTATGTACGCATTACGTGTACATTCCAATTTTCATTACGCTACGACCCTTGGAAGATGGTTAAATTAGTTACTTTAGATTCCATTACATACTTATTTACATACAGGTAGACCTAACAAAATAATTATTAACACAAAAAACGACTTCAAACAGTAAACTAAAAAGCAAAAAATAAATTAACTTCGTACAAAATAATACGTATCTGCATTTAGTTAAATAGAAATTATTAAATAATTATTTTATAATTATGAAGTCATTTCATTTGATACCCTGCATAACATATCTTTTAATTTTTTTTAGCGACCCTATTTGATTTGAGCCCTTCGGCCGTTAAGGAAACCGAAGTTTGGAAACTAGTTTCCTGAAAGGATTTTTTTATACTCCTACGTAACTGGTTTCCTATAAGGCTTTTTTTATCCTTTTACGTAACTGGTTTCCTATAAGGCTTTTTTTATCCCTCTATGGAACTGAATAACTATTATAATCTCTTTGGTATCAGTGGCAAGGTATCCATTTGAAAAACGTCATTTATCAGATCATTTTGATGCACTTGACATTCATCAAATGTCAACAGATAATTTCCTTGGTTGACTTGTTGTTTATTGTCATATAATAATATAAAATAAATATTCTTATAAAATGGATTTGAGGGATCTGGAATTCATATCAACGAAAAAAGGAAGCGTTGCCGCTCTACATGGGGGTCGCAAATATCACAGAAAAAAGGAATATACAAACGGTAACACGTTAACGCTACCAAGAAATAAATAATGAAATTGATAATGCGATTACAGATTTGAAAAATGGAATAATAACTGTGGGCCACTGTATCGAAATTATTTCACCATACGCATTTATATTTTAATTGTAAACTTCAAAGTTTTTTTAGTTTATCTGAAGAGTTCTTTTATATTTTAAGTGACTGATTTTTCTAATTTTATTTTAGGTAATTGAATTGTTTTATGTTGTATGAAAAAAGATATTTTTTATGTTTTAAATGATTAAATTGTTTTCGTTATTTAATTTTATGAATTGTTTTTCTGTATTAAATCCAAATATCTGAAATAAACCACAAAAACGGTTTTATTACGGATCTACTAATACAACACTCGTAAAATTACTAATGAAGTCCAATTAGTTTCTTAGGTGGCTGTAATAACACAAACAAAGTATTTTTTGGAAACCAGTTACGTAAAAGGTTAAAAAGAACCTTATAGGAAACCAGTTACGTAGGAGTATAAAAAAATCCTTTCAGGAAACTAGTTTCCAAACTTCGGTTTCCTTAACGGCCGAAGGGGCTGAATCACCTGATTGTCCGAAAAGAAATATGATTCCGCGCTTCGAAAGGCACGTTAAGCCGTTGATTTCGGTTACTATCTAGTAGTCGTTATACGAGCCATGTCAGAAGCCTTAGGCGGCTCTATAATTTTGACATCAGGGTGTGCGAGGTATAGGTTTGGTACCCTTGAAACCCATACAATAGGGATGAAAGACTACTGGCTCAACTACTCAACTAATTACTATTTACTTTAAAAAAGCTACCGGCTAATTTTATTTACTAGATATCACAGAATCAAACTAATGTCTACTATCATAGTCTACTGCCAATGACAATAAACAACAAGTCAACCAAGGAAATTATCTGTTGACATTTGATGAATGTCAAGTGCATCAAAATGATCTGATAAATGACGTTTTTCAAATGGATACCTTGCCACTGATACCAAAGAGATTATAATAGTTATTCAGTTCCATAGAGGAATAAAAAAAGCCTTATAGGAAACCAGTTACGTAAAAGGATAAAAAAAGCCTTATAGGAAACCAGTTACGTAGGAGTATAAAAAAATCCTTTCAGGAAACTAGTTTCCAAACTTCGGTTTCCTTAACGGCCGAAGGGGATTCAGCCTGCAATGTCAATCAAGCAATGACTGCAACACTGTCTAACGCATTTTTCACAACAAAGAGGGCTTTGCACAAATTAATTATTAAGAAAAGAATTTTATTTAAAATTTGCGCACAATTTTGGTTGCGATATTTTGTGGATATGATATAGACAGTAGACACGGATACTTATAGAGCAAAACTAAACTAAAGCTAAACTTTTAGAGCATTTGCACTTGATACTGCTCGTTATTTCGTCTCTTTATGTCCTTGGTTCAAAGTGCCTTCTACTTTATTTAAGTACGAGTATTCAGTACATGACACTTTTCTGCATATTTAAATTTCAGCGATTTATTTTTCAATTTCTGATTTTTTTCAAATATGTTCTGATATTTTATTTTGATGTACTTACTTAACATATTATTTTGGTTATAACGGAAAATCATTCAATAAATATGTTTATATAATATAATGATCTCTCTAAAATCGTCTCAGAATCTCTTTAACAGAGAAATGGTTCCTCATCGATTGTACTCACTTCTAAACTCGCAAATATATTATCTATCTATTGTATTGGGGCGAAACGTATTCGCCATAAAAACTCGATTAGGGTTGGTAAACTCGCTCGCGTGCAGGGGACCAAGTGGAAAAGGATTGAACAATTCGTACTGGTATTATAGGCAGTTACTGAAGAAACTTTTATTGATTGGATCGAGGATACGTCGCTGAATGATTATTACATGGATTCGTCCAATGGAATGTTACCATCAGCTTGCAATGAAGAAAATACTACTCTACTTTGCATATTATTATGTAGGATAAGTGTATGAGAAATAGTGATAGATAGATAGATAATGTAATCGAATAGAGGGAATACAATCATCAACATTGTACACAAATCAAGAGAAGATTTTGATCACTTTGAAAAATGATTTTTTTTTATATAATTGATTCTTCAAATTAAAATTTAAAACAAAGTAACAATTTAATTATTTTTTTTCATATAGCAATAGCTGATTCCATAAAATCTAACTTAGTAATTTTTTACATTTACAAATACTTTTTTCTAAGTAAATGTTGATTATTCAATGCCAAGAATATTCTTAGAAGTTAGAAGTACGAACAAATATACGAGAAAGTATATTATACGAGTAATAGCACTCAGAATGGCCGTATGTGACCTGTGTCGAATTGCCACAAAGTCTCTTATATTTCACCTTAAAGACGCACAAAGAACCATACATGTAGTAGACCACATTCTGATCAGCAGGAAGTACGACACATTGTTTGTTAGATGTGCGCATTTGAAGAGAAGCAACAACCATACCTAATTGTAGCTAAAATCAGTCTGAAGATAGCAAAGCTTCAAGATGTGGCAACCAAAATATCTTGACAATTGAATGTTTCAGAGATTTCAATTTTAATATTTAAGTCAGTCTAATTGTATGGGTGCGAAACATGGCTCGTCGAGGCCGGTATCATCAACCATTCGCAGGTGCTCGCAATCAAAGGCACACGGATTCTCAGGCTATATTGGCCAAGAATTAGCAACGCAATGCTATGGTAACTGATTCTGCTGCGTAAATTGCTTTGGATCGGATATGTGCCTCGAACACTACTTGTCAAAATCCTACTGAACATTCAGAGGATATCACAACTGCCCCCCTAGCATTCACTTGTGACAGACATAGTTTTGTCGTGTATATACTGTTATGCTTATCATCATCAGTCTTCCTTTTATTTCTGACACTATGTTATTTAGCAAAAAATAATCCTTATGATGAAGCCTATCGATCTTTTTATAGTACGGGGGTTGTCACTTCTTAGCTCAGGTTCGTTATTATTTATATAGACTTTAATACAACAGATGGGTGGGGAAATATATAAAAACTGTAAAAAAATAACTAATCACTTTGCATGCCAAAACGGATTCAGAAATACCCATCTCATTTGAGCAAAATTTTCAATATCCCGAACATTACAGCGAGAAATAGATATTCCACATGAGGTTGAAGATATCTGAGAAATACTAAAGAAAGCTGTTTTCACGTAGATGCATATTTCACAGTAAACGAGCACGATCCGATTCGTTTTATGGGTATTTTGGCAAAACAATTTACATCGACGACTGTTTACGTCACATTTTGATAACTAGAGCTTTGGTTAATATATTTTGTTGGAGTACAGATACAAAACTAATAAAAAAAAAACATATTCTGCAAATTATATTGGGTTTAGGTATTCATTAAAGATGCTGGTTTTTCTATCGAATTTCGACCAAACGACTACTTCGAGTCGAGTTAAATCTTTATGTAACATGAATAATACATACACCACTCCTGATAGGATCCGACTTATTTTATAAATGTTATTTTTAGCAACAAAAAATACGGAGACCCAATATTCCAAATAAATAAGGTGGAAAATAGCTTTGTTTGTAGGATGTATTGTGAAACAATAGAAATACTAAAATAATAATAGATAGCACTCGCACTGAGACTACACAGTTAGACAGCACTTACAAGGATTCATATGATCCTATTTAGTATAACGTTACAGATTCGTACATATCATCTATGAAGGAGAACATCCCGATCTATTCTATTACATTACTCGTGAACATTCGGCAGTCAGGGAGGTAGTATTGTAATGTAATGTTTAAAGTCGAATCTATAATGTTACATTACACGTGAATATTCGGCAGTCAGAGAGGTAGGATTGTAATGTAATGTTTAAAGTCGAATCTATAATGTTATATAAGACGTGAATATTCGGCAGTCAGAGAGGTAGGATTGTAATGTAATGTTCAAAGTTGAATCTATAATCGGGAGCACTTATGTGCAAAAAAAACTATAAGAAAAATGTATTTGTTAAGGATTTTTTTTTTTATATTCTCATGGAAACTTTTCCTGCTCTAAAAATCACGGTGCATATCCAAAACAATTCCCATAAAACGGATAATCCGTAATAACCACTCAGTAATAACACCCAATCAAAACAGAACAGAAAATCAGTCAAATAAATAAAATCTACTCGAAACAACAGCGGACAATGAGGATTAAGTTACATCGTTGGCCAATTAATTGCAACATACGTTTTCAAATATTATCCTTCATTAAAATTTATTGAAAGAATTTATTTCAAATATTTCCACTACTTACTATAAACAAAATCAACGCGCTATTTGAGTTACGTTTTTATACCACAATACCCACCTACCCACCAGGGTAGAATTTTTTACATTAAACAAGATGTTATAAAAAGATGACACAAGGCAGAAGAAAGGGGTAAGGATGCTAAGGAATTCATTAAAGAATTAGGGCAGAGGGTGAGGAAAAGTGGTGTTGAGAGTGTCACCTAGTTCAGCATATCTCTTTGGGGATCCAGCCGTGTAACGCAGCCAGTGTGATGGGAGCTTTTCCCCTGGAATCGACACGAGGCTGTTTGTTATAGTCTTTTGTATATATTTTTTTATTGTATGTCAGTAAGTAACAAAGACCTATCCAAAAATGTTCCTTATTTAGTTACTTTGATTAGTAGACATTTTTTAATTCAATTATTATCAACTTGCACGGTTTTCCCGGAAGTCATTAATTTTAGAGTTTATATAAGCTCAGCGCCTTCGTATAAACAAATCAACTTTGGTAGGTGAAACCACAAGGAGAAGAATTAGCGCAGGATATAGCGGTGTTTACTTACAAAAGTTTGCAATATTAATTCAAAATTTACAACGATTGTAATATATAAAGCAGCGAGATATAGTGCCACTGCGTACCTCTTTTAGTTATATAGTTATTAGTTTGTAAGTGTATTTTTAAGGTTCTGCGGAAGATCAGCGTTATGGAATGAAAATTCCATAACATTATGCTGAGCAGTGACGTTTTTGCTTGCTTCTCTGCCAAATGTTATGTTTATATGTGTTCCATTTTTTTTGTAAGCAAATTATCCAAGCCAGTTTGTTCTAAGAGGTATAGAAAATTAAATGTAAGGCGTACGGCGTCGATGACGGTTGTCTGTCGTGAGTCATAAATCTTTCGAAGCCCCATAAAATCGCCATACAGTGAGTATTACGTTAAATATATTAAAAAAGAAAGAAAAGTAGAACATGGGTGAAGGAGTTTTAACTTTTACGGGAAAAGTTATCAAATATGCAAATACTGAGAGTTTTGAAACCATCGGCTGGTGAGCGCTGACTAAAGTCGGAACGATCTAAGCGTGCTATTTAGCAAGCTAGCCTATAAGCACGATTGAATCCACTCGATCGGTCTAAGTCTTACTTAGACTGTCTTGAAATTGCATAGTGTAAGTAAGACCTATATAAAAAAAAAACAGAATAAGAACAAAGAAAGATTTAACAGAAAGAAACAAGAGTCTTTGAGAATTTACCAAAAAGATACGGTAAAAAGAAAGGAACCTTATAGGAAAGATAAAAAATCGAGAATTATAATTTCATTACAATTAGAGCTTTTTGTTAAAAACGGCTAAGCTGGCACTATTAACATGAGAGAACATAAAACACGTTTCCATGTGGATGGGCTTCAATAGCGATTTGCCCAAAGAGTATTTCAAAGCGAAATGGTTAGATATCTTGCGTCATACGCCTTCGGGAGAACTCTATCAAACAATTAACAGGTTCGTTCACAAAACATGGATGCAGACATAATATGTATATAAAATATGTCCACTGTTTATAACTAGCACCACACACTCACACTCCACTCACACTCACACTCCACTCCACTAGAGTGGCTCAGCGACCCAAAGTGGGTCTTGGCCTCCGACACGAGTATTCGCCACTTATCTTGTTACCAGCAGCGCCACAGAAAAATAGACCTTGTCGATGCGTGGCAAGGTGGGAGGGCGGCATTCATCCAGGGGGCATTGCATAAGCCCCATGACCCTTGGATGACTGAAGGCTGTAGCTTGTAAAAAAGCTACGGACACCATAATGATACTAAGAGTTGTCTATAAAATAAAAGAGAAAATGTGGACATAATTGACCGACAGCGTTTTCAAGAGGCCAAAGAAGTAACTGAGCGGCTAAATGTAGAAATTAAATATCCCAGAATAGTGTCAAGACAAAACACACTGACCCTGCTCGGAAATACTCTTCAGCCCTATTCGCTGCTGAAGAGTATTTCCGCACGTACATGCTTGCAAGAGTGTATCCAGGGTGGGGGGGCGGCATTCATCCAAGGGTCATGAATCCTATGACCCCTGGATGAATGGAGGCTGTATCCAGGAGCGGGCTGTAGCTTGTAAAAATGTTACCGGACGCCATAATGACCCTAAAAGTTTTCTACAAAATAAAAGAGAAAATGTGGACATAATTGACCGACAGCGTTTTGAAGAGGCCAAAGAATTAGCTGAGCAGCTAAATGTAGAAATTAAATATACCAGAATAGTGCCCAGACAAGACACAGGGTCAGGGCCAATAACCAAACTGTTCAATCAGTTGTAGAGTATTTCTGCAGAGCTGTATACATCCCTCTTCTAGACACAATAACAAGTGACCCACAGGACCGCCTTTGTCCTAAAAAACTTAAATTGTTTCAGCTAAGCGTTTTCATGCCAAAAAGCGATTTTCAAGACATTGAAACTGTGAAACAACTAGCTGCCTAGATTATACATAGTTACTAGATACTCCAGTATCTGTCATCGGTCGTGGATGGTGAAGTGGCAGCAGCGGAGTCAAGACATACCGCTGTTATACTCTTTTATAGAGTTTTAGCAAAGTGGCCCTCACAAAACACACACGATTTCTGACCTTATTTTAAATTGCGAATAAATATATTAATGAACCGAATCATTCATTAAAAAAATTAAAAACATTGTTTAGGTCAGAATATCCGCATTTAAAAATGTTTCATCGATTTTGATACAACAGTGCCAATGCTAATGTATCCGCCTGACTGGATAATTTTATTTTACTTCGTCCTATTAGACGGAGACAAAGACAAATAATTGACGTTAGGGAGTTCGACAAAGTGAGATAATATGACCAACTAAGCGTGAAGAGGAGGACATACAAACGGATTCCTTTGTTTTACGTATGTAGATGTCAGATTACAGAGATCAAAGATGTATGCAACGTTCAGGCGGTCAGTGACCATTTCTCTTTGTGACGATTTCGACGTCGAAAAGTGATTGTAAAATCTTACTTCGAATAAGACATATTTCATTTTCATTTTGACTTCTAAATATTACCAGTTCTGGATTCGACCACTTATTGTTCCACCCAGTTCTAAAGGAGACCATTTCTGGATTAAACCACTTCGTTATACGTCCGCCTTAGTACCGCCAACAAAAAAGTTTTAAATTAATTATACAAGTAAACCGCAAAATAACAACCGTGTTCGAGTTGTAAAATGCTCACATCATAGGTATACATATACATAAGAAAATCTAATCATACATGTTTACCAAGTAAAATAAAAAATAAAGTTTTACTGACAGTTGATGCCTGCAAAATTGAAGTAAGCAACCTTATGCAACAGTTTGGACCCAGTTCCAAAAATATCTGAAAGAAACTTTGAAAAATTGAAACAAGATTGTTTATCTGACGATGTTGAGGATATCCCTTTTTTTTTACGGTAAAAGACAGTCTATATCTATAAACATCCAGAATTTATTTTTTAAATGCGGTTGAATTAAATTTCAGGAAAATTTTGGATGTGAATGTCCCAAAAGGTTTTTGTGATGATTTTTTAGTTTGTGAAGACGGCGATAGCAAAAAAATTATAATATTTTGCTCTAATTCAGCAAGCATTTTACAACTCGAACACGGTTGTTATTTTGCGGTTTACTTGTATAATTAATTTAAAACTTTTTTTTGGCGGTACTAAGGCGGACGTATAACGAAGTGGTCAAATCCAGAAATGGTCTCCTTTAGAACTGGGTGGAACAATAAGTGGTCGAATCCAGAACTGGTAATATTTAGAAGTCACACAGAGAAATGGTCACTGACCACCTGAACGGTATGCAATTACAGTGGACACCAACGACATCACGCTTTGAATTGTGGTAGGTTTACTGGCAGATTTCCGCGGCACCACGCTCTGAAATGATATTCAACATTCCCTCGGCACAGTCAGTGTCGCATGTCGTGACGGCAAAAGACCTGATGGCAGAGAGAGATGGAGCATTGCGCCTTACTGAAGTGAAACGTGGATAATGACACAACGTGACAGGGAAAGACTGCAGGACTTTGAGATGTGGTGTTGGCGAAGAATGGAGAAAATCAACTGGACGGAAAGAAAAAGCAACGAAGAAGTCTTACAACTTGTGAATGAGAAAATTGCTATTCTGGGGATCATTGCAAATAGAAGAGGGAAGTTGCTAGGTCACTTGATACGACACGACGACTTTGTCAGAAACATCATTGAAGGAAAGATAGAAGGGAAAAGGAAATGAGGACAACCTAGAAGGACATATATAGACCAAATTAAGGAAGGAATAGATGTGTCGTACCAGGAGATCAAACAGAGAACGGAAGACAGAAGACAGAACAGAATGGCGTAGACTCCACCGACAAGAGCGCGGCTCTTAAATATGAAAAAGAAGACAGTAACAGGCTGTTACCGGCACTTTAATGCCGCTATATGGAACTAGGCAATAAATTTGAATGTGCTTTATACTCCAAAGGGACGCAATGCGGTGAGGTGAGATTATGTGCAACACACAAGCAATCGCTATATTGCTGTGCTCTTTCAGAGCGTCACTACTGTCTGTACTATATTATTGTTAAGATGTCTATGTAATTTACCAACTGTAACTAAAAAATACGAAATCGAAATTGAATTTGAACGCCCTCGAAGGCTGGCACCATATCGTCAATTCACGACTGCTAAAACGTCCCAGCCTGTATTCATTTGTTTATAAATTAAAAAAAAGGCAAATGTTAGGACTTTGTGATTCAAAACCAATTATTGAAAAATCGAGACAAAACCGAAGAGTCTGCGATAAACATTTCGATTATCAGTATTTGAAACTTCTGCGAAATATTAAAAAAAAGAAAATTTCGCTTGCCATTTATGAAGAAAATATTTTTTTGCAACTCTTGAAAAGAACAGTTTTCATGTTAATTTTATTTATAGTCGGATTTTTAGAGGTCAAAGGGTTAAGAGGTCAATTGGTATAAGAGCAATTATTTTCCCTCCATGTGGCATAGCCGTGGGACGCCCTGTATATAAAGCCATATATACTGCAAAGTATTAAAACATGAATATAAGAAAGGCATATCTGATAAAAGAGCAGATATGCAATGTCGGCGATCGACGTGTTGTAAATATTAGCGTTAATTAGGTAGGGGTAAATATATACCACTTAGGGTTAGGATTTTTATCACTTATTATTTGTTTCTAAATTACCTAGGGTTAGTTTGTTTATTATGCTTAAATTGCTTATATTTTGTATCCAATTTCTATTATTTTTCTTGTAAGAATTTATCATTAATGTACAGATTCAGGGTCAATTTCTTATTAAAATAGAGTTTGTAAAATCATATGACCGCAACTAGCTTACGCCTGTATGAGTAACAAAATCAGAGTTAATATTATTTTTGTAAATAGAGTCTATAATGTTTTCAGACCACAGCTTCCTTACGGCCGCATGAGCGAGCCCATTCTTATTGGTCTAAAAATCCAGCGCTCTCATTGGCTGACTGTTTTAGTATGAGTCGCGATCTATTTTTCCGAAAATCGCATGTTTCAATAATTGAAGTAGCTTTATTTTGACTATGTAGTGTAATAGATAGTAGGTAAAAAATAGATATTAACAAGGTTTCATAAAATAAAATATAATATTATAGGCGCTAGGTAGGAAATAAAGATTGTCCATTTCCCTTCCCATTTCCTGCTCCCAAGTTCTATTTGCGCACGAAATAAGTAGTTATTTTAATAGATCTATGTAATATCCATTATTACCCATGTTTTTACAATAGTTTAGCTGCAAGAACTCTGTAAAATTAGGAAATAAAGTTTAAAGGTCATCCCGTAGTCAGGCAGAAATTTCGCAAAAAGCCAATGCCTAAAATTGGTGCCTTTTTTTTTTTGAGCGTCCACTGATGAGACCTTGATATATCGCTTCTAGACAATGTACCTGATAAATTAAAGTATGACAAGCATACCTCTAAACTCAGTCCGAACAGAGTTATAGAGGTTGAAAGTTAAGCCCGACGGTACATTTTTTGTATGAAAAATATTACACATACGAATAGATTTTTATACACTTACATTTATTTTTGTTTATTACTACTTACTACACCTACGCATACCTATAAACTAACCTTTACATTTATATACAGGGTGTTACAATAATACCCGTAAAGCTTTGAAGGGGTAAAAGGGTTGCTAGTAAGGAGTCTACTGACCAAACATGAGACCTGTAGTAAGACATTTTGACTTGACAAATAAAACCGTTTTTAACTAAAAATACATTTTTTTAACATAATGTGAATCCAGCTCTATTATTCTCGTAAGCACTGGTAATGACAGGCTCGGCTCACTTCGCGCCAGAGCTCCAGAATGTACCTACGCCGGCGTCCGCATTTATGCTGATAGTTAGTAAGGAGCGACGCGCACCCGAGTGACGACGCCCGTGCTTTAATTCGCTTATTCCAAGTTTTATTTTAATTATTATGGGTGAACGAAAAGCAAAAAGGTATTGTATAGCATTCAGGTGTTTCAATAACGATATGAATGTCAATGAGGTACAATATTTTTTCCTTCCGAGTAATATCGAAAGGTAAGATAATACTTTTATTGTCTTTAATATCATTTCTATTGATTAAATCATTATAATAATGAAATAATTTCAGGTATTAACATATTTAGTGATATCACCCTACCCCAGCTGCAATATTTTCGTATAAATGTTAACCACCTCTAATTAAAAATCGTTCAGTATAAGTAGACCTCCCAGAACTAGTGATTGCTTACTAATACAAGCTCACATAAACTGGTTACTAGTTAAATACTCATAAGTTAAGTAATAAAATAAAGAAATGTATTGAAAATGACGAACTTTAGATCAAATAGTAGCCACGATATAGGCTGCGCCTAGTGTGGTTGCTTTGTAAAACAATGATTGTAACTGGTCTAGTTTAATTAAAATTATTTATTATGATTATTATTAGTTACCAGTGAAGTATTACCAATATCAATATAATATCAAAGGTTTAATTCAATTACGCCCAACCCTACAGAGGAGCGGCTTTATCAAAGGCGCGCGACGGACTTAGCAATGCGGACTCTCGCGTCGCGGACTTAAGGTGCATAATGTTTAAAAACGAGCGCAGCGAAACGGTAGGCTATTATAGCCAGGGTCACGTTCGACGCGTTCAAAGTAATTTGAACATTAGGTGCGTGGTAGCTAGATTGAAATTCGCACGTTTGCTATCAGAGAGTGCGCCTTCTGCACCTAGTACTATTATTTATTGTGGTAATGGCAAAGAATAATGACAATCCATTTCTGTAGACATGTAGTTTCACGTCGTTTGAATTTTGTGGACTATTATGGGTAATTAAGATTATTTTACATCAAAATCAAGAAATAAAAACGTAATAGTCGTACTTTGTCTTACTATTGACCAAAAACTCACGCGCACTACACAAACGAAGAGGTTTGTGTGACAGCTAAAGCACAGCATGCATTGCCGATAACGCTGCGCTGTCAGACCAATCATGATAAAGTGAGAAAGAGACGGATAGATTGGCTTCGGCAGTTAGGTGCTGTGTAAGTTATATTACATGCTATAATAATATACATATGAGTTAAATACAGCAAATGGTCTAAACAATGTAAATGCAAATAATAAGAATGTAACTCACCAAAAACATCAATTAATAAAAGGGCCGCTGTTAAAAAAGTGTATATTTTTTTGTGGTTTTTATTCTTTCACATTGACGAAATAACATAAAAATATGTTTTATGATCAAACAAAAGTCATCTTGA
Organism: Teleiodes luculella; assembly: GCA_948473455.1. Classification (NCBI taxonomy): domain Eukaryota; kingdom Metazoa; phylum Arthropoda; class Insecta; order Lepidoptera; family Gelechiidae; genus Teleiodes; species Teleiodes luculella. The sequence goes on along the minus strand of OX419583.1, from coordinate 2,478,742 downwards.
GCGGGGTTTTAATCGGCTTTAAGAGAGCACAAACTAAAACCATTTTTAGTTCAAGTTTTGATACATACCTAAACAAAGATACGCCGATCTTCATGTTTAAATATGCAACTAAAAACAGATATGCTAGGTAAAAATAATATGCTTTAATAGGAATTCATAAATGTGTTATTCTGAATCGATATGATAAGATTTATAGTAAAAAAAAAGTTTTTTTTTTTCCTTTTTTTGAACCTCTATAACTCAGTCCAGACTGAGGATAGCGAAATGTACCATGTACCGTTGTATCAGTGGTAGGACCTGGTACACGGACATCAAGGTCTAATCAGTGGTCGCGCGAAAAAAAAAAGGCACCACCTTCCATACAAAAATGAGCATTGTCCTTTGTTGTATCTCTTTAGAATCTTATCAGACTTTATTAGATTCTTTAATTTTCACATAATTTAACTCGAATTCGGTAATTAAATATGTTTTGTGGTTAATTTCAATAAATCTCTCCCCTATTGCTCTCTCGCTCTTTCCCCCCCCGCGCGGCTTCCACCCCGCGAATAGTTAGAAATCGAATATAAGTCGGGCCAATCCCGGCAAGTTTTGTCATTCCAATTGTCATTCCAATTAGAAGCAAGCTAGAGAGCAAGAGGCTTCTTACAAGAAACCGGAGTTTTACTTCATACCCCCTACGGAGTAGTACCTAGTCTGAAGGGTATATCGGCGTCTCTATGAGACAGTGAAAGGGCCGATTGAAGGGTGGTAGTGATTCGAGGTAAACAACGGTGGTAATTGGTGGCGGTAAAAGGTGGTACTTGGCGGCACAGCGACGAGACAACGGCGGCGACTTCAACGGGGCCTGTGGATTCCCTGGCCTGCGGCGTGTCGACGGAGCGACGGCTAGACCCTGCGCGCAGATAAACCGAGCCCTCTTATGTTTCACTGAACGTTGGAAAGCTCCAACCGATCTCGGTCTGCGAACATCGAAGGCGCAAGGGAAGAACGGCGCGGACTGGGGTGGTGGATCTTTCATATGGTCCTTCCGCAGCCGGATTACTGATCCAGAAGAGGACATCGACGAGGGCTAGCCAGTCGACACGCAAGAAGAACTAAGAGGCCGTCAAGGGTGCTGCTCGGCCGAAGAGAGAAGAGGCCGTCAAGGGTGCTGCTCGGCCGAAGAAAGAAGAGGCCACAAGGTTGCTGCCAGGCCGAAGTGCAAGAGAGAAACGGCCCGTTCGGGACACCACGACGGTCAAGAACGGATCGGTCGAGCGCACGACGAAGCCAGAGGGAAAGACCATAGTACCATTTGGTACGAGCTGACAAGGTCGGGAAACCTCCCGGTGCGAACAAGACCTTGACCAGCGCACGCAGTCGAAAGCCAGCCGTGGCCTAGACAGCGGTGTGGTGCATTTCGGGCGTGCACACCTGTCCGTTAGGACAGAAACAGTCCGGCTGTTCCGTAGTGGGGCCGTATTGGCATTGCACACCACTATTGGTCCAGTTCCCCCCTGTTCGCCTTTGGGTGTCGTACACCGGTAGGACGGCATCCCGTAGGGAGTAGGTAGGGCGTAGGAGTAGGGACCGTTAGGGACGTGACTGACATACGGACAGTCGGCAAGAAAGAAGAAAGAAGACAACGCCCGAAGAGAAGATGGAGCCAACCGCCAGCAGAGGGAGCCACGAGGAAGAAGGGATTCGGTTGCGATCGGGCAGGACGACAACGCCGGTGGACGGGGCACTGAGAGCCTGCGACGCGATAACACCGGTGGAGCGAACGACGCCGTCCAAGGCCAGCACCGATACGAACACGTGGTCGGCGGGCACGGGATTGTCCGCCATCAGCGGCACGAGCAATGCAGAATCCGACGCAACGCTCACAGTAGACGAGCCGCACAACGAGAACGTTCCCAGAGAGTGTAGCCGAACGGGGACCGCGGACAGCTTGGCGAAGAAAGAAGCTATCCAGGCCAAACTGAAGTTGATAGAGATTAAGAAAAGGGAGCTGGAGATAGAAGCGGAGCTTGCGAGAGCACAATACGAGCTAGCTCTGCTGCCCTCAGAATCCGACGCGACCTATAGTATCAACCTGGAGGGGCGGGCCCGCGAACACAGAATTACGGCTGCACACGGGGGGGAGCGCTGGGCGCGCCAGCCAGCGGTGGAAGATGTACCGAACGCGCGCCGCAGCAGCGAAGTCGATGAACTTACAAGCGCATTGTCGAGCGCGCTGAAGTTCCTCAAAGAAGATTCGCAGAAAGCGAACACGCAGTTGCCGCCGAAGTATTTGCATGAGCTGCCTATATTCGACGGCGACATAGGTGAATGGATCGCTTTCAAAACCGTATACAAGGACACAAACCGACTATTTAGCGAGGCGCAAAACGTAGCGCGGCTACGGCGCGCGCTAAAGGGAACTGCGAAAGAGTCGGTAAAGGCGCTGCTATACTCGGGTTCGCACACGGCGGACATTATGGAAACACTCGAGCGAAGGTTTGGCAGGCCCGAAATCCTTATAATGAACGAGTTGGAAGCGATCAAGAAGATGCCGCGACTACAGGAAAATGGACGCAACATCGTGGCATTCGCAAACAGAGTAGCCAACTGCGTGGCCTCTATCAAAGCGCTAAATAAGCCGCAGTACTTGTATTCGCCGGAGCTGACCAACCGCATAGCGGATAAGTTGAACCTCATCTTGAAGTACAAGTGGAACGCGTTCACGGTTCGATACCCAGACGAACCAGAACTTGAAAAGATGAGCGAATTCTTGAATTCCATGGCTGAACAATGCGGGGCGATGGCGGCTTACGAAACACGCAAAGAGGAAAAAAGAGAGCGTGTAGAAAAGAGACAGCGCTATGAAACGAGAGGCGGCTACGAAAAAGAGAGAGAGCGCTATGCGAAAGAGTCCCGTGAGGAAAAGGGATGGCGCTCTACATATACGACTCGAATGCATGAAGAAGAAAATGCTGAAGACAGATCGAGCGAGTCGTATGAAAGCGATTCTGAAGCGAGTGAATCGCACGGCAGCGAGGTTGGCGAGCGAACCGAACCGGCTAACCAAGTGCTTGCCGTAAGAAAATCGAAGAAGCACAAAAGGCAAGCAAAGAGCAAATCGGAACCGTGCTCTTCGAAGCAAGAAAAATCAACTTGTCTTTTGTACAGCGATAGCGACCACGAAGAGGCATCAGCAATGGTCGCAGCAGTGAACAACAAGCCGAAGAAGCACAGAAAAGACTTTAAGAACGAAGAAAAGTCGTGCTCACAGAAATCGAACGGAAAATCGGCTTGTCCTTTGTGCAGCGAAACGCACGGACTACGGGACTGCGAGAAGTTCCGTGCACTGTCGTACGACGACAGGTGGAGCAAGGCCAAGGAACACAGAGCGTGCTTCAAGTGTCTGAGCACGACTCATCAGAGATTCGGCTGTCGAGCGAAGCCTTGTGGGAGGAACGGATGCAGAGTGGGCCACCACCAGCTACTACACAAGGACGAAGAGAAAACGGCCACAGCCGAAAACACGGCCACGAACGGGAAGACAGTCGCTTCACCAGTGAACGCAGTCGTCGGCGAGTACACCACGTACTTGAAAATAGTACCAGTGGAGCTGTATGGGCCAAGAGGAAAAATCGAAACGTTAGCCCTACTAGACGAAGGATCGACCATGACACTGATAGAGGAAGAGACAGCGTTGGCGGTCGCACCGAGAGGCAAGGAAGAACCACTAAGTATAGAAGGAATCGGTGGTAAGCAAACGACCTTCGAGCGATCGTACAAAATATCAGTGGACATCAAAGGGCTATTCGAACGGAGGCTAGAAAGTATGAGAGCCTACACTACCGGCCCAAAAAGTAATGGACAACTACAGACCAATCACATTAATACCAATTCTTGCTAAAGTATTTGAGAAAGCTATGAATAGCAGACTACTTTCGTTTTTTACAGGGCATAATATCCTCAACGAGAAACAGTATGGGTTTAGGAAAAACAGTTCAACTACCCTTGCATGTTTTACTTTGATTAAACTGGTAACTGAATGTATGAACTCTGGATCTCGTGTTATGTCTGTGTTTCTGGATCTAAGCAAGGCATTTGACCTTGTGTCACATAAGATCTTGCTTCAAAAGTTAGAAATTTGCGGCGTAAGGGGAATAGCAAACAAATTGATAGAGAGCTACCTGAAGGATAGGCAACAATGTGTAGAGATCACCAGTATTGATAAAATTGGGAGAAAATTTATGAAAATTTCACATAGATCGTCTTATCACATAAATGGTTCTGGTGTTCCCCAGGGAAGCATTCTCGGTCCTCTGCTATTTCTGATTTATGTAAATGATCTTCCTAATGTAGTGAGTGAAAATCAAAATTGCATATTGTTTGCTGACGATACTACATTGATAATCAAAGCTGACAATAAGTTTACTATGGAGAATGAGGCAAATAATGCTCTGTCTAGTGTTGTTGATTGGCTAAATGAAAATTATTTGAATATTAATATTACAAAAACCAAGGTTGTAGAATTTCAAACATACAATAGTGAATCCCTTAATCTGAATATACAGTATAATAATAAAAAAAACGAAGTTGTAAACGAAGCAAAGTTTTTGGGTCTAACGATCGACAAATATTGTAACTGGAAAGCTCATGTTAATTACTTGTGTACTAAATTAGATAGATATGTTTATGTTTTGAATAGACTCAGAATGACTGTCTCTCAAGGGGCTGCCCTTACAGCTTACCACGGACTGGTCTCGGCTAATCTAAGATATGGAATTATTCTTTGGGGAAATTCTGTTGAATCAGATAGAGTGTTCAGAGTACAAAAGAAGTGCTTAAGAGCAGTCTATGGTATGGGACATTTACTGAGTTGTAAGCCTGTTTTTCGACAAAAAAAAGTTCTCCCTCTTCCCAGTCTGTATATGTCAGAATTGTGTATATTTGTTCACAAAAATCTACACTTATTTAGTAAAATGAAAGACGGTAGAGATGGTAAACCGGTAAGGCAACTTTATAAACATACTCTTACTGTTGATAAACAGAAACTGAAGGTCTTTAAGGCTAATGCCTACTGTATGGCAGTCAGGATTTTTAACCATCTACCTGATGTATTTAAATGTTATACACATATGCATTTCAAAAAAAAAGTTAATAGATTCTTTTTAGAAAAATGTTACTATGATGTGAATGAATTTTTAAACGATGACAATAAGCTTGTATAATATAACACTTGTGAGACATGACAGATTAATAATGTAATTGTAATTTAATTTATACTAAACTTGACATTATTATTGGAAATTTTAAATTATTATTATTATTATTGTTTCACTATTATAATGACATTGTATTAGGTATATTTAGAAATAACTAGGAAAAGATGATGAAATTAAACTTTAATGAAATTGTGATCTAATCTAGGATATAAGTTGACATTATAATTATGAAATTCGCTCACAGACTCAGCGATTATTCTCTTAATATTTGCACACCTCAAATTTATAGGTAGAGCATGCTGGCAATTGTTTGATAACACTGAATGTAAAATTTACCATGTTTTCTTGCAAATAAATAAATTATTATTATTATTATTATTATTAAATCTCACGTCACAGTAACACGTGAGTTAGTAGCGAGATGCGCGCACCTCAACGGAATGGAGGACCAGCTGAGTTACGAACGCGCACGCCCTACGGTACTTATAGGGCAGGATAACTGGCACTTGATTACGTCGAGAGATATAAAATCGGGAGATATCGACCAACCAGTCGCTTCATTCACTTCATTGGGCTGGGTACTACATGGGCGCGAGAAAACGCACAGGAAAGGTCAAGCAATCGCAAATACGATAACAACGCAGATATGTAGCGACCCGGCAATGAACGCAGAACGCTCCAGCGCACAGAGATCGGCGAGTAACTGCGACCAGCGAGTCGCCGCGGCACTGGAGAAGAAGGCGAAGCATCCCCCAGCGAAGAAAAATATATCTACTCGAAGCCAGCGAACAAAGGAAGAAGCAAAGGAAAAACAGCCTAGTGAGCGCGCAATGAATGCTACAGAAGATAAAACGACGAATACGAAAAAGCGAGGAAAATCTTCGGAAAAGCGGCGCGCAAAGTCACGACGCAAACTCAAGCGCGCAAACAACTCGCAAGAAAAAGTGCTAGAGCGAGACAGCACTAAGAAGAGCGCGACAGAAAATGCACCGAACAACTCGAGCAACTGCAATCGGGTGCATAGAACATCTTCGCAGCCTTCACAACGCACTCAGGCTGCTAGACCGCAAGAAAGGCCTAACGAAGATAAGAAGAGTCGCGCGAAAACACGGCGGCGCAAGCGCAAACGCGAACAACAACATTACGAGAAGATCGCTACGTCGCAAGAACAAAAGTCGCGTGTATCTAGACGTCTAGACAGCCACACAAGTCTAGACCAGACTAGGTCACAAGGACCTGAGCGGACACAGAACACGCATCGCAAATTACGACGTAAAAGCGCTGAACAGAGAACGCGAAGCGCCGCAAACCACGACTACAACTGGCGCGAACCTCGTCAGCCCACGCGACCACCTGACCTGACCCGATCGCAACCCTCCTCGTCGTCCTGCCCAGCACGATCGCCTCCGCGAAGATAGTGTTAGCACACTGGGGGGAGACTGTCGGCGATCGACGTGTTGTAAATATTAGCGTTAATTAGGTAGGGGTAAATATATACCACTTAGGGTTAGGATTTTTATCACTTATTATTTGTTTCTAAATTACCTAGGGTTAGTTTGTTTATTATGCTTAAATTGCTTATATTTTGTATCCAATTTCTATTATTTTTCTTGTAAGAATTTATCATTAATGTACAGATTCAGGGTCAATTTCTTATTAAAATAGAGTTTGTAAAATCATATGACCGCAACTAGCTTACGCCTGTATGAGTAACAAAATCAGAGTTAATATTATTTTTGTAAATAGAGTCTATAATGTTTTCAGACCACAGCTTCCTTACGGCCGCATGAGCGAGCCCATTCTTATTGGTCTAAAAATCCAGCGCTCTCATTGGCTGACTGTTTTAGTATGAGTCACGATCTATTTTTCCGAAAATCGCATGTTTCAATAATTGAAGTAGCTTTATTTTGACTATGTAGTGTAATAGATAGTAGGTAAAAAATAGATATTAACAAGGTTTCATAAAATAAAATATAATATTATAGGCGCTAGGTAGGAAATAAAGATTGTCCATTTCCCTTCCCATTTCCTGCTCCCAAGTTCTATTTGCGCACGAAATAAGTAGTTATTTTAATAGATCTATGTAATATCCATTATTACCCATGTTTTTACAATAGTTTAGCTGCAAGAACTCTGTAAAATTAGGAAATAAAGTTTAAAGGTCATCCCGTAGTCAGGCAGAAATTTTGCAAAATTTGTTGTATCTCATTAGAATCTTATCAGACTTTATTAGATTCTTTAATTTTCACATAATTTAACTCGAATTCGGTAATTAAATATGTTTTGTGGTTAATTTCAATAAATCTCTCCCCTATTGCTCTCTCGCTCTTTCCCCCCCCCGCGCGGCTTCCACCCCGCGAATAGTTAGAAATCGAATATAAGTCGGGCCAATCCCGGCAAGTTTTGTCATTCCAATTGTCATTCCAATTAGAAGCAAGCTAGAGAGCAAGAGGCTTCTTACAAGAAACCGGAGTTTTACTTCATACCCCCTACGGAGTAGTACCTAGTCTGAAGGGTATATCGGCGTCTCTATGAGACAGTGAAAGGGCCGATTGAAGGGTGGTAGTGATTCGAGGTAAACAACGGTGGTAATTGGTGGCGGTAAAAGGTGGTACTTGGCGGCACAGCGACGAGACAACGGCGGCGACTTCAACGGGGCCTGTGGATTCCCTGGCCTGCGGCGTGTCGACGGAGCGACGGCTAGACCCTGCGCGCAGATAAACCGAGCCCTCTTATGTTTCACTGAACGTTGGAAAGCTCCAACCGATCTCGGTCTGCGAACATCGAAGGCGCAAGGGAAGAACGGCGCGGACTGGGGTGGTGGATCTTTCATATGCAATGATTCTATAAGATAATTATGTGATGCGATCTATGTATCGGAACATAGAAACTTTTATGGTTTGACATAAGACACTTATGTGTATTGTACACAATATAATGGTTGTTTCAACTTCAGCAGTGTGGCTTTATTTTATAAATTTCTATTCATAGTTATCTTAATTTACCACAGATGTAGAGTGCCGGTGGCCAAGTGGCCGTTGACTTCTATTCGGAAGTTCGCGGGTTCAAGCTTCGGCAGGTACCTACCAAAGTGTTATCGATTTTCAAATTTTATTTATGTACGTTTATTCGACGATGGCCTGTATTATTCCTATACATAAAAGTAAAAAGGTTTGGGAAAACGACCTAACTTGTCCTCTCAATTCATCTATTGAACAGCTTTTACAACGATAAGTATATAATACTTTCCAAACAATTTGAACATTTTATTTTTCTAGTATGCACTACTACGCACATGTAATAAGCTACATTCTGATCCAAAACATCATGCTGTTGTCATGTTTTTCTGCAATTTCTGAGATGTTTCGTAAATAACATCTATTAACTTTTTAGCCTCTTCTATTTTGGCTAATTTGGTATGATTCGTAGTAGTATAAAGTGATAACACTGACGTATATTGAGAACAATTGTACTGTTTTTTCGTCATAATATTTACTTCTGGTCTGGATTGGTTAATTTGCATGTGCAATTTATTGCAAACGTAGCACTCGAACATCATTATAGAATCCAGGATATCTGTTTGATAAGGTCTAAAGAATAATTCTGCGTGTAGGCGCTTGTTTAGAATTACGCCTTCAGTTTTATGCACGAGGTGTTTATCATAGGCAGTATCATTACGCAAAAGCATATTAAGGTGATCAGCAAGAAGCTTGGGCGTAGGAAAATCTTCGATTAAAACCGCCGATTCAGGATTCGGTAGCCAGTTGCGGATCGTCGGAGAGCCGAAATAGATCGGGACTACGCCATAAAATAGCGCCCGCCAAACTTTTTCAGATACAAAATCGCTACACACCTCACTATCTATGATAATCATGAACTTGTATTTGGCAAGGATTTGGAATGAATCTATTTCATTTATTCGTAATAAGAAATCATCTTTTTCATCCGATTGGAATGTATTATCAAAGAACAACTCATTGCCAATGCTTGTGTTTCGTTGACTCCATTTTACGCATTTACCGAAAGAAGCAATTGGTATGTACTTCTTCAATTCTTGGACATACTCATCTCTTTCCGTAGATACGTCGCAAGTCGACTGGATATATATGACAGCTGGATTGTTTCCAAGTAATTTATTTTTCATCTCAGTCGGAATCCAATAGTTTCGGTTTTTTAATGACCAGAGACCAGACAGTAACCAAGTTAACGGAATCGGCACATTACTGAACCTGCTAAAAGTGGACGAAAAATTGAAAAGATTAAGTGCTTTTTCATGTAACATTTGAAGCTTGTGTTTGGGTGTTTCATCAGTGAACAGACCCCACAATATATCAGGGCGTCTAGGTAGTGGCAAGTCAGAAAAATTTAACTTAGGTCCATAAAATAAATAAGCATGAGGCAGTCCTAGTGATATATTCGACGAAGTCGCACAGAAAACACTCCTAGACCCGAATGGGCATTGAAGTACTCGATTCTTATTTCTGAAGCGCCAAGGAGCTTCAGTGTACCAGACGATGAAAGGAAATTCATTCCTGTTTGAAAACAATTTCTCAAATGATATGCCGTCTTTATTTATTTTTTTTCCAGGCCCGTTTAAACTCAAATATATCAAGAAGCTTAATCCAATGACTATCGATACCCATGTTGCAATATTTTCAATCTTTCCTGCAGTGTTTCGTGAAAGACCATGTTTCACAAGGAAATTCCCAAGAGCAGAAAGTGGGGGCTGGGGTGGATTGTACGGAGCTTGATACAAATTTTCTAAACTTTCTCTCTGTCTAATCTCATACTCGCGACCATTCCGTTCAGTACTAAATTGCACTAAAAACATTTGGCTAACAGATATTAAAACTAAAAAGATACTTGTATGTCGTCATGGGCAATTAATTTTCTTCTTGAATTTTTCACTTTTAATAATTTTTATTTTTCTTACGTATCAAAAATAAAATACTTTGCAGGCGATTTTGAAATGTCACGTTTGCGTCATAACATATAACAAATGAAAAAATAATATTACACAATTTTTTTACGTGTTGTTCTTTATGGATTCTAAAAAAATATAAACTTATTCATGATAAAACGTTAGCAATATTTTTTTTTAGAATACAAGTACGCTGAAATTTATCTATTTATACTCTAACTATATATTAAAATAAATTAGAGGAAAAACACTTACTCGAAAGATCTTCAAGGGCATTCTTGTACCGACCGTAGCGATTATTGTTCTAAACAAATTTATTTCTTAAGTACTTTAATTTACATTCTTTTTTATTCCAATATTTTTTTCCCCCATTATTTTAATATCTACTAGTTTTTCCTCCATTCTTTTTTTTACTGTAATTCTTCTCGCTTAATTAATACGCTAGTAAAGTACTATAAAATTTGCCCTCATTCACATAAATTCTAATCGGTAAAAAAATATAGAAATTAAAATACTAGGAAAAAAATAATTTTGGGGATAGTCTGGCGGAAGTACTGCGTAGAAGACATAGTCAGATTTTAAAAGCAGTTACATTTAACTTTTACATTAGTTTGCCAAATGGATTGCCGGATGAATAATTACAATAAAAGGTTGTATACCTGTTTGGTTCCACTTTGGTTTTTTCAACAGGTCTTTTGAACGGGCGTAAAATAACAATTTAAATATTTATTTCGCGATAACAAACAAACAAACCAATAAAAACAATGCCAAACTACATGAGACATTGTTTCGTGTATGGATGTTTAAATTCATCAAGAAATGAACCAGGATTAACATTTTTGTACTACTGTCAAAAATCTATTAATTCGTGATAAATTCGATGTGTGTGCAAATATCTATGTAATCCATATCTTTATTCTAAATTAAATGCAAACAATGTTTATTGTTTATATTTAATATATTCATTGTGCCCGACTACTTCTAGTTTTCATGACTACTACAATTTTTTTAAGCCCACTTAATCTATAATGCTGCTCTGATATACTCGTAACAGCAAAATTGTAAGAAGGCAGGATACATAATTTTATAACGGGATATGAGTGAAGAGTTCTAAAAACACGAGTACCTAGTTGATAGTTAGATATTTATTTACTCTATATCTATCAACTACTCGTTATTAAACTATTAGTTGTCTAATAAGTTGTCTAACTTATTAGTTGTCTAAGCAATTTGTCGTATTTGTAAGAAAGGCGTACGTAGAAGAATTTAAAAAAGTTGACGTGGTTAAAACTTTTCAGTGCGACAGTACGCGCCCCATGGGTATACGGCAGTAAGTCTCGAGCACCAACTTGCACAGTTATTTCAGTCGAGCACCTTCGTACGTCCGCATTGAATTTATTATAATTGCCATATCCACTTTTCCCAAGTCTCAACTACAAGTTTAAAAGTTTCCATGTTTACCGAGCTTTCTTTATTTTATATGTCAATTCTGAAGCATTGTGAATTTTTAAATAAAAAATATATAAATCCTTATGTGGCGAAAATCGAACCGCCGTCATCCTTCACACCTGTCTATGAAACCCGTATGCGGCATCGTTACTACGTAAGAAGCGACAAGTTCTAGAAGCTGTCAAACGCGACATATTGACAGAACTACTATGGCTCTATTGCCACTATGTCGCGTTTGACAGCTTCTCGAACTTGTCGCTTCTTACGTAGTAAGCCTAATGTTCTGGTAACGTTTGATTCACAAATAGCACCTAATAGCTTGTTAATATGTTGACAATGTTAAAGTATTCAACCTTCGTTAGTAAATGACGCATTAAAAATAAACTAACAGAGTATGGCGAAATTGGGCATAAGATGATTGATTGATTTATTACTAGCCCATTTTTTAGATAATAAGCCCTTAAATTGTAGTTTTGTGATGTAATGTAATATTATTTAAATAAAAATTTATTATTATTTTATTATTTATGATAAGTGGCAGTCAATTACTTCCGGTGTAAGTCGTCACTTTGATATTCAATACCTCAGTATTTTTTTTGATATATTGAAAAAACACAGTAGTTTGTAGTATTTTACGCTTAGATCATTTTGGCATTTAGAACAAATTCAGTTCCGTTTATTTATTGCTTGACATTTATTTGGGTTGGCCTACGACTAGCCTAGCACATTTAAATAAAATATGTAATGCAACAAATGGCTATGAATGAATATACATATAAATACAACTATATACATACAAATAAACAGTGACCTGATGAAGACTGTTGTGGTACCTGTTGCCAAAAATAAGACTGGAGATTTGTCTAATATCAATTCTGATAATGATGCACTGAGATAAATGTATTTTAATTTAATTTTATATAATTTTAATTTAATTTTAATTTAATTGTATTTTATATTATTTATTTTTATTTGTTTGTTTTTGCACTATGGGTACCTGCCTGAAATAAAGAAATTATTATTATTATATTATTATTATATACTTTTAGAACAGGGAAAGAGGAAGTTGAAAAAATGCTATCAGAGGGTGGGTTGCGCTCGTTAATTTGGGTGAGACGGTTCTATCGTGGATCTGGGTTTATCCCGCATTTAAGGAGTGACGGAGGATGATCACCGCGGCCGCGAAGATAAGTCACGATTTCGATACGCCCCTGTTTGTGTGTTTTGTAAACATTAAACTGTACTTGCTTTGTTCTGTGAGTTAACGATAGAAGTTTAAACGAAAATAACTTTAAGTTAAACATACTAAATAAAATTAGGGTAGGAGAAATTAATACTAAAATTACAAATTTAAAATTACCCTGTAAACTGAACGTACCAAAAAGGTTTTACGACATATCCTAAATTAAGTAAAAAAAAAATGTAGCTGAAAGCATAGCAATTGTATGTATATGGCTATTAATATTCCTTATTTCTAAATACTACTACTTACCTACTTATCTATAAGTAGTAACATCACATCATAAAAAAATGTGTAAGTGCCGGTGGAAAATTATAGATTTCGTCATTTTACGGAATGCATCGGCATTTTACAAAATATTTTCCAATATCCCGAAAAAAATCTATCTCTATGGCCAAGCTGCAGAAGTTTATGACATCAGAATAACGATTCAAGAGCAAGCGTTCAGATTTTCTTTGCTCTTGTCTACGATAGAAAAAAAAAAATTGTTAAAGAAATTATATTATAAAAATGATTTATTGGAAACATAAATCATTATTAAAGCCTGACCAAAGAAAAAAAAACACGCCATGTTGCGGAATTTCAAAGGAACTAATATTATAATGGAAATTGTTGCCATAAAACATAAAAATATACACGTGGCGCCCCCAGAACAGGTTATTTTATTTTTAAATAGAAACAAGGGTGACATGGTGAATAAAATATCCGACTTCAATGACAACAGAGAAGAATCAGTGTTGACGAAGGAACACAAACATTTTATATGTAGCAAATTTGCAATTACCTATGCAAAAATTACTTTAGGTTGATGATTGATATTTTTTCATTTATGGTAACTGATCTGTGCCAATAGGCGATGTAAAATAACGCCTAAGAGCGTAGAACAAATTTTGATCGTCAGTCAATACTGAAACGAGTGTGGCCTAAAACATTCGAATTCATTAAAGCTCTTTGGAAGAAATCCACGCTCGAAACACAAGAAAAACACAAAACTTAGTTGATTGTAAAATATGGGTATTTCTCATACATTTCGATTATTTAAAAATAGCTGAAAAATAATTTACTTATTATTGCAAGCTGTTGAAATAGCAAAACTACATATATCCAAATCAACTATGTTGATAAAGATAATGTTACTCAGGATTCTTTAGGTACATAACATTATTGCTAGATATGTCCATCTGCTTACCTTGACAATTTACATTTTGTACCTTTTGTTTATCATTCTGGCCAGGTATTGTAAAACGAAACTGAAAATTCTACTCAAGAATTATTCGTTAGTTCAACTATGTTTTTCTTGACTTTACAACTTCACACAAGAAAAATGGCATCACCATGTTTTCTCACAGTTTGAGAGATACTTTTTAATTTCTACACCTGAATGAAAAGCGTAAAGTATAACCTAGAAAATTTGACTACTCCACATGTAATAAAAAAATAATATGAAAATGAAATTTGGTCTAGTCATGCTTTGATTTTATTTACGTTTCGGACGGTTGGTTCCACCGCTAGGTTCCACTAATTATTTTTTTTGTGGGTCTATCTGGATTTTCATGTACTCATGTCTCCACTGTATATTTATTGATGGGGCTATTTGGATTTGGAAATATTTATGGTTCCACTGCAGTTAAAAAGATACTGGCCATCTAATGCACTGGCACTTGAAAATCATGCCAATTGTTAATACGAGTACTTGAATATTTTTCGCCATACAATAAGAAATTGAATTGTATTGAGAGAAATATCAATAAAATATGGAGAACGAATTACGTTTCATTAACAGGAAAGGCGGAACTGTGTTGCTGTACTATGGATATCAGTTCTATAAACATCGAGTTTATAAAAACTCCAAAACCAGATGGATTTGTAGGCAAAAAAAAACAACAAATGTACTGGAGCAGTAACTGTACATGTAAGTACAAAAACACTAACCATATAATTGATTATATATGTAGGATATTTGTAGGTATACTGTCATCTTATTATTAAAGACTAGCCTCCCGCCGCGGCTCCGCCCGCGTTAATAGATATTTTCCCGCGGTAAAAGTTAGCATAATATATTCTTCCGCAAGGTCTATTCTATCTTTGTGCCAACTCCGCCCGCTTTAATTTTTTTTACCATGGGAATGAGAAATTTTCCCGCGGTAAATCATAGCTTATGTTTCCGAGGTCTATTCTATCTTTGTGCCAAGTTTTAACAAAATCGGTTCAGTAGTTTCGGAGCCCATTCAATTATTAGGAATATTTTAGGTATTTTTTTAACCCATTACATTATTGAAGTTTTAGTAAGGACCCCTAATCTTTTTGAAAATAAAATATAGCCTATGTTACTCAGGGTGAATGTAGATTTCTAATAGTGAAAGAATTTTTGAAATGGCACAGTAGTTTTTGAGTTTATTCGTTACAAACATACACACATACAAAAATGCAAATCTTTCCTCTTTATTTATTTATTTTACTTCATAATATTAGTGTAGAAATAAACAAAAAAACAAAGATTTATTATGATTAAAATACACTAGTACTTAAATAATTCTTTTTTTTTCTATAGGATGGCAAAATAGAAAAGTATACCGAACATTCGGATGGCTGTTTACCAGATGAAGCAAAAAATACTGTCGATCTGGCTATCGATGAGATTAAGTCCAAAGCTGCAACATCAACTGACCCAATCCCAAAAATTTTTCGCAATGTTATGGCCCCATTGTATGACAAGGGACTAGACAATGTTACAAAGATATCGTATGATAGTTCAAAGACTTCTATATACGAAAAAAGAAAACGGGAATTCGAAGTAAACAAATTGGTTTACAGTAATGTACAAGAAGTAGAAATACCGGCAATGTTTAAATCGTTTCTATTAGCGGATTACAATAGCGATGGGATAAGAGTAATTGTTTTTGGTTCCAATGATTTCAAAAAATTATTAGATGAAATAGATGAATATTACGGGGGCGCTACATTCCAAAGCACGCCCCCCCCCCCCATTCTCTCAATTATGGACTATGCATGGTAACTTTGGTAGTAATTCGGAAATAACAACTATAGTGCCGATGATATAATGATATATTGTCTTATGAGCGAGAAAACTGAGAAGGCGTACAATGTTTTATTTGAAATCATCAAAGCGCAATGTCCAAATTGGGAGCCAAAAATTTTTCATTGCGATTTCGAAATAGCGACGACAAATGCTTTAAAAAAGGTATTCCCGACTGTTGTTGTGAAGCGTTGTTTATCATTTTATCAATGCATTATGGCGATAAGCTAAATCTCTTGGATTTAAGTCAAAACTCCACCGACGTATAGTGGGCTTGTGCACAGCACTTCCGTTACTACCGGAAGAATACATAAAAGAGGGATGGGTCTATATCCAATCTGAGTGCCAGGAAATGATAAAAATGAAACCGTTTATGACATATATGAATAAATATTGGCTTAAAAATGATGATTTTATTAAAGAATTGTGTATATATGATCAACTGCATCGCACGAACAATTTCGCTGAAGGGTGGCACGCCCGAATAAATCGGGCCATCAACAAGAATTACGTGACCATCTCCAAACTACTTTCAGTTTTGGAGAATGATGTATCAATTAACAAAATGACAATTGCGAACAAAGGAAATAAGCGGCGAAAGGTGCAGAAAGAGAAAGATTCATTTATATTCAATGCACAAACTAACTTGAAAAACAAAGAAATAACCGTTGGTCATTGTTTAGAACAACTTCGATAGTAAATAGCAAAGAAATATAATAATAAAAATAATAAAATAATAAATATAGCTTTCTTTTATAATATATTGATAGAACTCAAAATAAACATATTTGAAACATCAAAGCGCTCTCCTGTAAAATTTTATTTTCTTCTGTTACGGTGTTGTACGTAGGGACCGTCGAAATAACATTTTTGTTATGCATTGTACACAGCATGACTATAACCCTATAACTAAGCCGCTTGACAACAAGGTGTCTAATTTTTTAAATATAGTTTTCGCCACAAAGGTTTCACTAAAATATGACTAGTGGGGCTATAAGTACTAAAAACGCTGGCTAAAACTAATGCTGTTGGTTCCACTACCAAAATGGGACCATAAGTACTTGAAAATCCAGATGGACCCACTAGTGGAACCTAGCGGTGGAACCAACCGTCCGAAACGATAACCCTGTGCATATCTATCTCATTCTGCTCAGCCACTTAAGCGTGACATTGTAACGAGACTTTCATATGTATTTAATATAAAATGACCTGTCAGTCAAATTTTGCCTATTTAGCACAAATATGTTGTCATCAAATCGTATAACTCGTAATTTTACAGAATGCTTCGGCATTTTACGTGCATTTCGCATTCTGTAATATGCCGAAGCCAATTTGTAGAACGCATTCCTCTTATTCATGAGCAACGTGGCATAATGGAGCTAAATGATGTATTATTCTCATCTCATCACAAATCAATTGGAAATGCTTTATTCATTATCTTCGCAAACAGCTGTAGATTACGCCGCCACTGTTGTTATTTTGACACAACAGCGCCGCACTTAGACAGATTATCAAAGAGGTTGGAAGAGCCAGAAGCTGGCTCTTCCAACCTCTCTGCAGATTATAAAATAATTTGTCAATATGCCGCGGCATATGACAGAATGCAGTCGACTTCTTCTAGCATTTTATAAAATGACAAGGCGTTTTAAAAGTTGCCTTCGGCACATTGCAAGACGGAGAGCGTTTGTAAAATGCCGATGCAATTTGTAAAATGACGAGTTCTCCAATTTGCCGACGACACCTATACGCCCTTGTTATAGGGTTCATTCCATTTTGTCCCTGCCAGTGCAAGCGAGAGCCGATGTATTTTATGACGAGAGCCAGAATTTCTCCGAATTCAACCACCCGACTGAAATACAATTGAATTGTATTTGATGGCAGCCGGGCCATCTCTCTCCGTCTATATTTTGTGCCTGCCTCGTATTTTAGCACATTTTTCACAGCAGTATTTAAAAGAGGTGAAGGGACTAAAATTTCGTGTTATAAGTTTTTAAAACTGTTATTTTTAATCATTTTTATATGAAATCACTAACCTAACCCGCCCAGGCTCCGCACGGGAAAATGGTTATTGTAGGTTATCCTTAAATATAATAAGCAAGCATGTATTATACTTATAAACCTTTCTCTTGAATCACTCTATCTATTAAAAAAAAGCGCATCAAAATCCGTTGAGTAGTATTAAAGATTTAAGCATACATAGGGACATAGAGACAGAGAAAGCGACTTTGTTTTATATTATGTAGTGATTTTTCTGTGATTAAAGGATCCTATGTTTCAATGGTAAATAAGCTATTTACATGGTAAATTTCATTCCATTTCTTCTAGCCATCGTTGCGTGCAAACTCACTCGTATCAATCTACGTACATCACCAGAGTGTGAATCCATGCTACACGAGAAGCAAACAAAGACTGTTCGACGCACGCCGATCGTTGGGAAGTGGTTCCAGCGACTCTAGTTTTGAAGAAGTTGTGCAGAAAGCAGAAGAAACAACCCCGTCTAAGAACACAGTAGAAGAGTCCGACGAAGAAGTTCGCGAAGAGACCTTTCACAGTCTACCTCCGTCTGATAACTCTTCTAGAGCAGAAGAAAAACCGGAAATGGGCTACGCAGGCTAAATAAATAGTTCTGCCGAAACCTTGGCTTGTCGTTCGTGATACAATGTGGCGGAGTTGATGCGTATAGTACGCAGTTTTAAGAAAATTAACTTCTCTATAGTAGAACAAAGGTCCCAAGCTTTTATTACCCCTAAACAACCTTGCAGACGAAGCTCCGTACGCTATGGATAAACGCTTTCCAGAGAACTGCACCTACTCGTACGTCACTGTGGGTAAAGGAGGCTGGGCCCGAAAATTGCAGCAACTTAGCACTGCGCTGTCATACAAGGAATCTGTCAAGGATCCACGCTCCCCACAACTCAGCTCGTTGGACAGCAACGATTCGTGTCTTGGGTTTTACAACGCTTGCATTACTATAACTTGCGGAGGCGTATGGGCCGGGTCGTTGGGTTCCCTCTAATATGGTTGAGCCCGGCGGTGGCTGACCCATGCGTCAAACTCGTGAACGTGGTGCTGCTTGGGGGGACTGGTCTACTCTCGTCGATTGCCGGTTGTTTTTTGGTTACATAATTTCGTTTTTCTAATTTGACTGGTTGCCTTCCTCTAATTGCATACTTCGTTTGCACTCTTTGTTATATGAATCAAATTGTATAAAATAGTTTGAAAAGATGCAACGCCTGTGGAGTTTCTTCCGGCGGGTTCTTCTCCACAGAAGACAGCCAAATTGTGAACCCGCCTCGACGTCGAAAAATGATTTGTAAAACCTTACTTCGAATAAAACATATTTCATTTTCATTTTCATAATGTCGCAAGTTTCGCAGCGGGATTTTATTTACAATCGCACTAATTTTGAATTAGAATTATGGTTAACATGGGAAGCTAGAGCTCCTTAAAGTCTGATTAGTTTTAGTTAGGTATAAGTTCAATCAATAAGTACAAATTAGGTGTAACATTAAAGTCTGATTAAAGTAATTCAATTGATCCTTCAAATTAGTGGTATGGTATTTACCCTAAGTAACTTTGTTCTAAATTGTGGAAAGGCCGCTCGTGAGTAGAGTGGTTGATCCAATTTTGTTTTATATATTTGAAAAATCCAGAACAGTTTTCACTGGATGGTCCTTTTTATGTATCAGATTATATTATTACAGTTATTTTTTATGTTTTTATTACCAGTAAAAGGTTATTATAAACTTTTTGCAGCGCGAAAAACAGTAAAGCGGACGAAGCCGCAGGGCAGCTAGTTTATCTCAATAGTATAATATGGTGTTCGTCTTCTTTAAGCAGAAATAAATTTATGTTTAGCTTTATAATGTAATAATCATACATACAGTTATTGTAACTGAAAAATAAGATATGACAGAAAGTATAAAAAACTTGTACGAGTAAAAGACACTTAACGCTCCACTTAATTCAAATCAGATAACAACAAACAGAAACAACGAAAGACAAACTTAACGAAGAAAGTTGATTGAACCTACAAAATACACCGTTAGCGGCTGATCTTTGTAGGTTTAAACATTTACTGAGACGACGACACGGCCCGTTACTTCAAAAATTATTGACTTCTGAATTCGTTAATGTTAAGTTACAAAAACTCTGATAAGGTTTTTCTACAGGAAAAGCCCTAATATTTGACATATTAAACTAATGTCAAATAGAATTACCGCCACATATAATACATAAGTAAATTAAGCAATTATAAAAATTAATGAGAAATAATGTTTTCAACTAGCTCCTGTCGCCAGCAATCATGGCGACACATGTCATACAAAAATTCAGCTTATTCACACAGTGAATCGATTAATTGGTGCAAACAGTCGAACAATGATGCCAATCATCCTACCCAGCGGACTAAATCTGTTTTTGGATGAGTTTTGGTATGTGCGGCGCGTCACTGACTGAATGTCATTGGATTTATAAATACGATCAGCTCCAGAAATAGGTGGCTACAGGTTTTCCAGGCGTACCGACTAAAATAAAGTAGCCTGGATTCGGTTAACAATATTATTGTCTGAGCTTACGGTGCGTGCGTCGAACCAATAGTGAGTGTATCGCAGTTTTTGTAAAAGCTTTCCTTTTACTGTGGTGATTATGGATGAGGATGATATACAACAGTTTTCTTTGCGCTGGCACAACCACCAGGTAGGTAAGTAATTATTTTTTTAACACGACACAGCGAGCACAGGTACACTACAGCAATTTGTAATATAGATATATATATATATATAATTATTTTGTTAACATGGATTTTTTACATAAACAGCTTTTGCTAGACGCTTTTCAGATGTTTTGGTTGACTAAATAGTTGTATTCTAAAGATAACTTTTGTCGCTGGCGCACATTTACAATTACTGCGAAATTACAAAACGAGTTATTTATTGAAAAACCGCTTATTATTTAACGACATAATTAAGTATTATATATACATAAAATAGTAATACGTGTAAGCAAATTAAGTAAATTATATTAAGATTTATGAAAAATTATTGTGAAGTGCTTCATGAAAATACTAAACGAAAGGACAATCTATAAATTTTACAGTTTGAGAAATGTTTTAACATTTGAAATATTTCAACACAACAATGTTATACAAAGCAGCTGAATGCAAACATAAAAACCAATTATCTTATGCAGCATGCGGTATCTTAGTTTTTGATGCAAATTCTTTGATGTTAGATTTTTTATGTATATCAGGAGCAACTTGCCATATATAAGCAGTTTCAGCGAACACAACAACCACTACTTACTTAACAATAACATTCCGATTGACTAAAGTGATAATACAATTAACAGTGTCAATAATGTGTCATACTATTTATTAATAAACTATGATCATATACACGATTGATCACAGATGCATGCGAATACTGCAATCAGAGAAAATTCGTCCATTCTTTAATTGTGTAGTAATTAAGTATTAAAAATGATTACAGAACAGCGTGATTGGCGCTTTAGGGCGCATGCTCAATTCTGGAGCCCTGACTGATGTGACTTTGAGTGCCAGTGGAACCTCAATAAAGGCCCACAGGCTGGTCCTAGCCTCCTGCAGTCAATACTTTGCTCAACTGTTCAAGGTACCTACATCTCTAATCCAGAATGAGAATTTATTAAAATCGACACAAAATCACACAATCAAAATTGTAATCACTTACGAAATTTATGAGAACGTTCCTATTTTTAGGGGACATACATTACGTCGAAGAAAGAATCTGGAAAACAAGAGACCTAAAGAACTTTCAAAATTTGTAGCTACGCATCTATCAACTTTGTGATATAAAGTTGTAAATAAGAACTGCTGATCTCACTACAATCAAAAGGATTTAATTGAAACTGATAAATAGTTTACATTGTGGCAAAAAGCATTTGATTTTTAATTATTTCTCAGATAGAAACAGAACTTCTTTGTTAGCATTATCATAGAAAAAAAAATTGGTGCCTGAACCCCATTGTATTTGCTGGAAGAAATAACTAAATGCAAATGGGTACGATATACATGATAATTAAATGAACAAAACACGCACACTATACATGAAAGCATATTAATTGCTTGTTGTGAAAAAGTTTTGGTGGGATTCTAAACTACATTGTACTTTTTAACATGTGTAACACCCGCAATGGATCAGCGTGGTGAACGGAGCTAATCTCCACCTAAAAGAGGAGAATTGTAAGTGGCATTTTTATTGATTTGATTGCATTTTGGTGTTTTGACAACAATTTCTTTTTTTAACCGGCTTTAAAAAGTAGTTTCTAAATTAGAATTTATGCCTTTTTATTAGAAAATTTAAAATAAAGTTGTTTGGATAGCGTTACAAAAGCCAATATACAGAGGAGCAAATGTCAAAAAATATATTTATCTACACTCATGTCGTAAATCCTTCATTTACTTATCAGAAACGCTAAGCAAATGATATATACCTTTCGATGGAGCCGTGACTAAGGATCCATACAAATTTCATTTCGTTATCGCAAAGTTGTAACAAAATGAAGTTTTTTTTTTTAATTTTTACGCAGATTCTTGCTATTTGAGCCATATTTGAGCACACTAGCGTGTTTCGGAACGCAACCTTGGCGGCGCGCATGCGCGGTGCGATATTACTGCAAATTTATTTTCGCGCCATTAACGTTTGTTTAATAATTGTACCATACAAAATGTCAATAATTATTACAATAAACAATGATTACTTTATTTTGTCTTTAATTTAAATTTGTTGTATGAGTGTAGATAAACTATTGTATGCAACTGTACATAATTAGTATTTAACACTCGTGTATACTCGCTGCGCTCGTTTCATAAACCACACTCGTGTTAAATGCCCCTCATTATGCAACAGTTGCATAAATAGCTATTTTGTATCTTATTTGATTTATTGTCTCTGATTTATTGTCTCTAAGCCCCTAAATAAATTAACTTACTGAACTAAAAGCAATTCATAGTTCTTCAATCGACGCGTCTAATCAAATCACTGATATTCAATTTCGTAGAACTTTGTTGTCAACGCAAGCAAAATCTGTAATCGCATGTACTCAAAAGCATGTCCCACGCACGTTTTATTTATTTTTTGCAAACACCAATAGAAGTTCTTACCAATATACTAAAAAAATATTTTATATTCAAGTTTCAGCAAATAAACAACACTTAGCTTGCACTGGAAATACTAAAACTCGTAAACATTTGTTATATTTTCTACATACAGATTTTTGTGTGTAGATTAAATATGGTCGTGAGGGAAGCCCGTATAGAAAAAACATTGCCAACTATCAATTTATTTCTTGGCATAAGAATACTTTACTTTACTTACTTTGTATTTTTGTGGGTTTTATTTACTACTATCCTGTGATGAATACTCTAAATGTTTGTTTACATTACAAACACAATTAATAACACGTTTTTTTATAAGCAGTTACAAAGTCTACAAATAAATACGTGCCCTCCTCACTGACTGTTTACAGGATGTATTTATAGGATCGAGAGCCGCAAGAACAAAAAACGATGAATGTGTATATGGGGAGCCATCGTTATTTTTTTCATTACTGATCTATTAGTGACAGTATTAAAGCAATCACCATGAAATAATAATGGAATCGAATGGTCGATGTTGAAACCTAATTCCGCAACGAATTAGATAGGTAACTAGAAGGACAATTTTTTTTTCAACAACAAGAAAAAAATTTATTTATTTATTCGGTAATGCCAATGACATAAATTTGATGATGATGAGGATACCAATAGAATTTGGTTAATTCATCACTTCAAAATAACTAGAGAACTTCAAAATAACTAATAATTATTTGGTTGGATCTAACATTTTATGTCTCATCATTGCTTTTTCTCTACCGTGTCTTCAATATTTCAAAAGTTTAATAACTAAATATTAGATAGAACCACTGCACAATACTTCCTCCATTAGTTCCGTTCCTGTGAAGTCTCGAGGGGAAAATTTTGTCAAACCATTCCAAAAAAAAGAAAAAAAAACTTGTTTCTTTGCGATTTCGGAAAAACAAGTCAAGAAAAGTGAAGTCAACTTAATCACCCAACTGTGCAGAAGGACGATTGTGATATGAGCTTGCTAAAGCTTAATAGTATCTTTGACAAGGGTGTAAAGCGTTCAAAAGATAGCTTAGATTAGGAGACTGAAAATATAAAAATGCTTTGCAGCTTATTTCTTGGAACTGTGGTGCCTAGTAGATGAAAGAAAATATGTTAAATAATGTATCTTTGGCACATGTTAACGCTTTATATGTAGACTTAAGAGACCTGAAGCTTAGTGTGGGGACACTAGTGTCTTTCGAGCGTCGCACACTGGTCCCAAAGTAAAAAAAATGGGACATTAAGGATTTTCGGATCGGATCAGGCTGATTTTTTTTTTGTAGACAGCTGATGCAATTACAAGTCACTTTTATAGATGTCGTTTTTTTCAAATATGCCGTATCTACAGAGATAAAAAATATATAATTTTTTTTTGTATGGACGAAATCGTAATTTTGTCATTTTCTTCCAAGATTCAAACGTATTCAAAATAAATCATAGCACATCTTATAGAGGGACTCTTGTCGTACATTTTTGTCATAGACACTCAACTGCGATCTTTGCGGGTTTAGGAGCTACAGGCACTTTATATTTTTTGGTCAGTGGATGAGGCTGATTTATTTTTTGTAGACAGCTGATGCAATTACAAGTAAATTTTATAGATGTTGTTTTTTTCAAATATGCCGTATCTACAGAGATAAAAAATATATATTCTTTTTTTGTAAGGACGAAATCGTAGTTTTGTCATTTTCTTCCAAGATTCAAACGTATTCAAAATAAATCATAGCACATCTTATAGAGGGACTCTTGTCGTACATTTTTGTCATAGACACTCAACTGCGATCTTTGCGGGTTTAGGAGCTACAGGCACTTTATATTTTTTGGTCAGTGGATGAGGCTGATTTATTTTTTGTAGACAGCTGATGCGATTACAAGTAACTTTTATAGATGTTGTTTTTTTCGAATATGCCTTATCTACAGAGATAAAAAAATATTTAAAAAAATGTGTATGAAAGAAATCTTAATTCTCGTTAAGGATAGGATAGAGGGACTCTTGTCGTACATTTTTGTCATAGACACTCAACTGCGATTTTTGCGCCTTTATGAGCTACAGGTACTTTAGTTTTTATTGTTTTGTATAATTCATTTTCGAGTATTTCATATAGATTTTAATAAATATTGTTAAGGAAAGACAAATAATAATGTTTTCTTTATTGACAAGTAACTGTCTTATTCATAAAAAAACCTATATACTATTTTTTTGAAAAAATGAAAATGAAAATATTCTTTATTGCACACAGAAACCCAAGTACAGACACTTACACAAATAACACAGAAAATATGCAATTGGCGGCCTTATTGCTTAGGTAGCAATTTCTTCCAGGCAACCACTTAGATTTTTTTAAAATTAAACTAAACAAATTAAAGTAGAAATCTCAAAACATGTAGTTGCAGGTAAATTATTTTATGACTCATCCAGTTTGCAAACATTGTTTGGTAATGACTCATTGCCTAATAACCTCTTTACTTGGAATTGGGCTCTGTTTTGTTATTCAGCGCTTTTTTTATCTCTGTAGATAAGGCATATTCGAAAAAAACAATATCTATAAAAGTTACTTGTAATTGCATCAGCTGTCTACAAAAAATAAATCAGCCTCATCCACTGACCAAAAAATATAAAGTGCCTGTAGCTCCTAAACCCGCAAAGATCGCAGTTGAGTGTCTATGACAAAAATGTACGACAAGAGTCCCTCTATAAGATGTGCTATGATTTATTTTGAATACGTTTGAATCTTGGAAGAAAATGACAAAACTACGATTTCGTCCTTACAAAAAAAGAATATATATTTTTTATCTCTGTAGATACGGCATAGTTGAAAAAAACAACATCTATAAAAGTTACTTGTAATTGCATCAGCTGTCTACAAAAAATAAATCAGCCTCATCCACTGACCAAAAAATATAAAGTGCCTGTAGCTCCTAAACCCGCAAAGATCGCAGTTGAGTGTCTATGACAAAAATGTACGACAAGAGTCCCTCTATAAGATGTGCTATGATTTATTTTGAATACGTTTGAATCTTGGAAGAAAATGACAAAATTACGATTTCGTCCATACAAAAAAAAATTATATATTTTTTATCTCTGTAGATACGGCATATTTGAAAAAAACGACATCTATAAAAGTGACTTGTAATTGCATCAGCTGTCTACAAAAAAAAAATCAGCCTGATCCGATCCGAAAATCCTTAATGTCCCATTTTTTTTACTTTGGGACCAGTGTGCGACGCGACGAGAGCACAAACGAGACGGTGCGGTGGCGCGACGGAGGCGGCGGCGGCGCGGCGGCGACGCGACGAAGCGATGAATGTAAAAAATAACCAGTAAATAGGTAGATAGAACGTTGTTTTTCAAGATTAGTTTGTAAAACCATTATGAACTCTATATGAAATTTTACTTTCTGGTAGTTTCTCTTGTTTTATTAAAAAAGAAGATCCAACCTGAAAATTATGCTTCCTTTTAATCTGTAGGTCAATTGGTGTTCTTCAAAATACTTTTTTTTAAACCTTTCAAGGTCTAAGTATTAGGTTCCTATCCTAGATTCCTGAAAACTGAGTTGTGGATGAAACGAAAATATTGATACGGAAAATGATCAGCTCTAGCTTTACAGACCTTAAGTGGCTGTAAATAAATTGTATTATTATTGTTCTTAGACTTGAGTGCGCGAGTGTAGTCGTCTCATGGTGTGAGTCGCGTCACGGGAGCCGCGCGTGGCGTTACCAGTTGAGGATCTGCCTCAGCGACCGCGCTATCACACGACAATCACCACCAGCCAGTGTCTGTGGCTGCTCTACGTTCCAATTTCGAAAAAATCCTCAACACCACAACCAAATAAGTAGTATCTATTACACAGAACACTACTCCTAATATAGCCAGTATCTATTCTATACTTCAAAGTGAGGTCTTATCCGTTTTACCCTTACCCAAAATTGTACCAACACCACACCGGCTGGATCAAATGTAAGTAGGTACGTCTTCTGTATTGAATACCAGCTAGTGTTCCACACATTTAATTCTTGGAATTTCTAAAACAAACACCATTGTAAAACAAACCAGATCTATTAGTAGCGTTCACTTATGTAACTTAACTAACAACAAATGCAGACACCATGCTCCGCCGTCTTTTTTATATTTCGTGCTATATGAAATGAAATCGTAATTTGTAAAAGAGGAAAAATTTCGCTATTCCATGGAATAACTTAAAACTAAAGACGTCCATCGAAGAAAGAACGTTCCGGCAGAGTTGCGTTCAGAATCATTGTTCCGCAGTGTAACTACCCTCTCTCACGAGGTCATAATTCGACAGTCTGCGCCGGCGGCGGCGCTGTTTATAATAATAATATGACTAGGTATATACTATAGTCTCAGATTTCTGAAAAGACATAGATTACAATATTTTGACATTGAAAATGTCTTTTCCTCTTATATCTCGGAGAATTGTGAAGATATGATATTCAAAAAAGGCTCATAAGACGCGTATCCGAAACTTTTCTTTCGACGACCGATATTTTAGAAACGAAGAATGACATCAAAAATGTGAGAAAACTGGCTCCGGACAATTTAATTTGCTACAATTTAAGCCTAAAACAATGACAGTTGGATTAACCTTTGTGAAAATAGTCGAAATTTTCACATTACAGATTCATTTCCAATCGATGGTCGTGTGAGGCACAAAACCTGTGATTTTTTTGTCAAAAACCTTTGGCAGATCAATAATTTTGCCACCAGGGTTTTTGAGGTAGGTTGACTTTCCTAACCTAACCTCGAAGTCCATATCACTATCACTACATAGTATAAAACAAAGTCGCTTTTTCTGTCCCTATGTCCCTATGTCCCTCCCTTTGTACGCTTAAATCTTTAAAACTACGCAACGGATTTTGATGCGGTTTTTTTTAATAGATAGAGTGATTCAAGAGGAAGGTTTTTATGTATAATACATGCATAATATGCTTAAGAATAACCCACAATAACCATTTTCCCGTGCGGAGCCGGGGCGGGTCGCTAGTTATAAATAAACATGCAAGCAAGCATTGGTTTGAGCAAAGTTTTGAAATAGACTTTAATTTTGCTTTAATCTATTTTAATTATTTTCACTTTGCGCTTCGATATCACATACCTAGTAGATATTTTTAAACAGGCGACATTATTTTGAAACAAAACAAACAGTGAAAATTATTTAGTTATGGAAACATAAGAAGGTTACTTCAGGAAGTAACATTAAGTACTTAGTAATTAATTTCAGATATACTAGATTATACGTATTATTACTGTTATTTACGGGTCTTAGCGCGATAATTTTAAATAGGTAGGTATGTATTACGTACGATACCTTAAACAAACATTTAGATTATACTAGAATAGTAATAACCATTAATGCATTTATGACCATCGATACCCTAGAGCTATCTATCTAGTTAGCGGATCTATTCAGTACCAGTAAAACAATAAAACGAACGGTATTCAAAAGACATACACTTTCTAGAAATAAATCGTAGGCTTTCTGCATACAATGCCTTCGCTACATCCTAGTGCGTAGGCCGACTGAGTCAGGATACCTAGAAATCCAGATTAGGTATCTAGCGTCTGGCTAAGCTACCTAGACGTAATAGTTCTGGAGTTAAGTGGGAGGAAGATTTACGCGCTATTATTTGTGTTTTCTTAAAGAACAGAAAGGAAACTGAGCATACTTAAACTCAAACTCAAGTAACTGTTATTTAGTAACTATTATCTAAAACAATAACTGCCCGCCATTTTCTTTTGCTGGCATCTTGTTAGCGCATTCGTCTCATTCTGCAATAAAATGTACAGTAAAAAAATATAAATATTGTTTAAGTGTTTTTTCACCATTATTTACATATAAGCAGCTATTTATTTAAACTTAGTATAACAATCGTCTAAATAAAAGTGGCCCTAATATTAAAAAGGGACCTATATAAAAGGAACTTGTGCAAATACGGATTAGGGATGTGAAGTACCAGCCATTATGTATCTTTACTTTAGGTGCGCCAACTAACAGCTACAAAAAGAATTAGAAAAATTCTGTTCAAAGCTAGTAACCGCATAGCAAATTTATTCATTCCATAATCTTCTTAGACCACCACTACCAGTCCATAAATAAGAGATCGAACCAGAAATTACGCACACATGCAATTAACGCTATCAGCGCTATCACTACATAGTATAAAACAAAGTCGCTTTTTCTGTCCCTATGTCCCTATGTCCCTATGTCCCTTTGTACGCTTAAATCTTTAAAACTACGCAACGGATTTTGATGCGGTTTTTTTTAATAGATAGAGTGATTCAAGAGGAAGGTTTATATGTATAATACATGCATAATATGCTTAAAGATAACCCACAATAACCATTTTCCCGTGCGGAGCCGGGGCGGGTCGCTAGTAATTTATAATTTCGTTTTAAAATTTAGTGCCGCCGGTATATTTATTGAAATGTATCAAATTGGAAGCGATGTGGCGGGACTGGTTTGACCGGTGGGTCAGGTCGTACAGAAGGCAGCACATGCGGGTGGACACTGGCGCTACGAAATTCAACTCTAACGCTACGGTATACGGGCGCTCTCAAGAATAAATTGTCCAGCCGCATGTGCTGACTGTACAATGAACGATACTTGAAGAGACGTAGGCGGCGCCGCGGGCGGACGCTAGGCTCGCAGACTTGGCGGGTTAAGGTTTTGTTTTATTTTAAAACTTGAGCGTACATGCTTGATGCTTTTTAGATTTTGCTCAAAAATACTGACATATTTTTATTATTTTTGGACTGCAATAATTTTTAGGATTATAGTTATAGCGCAAATTAAAAAATACAAGAGTTCGTGTTTTTAACGATAGAAAATTGTAAAAATCTAACTAAATAACTACCTCTAACTGTAAAAGGAACCTTACTTTCTTACACCCGTTTCAAATTAAAAATATGATAACAAATTAATTTGCTATCATCTTACTCTACATATACATACATTGTAAATCTGGTAAATCATCAAAAGCAGTTTGTAATATGCGCAAATAAGAATAGGACTGTCAAGACGCCATTTTGACAGTCCCTCCTTTTCATATTTGGCAAATTAGAAGTTTCTAAGCGGCTGTATCATCCGTGTACATGCATAAACTATCTCCATACATACATACATACAATACAACACACCGTAGCAGATTGTGCCGTGCCAAACTAGTCTGAGCCATAGAGCGTTGACCTGTGAATTGGATTACTTGCTATAAATTATACAACTCAGAACCTAGGTTAGAACAATTAATACAACTAGTAGTTAAGTTTCCAGGTGTAATTTATTTATTAGGATTGAAACTAAAATTATTGTACGCCTAATTTCATAACAACAAAATTAGGAACAAGAAAATATATTATACTACAGATACATACACACATCTAAAATTCCAAATTTCTTTTTCGATTTACGAATATTAAAAACCTATTTAGGTTTGACATAACTTTAATACCCGCTTAAGCAAACATCCAGACAGACAGACAGACTTTGCGCCATCTCTCATTGAATAAATAATTTAAAGATTTTCTTGGAATTTTTGACTTTTCCGTGCAGTTTCCCGTAGGAATGAGATATTTTCCCGCGGTAAAAACTATCTTGCAAAATTATATTCTGTTCGTTTCAACAGTTGCGGAGGTTAGCCGTACAAACAAACAAACAAGAAATTTTAAAACAATCTGGATATGTTATATCACTTCTTACATTCTTCTGACTCAGTTTTTAGATTTTTTTTGTAAGTACAGATTTTCGACCAGTTTTCGACAGTTTTATTATATAGATCATGTAAGATTAATATACTTCTAAGTACCTATTTAATGCTATAAATAAACAGTTTTATAAATGTATCTAATCCAGTAATGTAGCCAGCACATGCGACTGTAAAGGTCAAATGTCTATACATATAGCAAAAATAAAGATGAAATCCGAGTAAGGAGGATGTAAGAAGTGAAATAGAACATATCCAGTAAATTTTTTGCAAGGGTTGCCAAGGGTTGCCTGGTAGAAATTGCTACCTTAGCAATAAGGCCGCCTTTTGTACACCTGTGTTGCTTTAATTATGTTTGTTGTATTCTCTTGTGTGCAATAAAGTATATTCTATTCTATTCTATTTTTATTTTATTTTTCTGTCTGTTTGTCTGTTTGTACGAGTACGGGCTAATCTCCGAAACTATTGGACCGATTTGAATGACATTTTGCATGGTGGTTATTTACATTTACATCCCTAGTCAACATCTTGGATACTTTTAATCCCGGAAAATTAAAGAGTTCCCGTGGGATAGTTAAAAATTACTACGGAAAAGTCGGAAAACAACGCGGGCGTAGCCGCGGGCAATCAGCTAGTAAATACATATGTTCAACAAACCACAAATAGGCGTGCGTGGGGGATCCACACCGGCGGCGCGGGCGCACGTGATCTTACACATTGGACATACAAACAGTGGGCCCGATTCTACATATTACGCTCTAACTTAAATTTAGGAACTATATGTCCCTTTCACGTTCTTAAGAACGAAAAGGGACAGGAGATTGCCAACTTACATTTAGACACGTCAAACATCGATTTTACGCGTAATTTAGCAGGAATTTAAAAACATCCCGTCTAAATTAAGCTGAATTTGACAGCTGCGCTGCTTATTTTAAATATCATTCATTCAAAATTAAATTCATTCATCTCCCCATCCTTTTCGATTCCTATAATATTAATGAAACCAACAATTTAAATTTAGAGATTTTAGCGGTCACGGCAGAATTGAGCCTAGTATCTTACGGATTCTAATGTAGGTATCGTGTTACGCTTTTGATATCAAACAGGATTTTTATAGGCACGACGTACAGCTTAATTTATACTGTCTGCATTGAAGTAAAATCGTTGAGCCTCTCCTTTACCATGGGCTGCCTGGTAGAAATTGCTAACTTGGCAACAAGGCCACACATTTGTACACGTTTATGGTTATGAACTGTATTTCTTGTAATATATTACTGGTGTGCAATAAAATATATTCAATTATTCTAAAAATCGTGAAACGACTAAAAATTATACTAAAGGAATGGGCAGCAGCGTTAACTTGTGTAAATAATAATAACTGCAATCCCGAATTAGCCTTTCAAGCGTGGGGATTATGGAAATATCTCCCTTCTAACTTATTATAAGGATGGACTTTCATAAAAACATTGTGTATGAAGTTGACCAACCCGCACTAAGCTAGCGTGATCGACTAATGCCTATTCACCGTAATGTAATACAGACAATACCAGAAATAAAGTTAAACTTAAATGAAAAACTTACTTCTGTGATTTTTGTGATTTACTATTTGTTTTTTTTTAATCATCAATTGGAAACTTTTATTAAAGGGACATTCTGCGAAAGAGACATTTTGCGACGTAGCCCGTAAAACTTTAAAGTTTCTTACACTTTACAAAAAACATAATTTTTTCATTGAAGCAAAAAAGCCATGAAGATTTTGTCCTGCACATTTTTTAGGTAAATGCACGCACAAAAGCCTGCTTCAAAACATTTGAGTCACCACAAAGATTGTCGGCCTATTGACTGTCAATTACTGATTACCGCAAAAAGAGAAAATGACACAGCACTTACCTATAGCCGAGTTCAAGAAAATAGCGCAAAGTTGAACTAACCACATAGGATGTTTGTATTCTTCTTCTTCTTCTTCTTCTGTCGAGTCGATGGTAATTAGTTAGTTATTCATATTTTCCCCGCCCAGAACTCTGCTACCTGGACCGCAGCCTCAATAGCCGTTAAGAGGTCCCCGATTGTGCAGCTGTTGGGGCACGCGGGGCATTGCAGTAGATGGCCCATGGTCTGAGGGGAGGCGCCGCACTCACACTGGTTGTCATTTTTGCTTATTTGTATGTATGTATAATAGTAATATAGTAATAGACACATATGTATGTAAAATAGTAATAGACACAGGTAATACAAGCACAACCTCCCTGATCGAGAGGTCAAAAACTCGTCTGACGTTAGGTTCCGGGTTCGAATCCCGGTGGGGGTCCGTAAAACAAATATCACTTTGTGAGACTTTCCTCAGTTTGTTGAGGATTTTGTAGGCTGAATCACCTGATTGTCCGAAAAGAAAGATGATTCCGGGCTTCGAAAGACACGCAAATCCGTTGGTCAAGGCTTACTATCTACGGATGTGGTAGTTATAGGAGCCATGTCGGAAGCCTAAGGCGGCTCAGCATTTCTGGTGGATAAGTAAGTAAGTACATATACAAGCTGACCACAGTGAATACTAGAAAACAATTTCAAAACCTACAAATATTCTTTATTGACACCAGTAATAAATAGGACAGTTACAATACCATAAATATCATAAATTCCATCAAATATTACCACCTTTCACGGACTACCTATATGAAAAACCCACTAACAGAATATTGTAGTAATCCAATACATATTTCAATTTAGCTCTTAAAATTTTCACTTAACCGCTCCCTTTTACGATGTTGTGAAAGTCTCGGGGGCTAATATTAATAAACGTTCTGCTCTCTCGTTCAAACGCTAAAGTTTATTATTATATATTAAATTATAGATTTGACAGTTTAGTCGTAAAATTGAATTTTCCTTATTTTTTACTTAATTATAATATTAATTTTTCTCCCTCGTTTCTCGCTTAGACTTCAATAATTCAATAGTCTATTTGTTTTAAAGATCATATTATAAATATATAAATATCTCTAATATATAGATTATAATATAGGGCCAAATCTTCATTGATTGTCGTTGTTGTTGTTGAAATTATCGCATAAAGACCCGTAAATATACAAAATAATCTTCAGAATAAGTCAGATTTTTTTTGTGCCCATGCATAGAATTATGAAAAAATGTGCGTAGGGCAACAATCACTGTTATAAAATTTGTTACGTTGATTGAATTTTTATTATATACATAGTTTAGTTTTTCTACTTTGACTGGTTGCCTTCCTCTAATTGTATATTTCGTTTGCACTCTCTGTTATATTAAGGGGCTACCCGAGGCTAAGTGGCGCCACCATCAGTTGCTAAAAACGGCCACTTTTGTCAAATTTTCTATCTGTAACTACAGCGGACTATAATAAATACAGTTTATGGCCCCTATATATCCTATAGCACGCCAACTTCAAAATGAACGTCCGGATTTTAGAAAAAAAGAATACTTCGCGAGTAATTAATTTTTAACTGATGGTGGCGCCACTTAGCCTCGGGTAGCCCCTTAATAAAATTGCATAAAAAAATAATTCATAATTTTGTAATATTTTGAAAAGATGCAACGCCTGTGGAGTTTCGTCCGGCGAGTTCTTCTCCACAGAAGACAGCCAAATTGTGAACTCGCCTCGACGTCGAAAAGTGATTTGTAAAATCTTACTTCGAATAAAAATCTTTGACTTTTGACTTTTTGATAATTTTCGTTGTAACACATTTCGATCTAGAAAGTTCAGTCTTATCTAAACCTCAAACGACCCGGTTTCTGATCTCATATAGGGTATTCAATTAAGAAAGTTTTTTTGTCTATTGAAACTTCCATTCCATTGTCCGACCATACTTTCTACGGGCCACGCTACAGATACAACGACAGGACAATCCATAATCGAAACCAGCATAGTCTGGACTAGCGATGCAAATAATCCTGTTAGGGTCGCGGGTCATTTGTTGCTGGACTACCCATAATCAAAACCAGTATAGTCTGGACTGGCGATTCACATAATTCGGTAAGGGTCGGGGGTCATGTGATGCTGGGTGTTTGTGGCGCGTGTACCAGAGGCGGTGTGCCACATTTAGACAATGATCCCTGATTTGATGGCGGAAGCTGATTACTGCTTATCTCGGGGACAGTTAGCTGACTACGCAGACCACTGACCGGATAACACTTGGACCGTATAAGCAATTTTGTATTTTGTCTCATCATGATCATCATTTCAGCCAGTAGACGTCCATTTTGTCTCTATTGAAAGATTTGTATTTTTGGGTAGATTTAGAAAATTCTTTCACCTTTAGAAAGCTACATTTACCCCTAGTAACGAAGGCTACCCTTTACCGCGTGAAAATGCCTCATTCCCACGAGAAAAATGTTAACGCAGGCGGAGCTGCGGCGGAAAGCTAGTGTGTAATAATAAACTACTTCCCTATTTACTAACAAACAATAAATCAACCAATTTTCAGACTATCGAACGAGTCTAAGGTTTAATTTAACTTCAATTAAGAGACTATTTAAAGAAGAATATAATGATGAAATTTTTTTCGACCAACTGTACAAGCGTAAGAAATTAAAATGCAAAGTCTTGTGTTATGTTGTCTGTGGCCAGCGATCTTGTATAGAGCTTATCCAGAGCTTATCACCATCACATACAATATAACGTTAATTGAATTTTCACTTACCTGCTATCAAAGTACTTAGCTATTAAAACCTGCTTTAAAAGGACCTACTCTACTATAAATTGTCTATCTTATTTGTAAGTACCTACTTTATTTAACTAGATAAAGATAAGAAATGATTACACTACCTTTAACTAACAAAGTCAAGAGGTGGTTTTATGAGTAATGAATAAGGTATAATAATAAATAAATTTTGCATTACAATTATTTTTGATGAGCCTTTAAAAGCAATGTTATTTTTGTAAGTTGTTTTCGTGCTCATAAGTTCATTCAAACTTTGTCCTGACAATACCGAACACAGCAAACAAAGAATTATTTAATTTTTTGTAGGCCTTCTGAAGTGATGGCCCTTAATACTTACATATGGATACGCCATGACTTAACTAGGTGATGTAAATATCCTTAAGTCCTACTAATATTATAAACCCTAGAATTTGTGAGGGTGGGTGGATGGATTGACTGATGTATCTATTGATTTCACGCAAAAAAACGGGTCGTTCGGCAACTCGTCCCAAAACAAACTCGTCCCATTCGTAGTTCCAGTCCAGAAAGTTCGTTTTCCCAATGGGACGAGTTTGTTTTGGGACGAGTTGCCGAACGACTCAAAAAAATTGCAGAATGGATTTTAATTAAACTTTTTTTCGTGTTATGAATACAGTGTACTCGTATGGGACTTAAGATTTTAATTAAATTATCATGACTAGATAAAAATTGGGAAAAAAGTTATATTAAAATATGGAGGCGACTGTACTGCAAATACTAGCAACTTGTAAAACAGTACTTTGCGAACTTGGGCTTACATCGCTAGTCTATTGAAAGGCAATCTGCTGTATAAGGCGACCATCTCGTTAACCTATTACATGGAACAAGCCGCGAGGATATCGGAGCTATTCATCTTCCACGTAACACGATGGTAAATCTATACAAATACCTGATAAAGCGAATTAATGCTATAGACTTTATCATAGATCTATAAGTTCAATAATTGTGTGCTGTTTTTTAGCTTTGGCCGTGTCTATATTTTCTGTTATCCTGGTACTTGTTTTAACCCTAACCTAACACGTACCATCTAACTTTGTGCAAAAAAAGTTTCTTCCGGCGAGTTCTTCTCCACACAAGACAGCCAGTCGAAAAGTGATTTGTAAAATCTTACTTCGAATAAACACTATTTGGATTTAGAAATTGAATTTTTGAATTTTTATGGGTGTTTGTTGTATATCAGCTGTCTGACACCCATAGTACAGGTTCTGCCTAGTTTGGGTCAGATGGCCGTGTGTGAGGTGTCCCCACATATTATTATTATTATTAATAGTACGATGGAAGTGTCGTTAATCGAGCCATACAGATCTTGGCATCAGGCTTTATGAGGTCGGTCAATGACCTCTCAGCTCCAATGTCTCTTCATGTTTATCGCCATCCGTCTTAGTCTAGACGCATTAACATTGGAGTGTTCCGGCTAACGGTAAGTTATTAAAAAAGTATAAAAGCTGCTCGAGGGTTTTGAGTACCTATCTTAATCTCTTTATTTTTTAAGATTCTGTACATTTAATTTTGAAGAATACCTACTATCCATCCAGTACTTCTTATCATATAAGTCTGTCTCCTGGGCGGAATTCAAACCCACAGTTTGCGAAATTAGTACGTATTTCTTAGACGTACCCACGAAACTGAACAACTTTCCCTAAGGAACATATAAGTTAAATTTTAATTGAGATTTTAACCTTTCCTTAGATTAGATTATTGAGATTTTAGGGAAAATTGATCAGTTTTATTAATACAAGTACTAAGTAGCGGATAAACAACCAGGTATAATTTCACGCTATATCTATTTTTATGAATAGAATCTCCTAGTTTAACATGTTACTATTTTTTTTCTTCTGTTCTTCAGTAGTAACTCAGAAACAAATACATTTGCAGCAGAAAAACAAACAAACCGTGAAGATTATACGCAATGACAGAAGATTTTGCCTCCCAAGTTAATTGAATTACTTCACTACAAAAGAAAGTCAGATCTTAGAGATAACGCAGCATCAGAGATACAGGCAAAGGTCAGTCGTGTCCCATGCCCCGAATATCTCGAGAGCAGTCAGCTGATTTACCAGACCACAGACTAGATATAACAAGAAGACTCGACAGCGCAGCATTTCAATGTTTTGTTTGTTGAGGATCCATTTTTGACTCAAATAGCTCATCGTAATTTAAGAGCAAGGTTATTTTCTGTATCTTTAATATAAATTTTCTTTCTAGTATTGTCACAAACATACTGAGCTGAATACTTTGGACTTTGCACCCTTTTTATGTTGGTTGAATAGTGGAGAAAAACACAATGCGCTTGTTCAACTTATTTTGCACTTGCCTGTACGTGACTTAAAGTTTATCCTTCTTGTACTGGTCACAAAGTCACAACCATCTTTTTGTACTTTTTGTGGAAAATACTGCTTAGGAAGCTTGGCATGCGTCCTCAACATTTTTTTAAACATACCGAATTGTTTTGGTATTTCCATTCCATTCGGACTTTATTATACCTGATTATCCAAATAAAATGAATTTCAAAGCAGCCACCAGATTGTACTATTGGCGTTCCTATTATGTGTAAGCGAACTTAAACGAAGTCCTGCAGATGTTTTGTCTTAATTCCGACTGTATAGGTAGTTTCGTTGTTACTTATTTTTATGGTTGAGTCGTCCAAATAAATCTGGCGGAATAAATATAAGAGATACGAGTGTGTTGTAATTGGCTCTCCACGACAACTGTATTCGTAACACACAAAAATAAATTCTGCGAAAATCATAATTTTAAACTTGAAATACTTGTTTCCCACGAAAAAATCCGTTAACGCGGGCGGAGCCGAGGAGCGGAAAGCTAGTCACACATATGAACCTAACTATATCTACTATACCTATAGGTATATTAATATGTATGTAGGTATATGTATTGTGGCATTGGTCATGCCATCTCTTTTGCCTTTGGTACTGGCCGCATTGTTCTAAATTTAAATTGTTTTCGAATAAACGGATTTTGATAGTTCATGTGAGTTTTAACGCGATTGTTCCTTGGAGCGGATATAAAAACGCTCCAGGAACCCAATTCCCGTAGGAATAGTTATTCGAAGTGTTTTTCTAATTGTGTTGTGTTATTGTGCTCGCGATTTATTATAATACAAAGTTTAAATCGTTATTTGTGGTTATTATTACATAGCACGGGCTCGCCCGTGTTATATTATAAAAACGCTCCAGGAACCCAATTCCCGTAGGAATAGTTATTCAAAGTGTTTTTCTAATTGTGTTGTGTTATTGTGCTCGCGATTTATTATAATACAAAGTTTAAATCGTTATTTGTGGTTATTATTACATAGCACGGGCTCGCCCGTGTTATAGTATTAAAGCGAGCCGTCAGCACCACCTACAGCAAGATTAATTACTTTATATCGTTTGATCCTACAGTCGATGATAAAAAGCCATTATTGTTTCCTTCGTCTAGTCTAGATACATAAGTATGAGATAATACCCTCACACACACAGCTTCGAGTATAATAAGCCGTAACCCACGGCGGCGGCGATCCAACGCCCAACGGCTCGCGAAAAGGTAACCTTGATTTAAAATATGTGAAGAAAATCCAGTATTTCTTGAGCTCTGACGCTACCTCTCCTGTATAAGTTCAACTTAAACTAACTTGAAGCATCATGACATGCGAGTATTTCACATAATCTAACAAAAAGCAAAACCCCCACAGAGGGGCTAACATGAGATTTCACGCGTGCATGACATACTTGTACTTTTGTCGTGTACGTACACAGCATGCGTATATTCGCTTCATGCTAGGCTTACTGGTCTGCAATTGCAAATATTGCCATCTCAGTACTAGCACTAGTCCCGCATTTTGCAAGATTTTCCGTTTTTAAGCTTCATTTTGATTTTTCCAACTTCGTAATACGATGACGCGGCGGACTTGCCTACGAAAACTTTTGCATTGTGGTGTACGGTAGACATCGATAAATTTATAAATAATGACTTTTGTGAACACGTGAAAAACACAATATTTTTAATTTCTCTCAAAGAAAATACACAGATTATATTATTTTAATCAAATTAAGCGGCCAATGCCACGCCATATTTTGTGTTTAGTTTCTTTTAAAGCAAGTTCTTTTATTGGAATTTCTACGAGTAAGTATGTTTTGTGTACTCATTTCTTTCTGTTATTTTATCTAGGAAGAATAAACTGTTTATCTATCTATCTCTACTGTTCATGTATTTTTATTGGCTGTTGTAAGTATTGTAAAGATTTAGAGGGAAAGGAAATCAAAAAGATAAAACCGACATCCTTTTTTAAGAAGGCTGAGCCTGGATTAAAGCTTGCGATGGAGAGAAAAGAGCTTAATGCTGAGTTACCTTTTCTTACAGATTATTTGTTTCATAAAAATAGAGTATTAACTTGGAATAATATTTCGATCTGAAAGGACTGTGTGTGTACTGCATAACTGAAGACCGATTAACTTAACTTTACATAGAGAGGTTCCATATTATAGCGCGTATCGACAAATATTTCATTCATTTATTTAAAAGCTTGCCAACAGCTTTAGTTTTATAAATTTTCCACGGTAAACAAATAAAGACCGATATTAAATGAAAATGAAAATCAAATTTATTGTTTATATAAACAAAAGGTATAGGCACAGCAATTTGCTGATTTTAAGCCTATCCTTGGTCATGATAATGATGGGTAGTGTAGCTATAGGTTTTAGACTTAAGTTAACAATTTAACTATTTTAACATTTTTATATTATGAACTTAAGTCCGCAATACTTTAGTTATTACATACAATATCACATAATACAAAACTAACAGTGAATTATAATGCATGGTATCCTTAGTAAAATAAAAGAAAGAATACATTATTACAATTATTTATCATTATGCCTCCGTACTTCATATCATACTAATATTATAAAGAGGAAAGATTTGTATTTTTGTATGTGTGCGTGTTTATGTTTGTAATGAATAAATTCAAAAACTACTGAAACGATTTCAAAAATTCTTTTACCATTAGAAAGCTACATTCACCCTGAGTGACATAGGCTACCTTTTACCGCGGGAAGATGCCCCAAAATATTTTGAAAAGATGCAACGCCTGTGGAGTTTCTTCCGGCGAGTTCTTCTCCACAGAAGACAGCCAAATTGTGAACTCGCCTCGACGTCGAAAAGTGATTTGTAAAATCTTACTTCGAATAAAACATATATTTCATTTCATTTCATTCCCAAGGGAAAAACTGTTAACGCGAGCGGAACCGCGGTGGAAAGCTAGTGTCGGATATATAGATATAGAAGTATTTGTCACAGGTCTTATAAAAATGGCTATTGAGTCAGAAACGCGGGCGGGGCAAGATTCTTACCTACGCGTGTTTTTTGTGAAGCTTTTTTCACAGTCGGACGACCGTTGAGAACCGATGAAGCAGATATATTGATAGATGGTGGTTAGTTTAGTATAGCCGGACAAAAAAAGGACGGAATCACGACCGGTGGAAAAGGGTTAGGATGCCCGCCGTGATGATAAAGTGTCTGTTTTACGCAGGTACCCTCAGATAGTGTATCAGTGTAGTGTAGTCATTTGTTAGATATATTTTTACCTATTTACCCTTTTGCGTGCTTCTGATTTAGGATTCAATCAACAGTGGTATTAGTGGTAAATCTTATAAATAACTAGCTTGTCTGTAGGTGTGTGATTATATTTCCCGTGGTAAAAAGTATCTAAGATGTTGACCGGGGATATAAGGTACCACCATGCAAAATTTAATTTAAATCAGACCAACGGTTCCAGAGATTAGCGTGTACAAACAGACAGACAGACGATAAATTTTTTCAAAACTTGTATTTTTGTGTTCAGTTACACTCCCTTTATCACATACAATCAGTTGGAAAACAAATGAAAATACAGACACGCTGATTCTTCAGTTTCATTATAGTATAGAATAGATAGATAGACAGAAGAAAAGAAAACTACGTCGCGAGCGCGTTGATGTCTTTTACTCGAAGTGCGCAAGCGACTGTGATCCAGCAGAAATAATGATAAATATGATAATATTATGATATACGTGTTTTTAGAAAATACTTAGTGAACTACTCAAATGTTTCCGTTTTATTTATTTAACAGTCTTCGTTCTATCGTGTCGTGTTAGAGCGTCGGTGGCCAAGTGGCTGAGGCCGTTGAATTCCATTCGGAAGTTCGCGGGTTCGAACCTCGGCGCGTACCGATGTGTTTTCGATTTTCGAATTCGACGTTATTCGACGCTCTTACGGTGAAGGAAAACACAGTGAAGAAACCTGCACACACCTGCGAAGTAATTCAAAGATTGTGAGTGAAGTTGACCAACACGCACTGGGCCAGCGTGGTCGACTAAGGCCTATTCACCCTGAGCTCAGGGTAGGCTCAAGCCCCTCGGTGGGGACATTTATGAGCTGTTAATGATGATTTTCTATCGTGTAGTGAATATTTATAGTAGCAATATTGTACCTTATTTAATATTTTTCTTTCAAATTCTATTACAACTACATATTTCACATGGAGTGTTGTCATGCTATACTTATTAAATATACCTTCACTCTTCTTAATTATTTTTTATTTCACAATTTTTACATTACATGATCACTACATTTTTCGCAGGTACTTAATAGGTTTTTATGTCCTAAGCAACTCTAAGGGTTCAATTCCTCGTTAAAACTAACAAGATCCTGATAAAAGCTACATTACGGCAGGTTATTTCAATATTAATTGGGATATAAACCTAAAGTTTTGTTCTTGAAACTAATAAATAATATACCTAATGAGTAATGAATATCGCCTAGAGCCGCTTTTACCCATAAACTATTATTTATTGGATATAAATATTTTAAGTACAATCTACAATGCTTTATTTAATATTTTATTAGAGTCGAATGCAATCGATCGTAATTATCACGGTTCTTAGAATAGGTATTCTTCTTTGTGTGGGTTGCGAGGTCTATTACCAACCTCATTAGCCCAGCACCCGTAACATGCAGTGCTATGATAAAAGTTTGTCGCGTGAGAAACCCGCCATATTGAAATATCCTCCAATAGGATAAGAGAATACGCACGACAAAATTATGTCTGTCACGCGTGGACCGGGCATGTTAGAGAAGCTGGTATCAAAAAAATGTTCTGATGTGATTCGTATGACTACATGCATAAATAACAGCAGTCATCAGAATACTCAAATATCAATGTCTTAACCAAACTGGGGAAAGTCTCACAAAATGTCTCTGGTTTTTATCTGTTTTTCCTGTGGGAATGAGGAATTTTCCCGCGGAAAACGTAGTTTATGTGTTATTTTGATATATTAGCTTTATTACTGTAAAGTTTCATTAGAATCCATTCAGTAGTTTTTGTGTGAAAAAGTAACAAACATCCATCATCATAAACTTTCGCATTTATATTATTAATAGGACTAGTAGGATTCGACGATGCCTAAACTGGGTTCAGACCTGGAACCACCGTAATGTTTTCTCTACTATGGACACCAAAAGATTGCCACTATTAAGTAAAGGCTTCTTTATATAGAGTCTGTGCGGAAAGAGAATGGGCGTGGCGAAAAACGGAACTAACATAGATTTACAGATTTACTAACAAAAAAAAAGACAGACAGACAGAATCGGAAATCATTAACATGGTTTTATTTAAATATAAAAAATATCAAGGTGTTACATCTTTTTCCACAATGACTGATCCTCACATTTAACTACTTTACTTACACGAATCACATCTTGGTTTTTCATCTATGCAATGATCTTTATTACTAACTTATTTTTTCAAACGGAATTGATCATTGTTCCTTTAGAGGATCGTAAAAAATCCGGCAGCTCTATTTACCTTCCTCGCTGTAAAGAGATTCCTCTGCCCTGCTACG
The DNA here is from genome assembly GCA_948473455.1 of Teleiodes luculella. Taxonomy (NCBI): domain Eukaryota; kingdom Metazoa; phylum Arthropoda; class Insecta; order Lepidoptera; family Gelechiidae; genus Teleiodes; species Teleiodes luculella. The sequence goes on along the minus strand of OX419583.1, from coordinate 2,435,448 downwards.
TTTAAAATTGAAATTTCCTCCCTAATAAGACCTTCCTTCTCCTTTGAGGCTTCTTATTTATGGAAAAAGTTTCGGAAATAAGCAGCGATGGGGATTCCATCGGAAGGATTTTGAAATTAAAATTTCGGATTCTCTTTGGAATTGTACAATAATTCCAAAGAGAATCCGATTTAAATTACAGTTTTTCTCCCTGTAAAAGGTAGCCTATGTGTTATACTGATGTAAAAGCTATATTATTGTAAAGTTTCATTAAAATCCATTCAGTAGTTTTAGTGAAAGAGTAAAACCATCCATACATACCATCCATCTTCACAAACTTTCGCTTTTATAATATTAGCAAGACGGGATTGGATATTGATGGTTCCCAAATTGAATAACTCCTTCAAACAAGCAAGCATTTAAAAGATACTATAATTTATAGTTGACTCGTGCATAATATATAAACTGACAGACATCTTTTTTTAATACTACTCGTAAATACAAGGAGAACACTCAATTCGATTCTTAAAATAAACATTTCCGTAAATATATCGGATATGTCCCTCACCTTTCATTTGCATAACAATATCCTGTTTACTGAACCTTTAATTAAAAACAGATAAATTTATAATGTATACTTTTTAAAATAATAATCTCGTCCTTTTGCACAGAGATAAGGATATAAGTTTTTTATTAACGTATAAGATATGGGTATATCTTATAAGCGGATTTACCTTATCTCATTGAACCAACCGACTTTGGGAATGAGCCACAAACGCTGTGGACTTGACATATTACTCAGAAAACATTATTTGTAGAATAGAATATACTTTATTGCACACAAGAGAATACAACAAACATAATTAAAGCAACACAGGTGTACAAAAGGCGGCCTTATTGCTAAGTTAGCAATTTCTAACAGGCAATCCTTTGTACATCTTCGTCCCGCCAACAGCTCAGCTAGTTTTTAATTTTCTTGCGGAAATGAGATCCATGCGAAAAAATTATATTATTTGTTGAAATCATTTACCATTTAAAATATTTATTTTTGCCACTGACACTATTATTCTTATTATCCCCCACAAGTCCGGTAAACCTTGATTTGTCGTACCTTTTCGATACAAGCATAGGTCAATCCATAAAAAAGATTATTATTATAGATACCTTAGCCTACCCTTATAATCCATGGAAATCGTACCATAAAAGGGGTCTTCGTTCTCTTTATCTAAATTTTATAATAGTTCTGATTCCTGATCACCATGATGAAGGTGAAAAACTACTATAAAGCCTGACCAAAAAATAAAAAATCCGGCGCTACGTGTATATTTTTATGTTTATGGCAACAATTTCCATTGAAATTCCGCAATATGGCGAGGTTTTTTGTTTTTCTGGCGGACCTCAGAGTAACAATATTAGCCGAAGTACGACTTTCCTTGCTTTAACTATGCATTATACTGAGGTAGGTACATGAGAAATTTTTCTATTTCTTATACAGTATACTCTACTAGCCGTCTGCCGGCGGCTACGCCCGCGTTGTTTTTCGACATTTCCGTAGTAAGTTTTAACAATCCCACAGAAATCCTTTGATTTTCTGGGATAAAAAGTACTGATATTGACCAGGGATGTAAAGAATTACCCTATAAAATTCCATTCAAATTGGTCCAATAGTTTCGGAAGAAATTTATCTGGATATGTTCTATTTTACTTCTCACATCGTCCTGACTCGGATATCATCTTTTTTTTCTATGTACAGACTTTTGGCCTCTACAGTTTTATTATATAGATTACCTTCCTTATGATGATGAAACTCTAATTTCTATTTATTGAGCTAGAATTACCTTCACATTTATATGTATTAGAAAGACATAAAATTATTCATAAGGAAACTATTAAACAGTCATCATCAAAATTTATTGCAAAGCATATTGCTTGTCATTTCGACAACTAATTTACGTGCAATCAGCAATAAACGTAGAAGCCGGAGCAGTTTAATAACATTCCCTTATAAGCAAAGAACATTAATTTACGTTTAGCTTTTGTGTGCATAATCTATTTATTTAAAATGAATTATGGTTTCATATTGACAGCTGCTATTGTCTTGCAAACGAAATGCATTGAGTCATTCGTTTGCAATTTCAAAGCTGCATAGGTATGTACAAGTACAACCAATTTACTTACACATCTGTTTCATTTCAGACTTTTTTCATAGAAACGGGGCGACCAAGGATTGATTGTCAGTGGAATAGCGGTTATGGCCGTTGCTTCTCAGTTGGAAGGCGGTTTTGAACGCCATTACTTACCAATGTGATTTCAATTGTTTAATTCACATTTCACACGCATTTTATTTGCTTGCTTTCCTTGTGGGTTTAGAGGTTAACCAAAACCCTGGTGTCGGAATTATAGAACCGCCTTAGGCTTCCGACATGGCTCCTATCAAGACTCTATCCGTAGATAGTAGCCGGGACGGCTTTACGTGCCTTCCGAAGCACGGAACCATATTTATTTTCGGACATTCAGGTGATTCAGCCTGCAATGTCCTAACCAAACTGAGAAAAGTATCACAAAGTAATATTTGTTTGACGAGTCCCCACCACGATTCGAACCCGGAACCTCCGTAACATCAGACGAGCTTATGACCGCTCGACCACGGAGGCTGTTACACGCATGTTTATTCATCGCTTTTGCCGTGAAGGAAAATATCGTGAGGAAAGCTATTCTTTTTTTCCCCTATCCTTTATTATTATTACTAGCGACCCGCCCCGGCTCCGCACGGGAAAATGGTTATTGTGGATTATTCTTAAGTATATTATGCATGTATTATACATATAAACCTTCCTCTTGAATCCCTCTATCTATTAAAAAAAACCGCATCAAAATCCGTTGCGTAGTTTTAAAGATTTAAGCGTACAAAGGGAGGGACATAGGGACAGAGAAAGCGACTTTGTTTTATACTATGTAGTGATTATTCTTCGGCCTAGCGTATTCCCGCCCTGGTGCCAGGGCCCGCGTTCCTACTCAATCTCCTCCACTTTTCCCGAATCTTATGTCTTCGGCATCTTCGGGTAGAAGATTGTTGTCTTTCATCATCTCAGCCGAAAGACGTCTACTGCTGGACAAAGGCCTCCCCCAAGGATCTCCACAATGATCGTTCCTGTGCTGACCGCATCCAGCGGCTTCCCGCGACCCTCACCAGATCATCGGTCCACCTCGTGGGGCCTCTGCTTACACTACGTCTTCCGGCGCGCGGTCGCCATTCAATAACCTTTCTGCCCCAACGGCCGTCGGTTCTACGCGCAATGTTATGTTTCATATCCGCGAGGAAACCTATTATTGCAAATTTTCAAGGTTGTGTATGAAGTAGATTAGTACGCTTTGGGACAGCGCGGGCGTTTTAGGCGACCTTAAGTTTTAGGGGAGACTCGACCTTCAATGAGGCTGAATAAATAAGCCAATAAGAAGATGATTATTCTAAAGTGTGGTGCATTGTTTTCGTGCTCGCACCATTTATGACCTGGATTCGGCTCCCATGAGTGGCCGCAGTCGCTTTTTATTTTGACTCAATACTTTTACTGCTCGGCTGACCTCCGAATGAGCGAACGAGTAAAAAATAACCAAGGGCTGAGGGGCTATACTCGAGTTGGAATGGAAAGCGCAATGTTATTTTCAATGTGGCCTTATCAGAGTGATTTTCGGACGTTTAAATATGTGGAAATGTTAGGTAATAGCAGGATTTAAGTTATTTCAGCAACTGACCATTTTTTATCGTTTCCTAACTCGACCACCTACTCCACGCGTGTTGTGGAAAATCGCGAGAAATTAAAAAAATATATCATTTATTTATTTTACGTTGAAAACACGTAGGTGTTTTTCAACAAAATATAGTGCCTACTACTAATATCAATAGTCGTAGTCTTCGTACTCGTAGTAGTCTATACTAAATAGCTGTGCTAATAGTGTCTACATCGTTTTAAATTTTTCCTCCGACTAGTCTAGAACTGTGCAACAAAATAAGTTTCCTCGGCCGAAAGTAACCATTTCACTTGCAGTTGCAGATATACCTACATTGCGTCTTTTCTTGTGAGTGAATTTGATTTTAGAGCTTTTATATAAATATTGTGCTCAATTTAACTGCGTACCAAAATTTACTTTAAATTCCATGAAAAACTTCGACGTGAAAGCAGCAGGCTGACTACGAGATAACGCGCGATAAGCTCGAAAAGCTGTCAAACGTGACATAGTGACGTAAGAGACATAGTAGTTCTGTCATTATGTCCCGTTTGTCAGCTTCTCGAGTTTCTCGCGCGTTACATGTAAGCCTGCAGAACAATAAACTGATAAACACCCATGTTTGGAGAAAAAGGGAAGATCTTCCGCCGGGCATGGTGGGTGGTGAGCCCGGGGACCGCGGTTGGAACTTGTATTTGTTCAATGTCTTGCGAAAACTCGGATAGCGCGTTTCAGGCCTCAGGTTCTAATTGGTCGCTCTTCTAATAACGTAGTATGTGGCGCGTCGCCATGTATTCGCATGGATACGTGGACAGGGTATCGTCCTAGCAACAGGTCCGGCGGAGGCTGCGCGCCTACCTGCGCGGACGCTCCCCAAAACGAACAAGAGCGTGCATTCCTGCGCCCGCGGCCACCCCGCGCCGCGCCAGCCCCCCGCAACCCGCGCAGCCCGCGCCGGCCGGCTAGGGGTGCCGCCCAGGGGAAATAACATAATATGTACATACATATCGTATCGTATCCAGGTCTACTGAAAGACATTTCTTTAGAAATAAGTAGTACCTGTTGTGTCGTCGTTCTTTATGTTTGTATTTTTGTAATTTTCTTGTGTGCAATAAATCTTAAATAAAATATATAAATAAATAAATATTGATGCAATGCTTGCTCGGTGAAGATAAACATTGTGAGGAAACCTACACTACACACATCTGCGAAGTAATTCAAAGGTTGTGTATGAAGTTGACCAACCCGCACTGCTAGCGTAGTCGCTTCTTGGACCAGCGTGGTCGACTAAGGCCTATTCACCCTGATTTCAGGGTAGGCTCGAACCCCTCGGTTGGGACATATATGAGTGCCTGTGGAGTTTTTTCCGGCGAGTTCTTTTCCACAGAAGACAGCCAAATCGTGAACTCACCTCGACGTCGAAAAGTGATTTGTAAAATCTTACTTCGATTAAACACTTTTTGAATTTTGAGCTGTTAACAACAACAGACTACATAATGTAGGCAGTAGTCGGGACGAACGGGATACAACGCAATAATAATAATATAGTTCTTAATTCGAAATAGTTTTGATAGAATGTCCAATATCACTAATTTTACGGCAGTCCATCTACGCGCATTACATAACGTAGAGTAATTTTATTAATTCCTTTAATAGGTGTCATAATTCTAATCAATATCAATAGCTATCCCTATTCGGTCTGTCTAGTGTGAGGATTATAACAACCGCTCCTTCTAAGGTTAGTCCTGCAGTGAACTATTATAGGCATTAGTATTTTGATTTGCAATCTAAAAATTAAGTTTTTGTGTAGATTTGTATGAGAAAAATAAAAGTTCCTTAAGAAAAGAAAGAAGCAACGTAGAGTCTATCCTGATTTTACGGCATACCCTTGACCACATCAGTCCAATGTGAAGGTCATGTCAGATCGGTAACAATACGATCACACTCTATTTTTTTTATGGCAGCCCTGCGCTCCTCATCCCTTGCATCCCAACACAATGCTCCTCTCCCCCCCGCTCACCTGCGCGCGCGCTTCTATAAATAATTCAACGGCAGATTAATTCGTGATGTGCGCCGATTCTACTGTCAATTAATGTACGCGATGCCGCGATACTCCCGCTTGTAGTACACGACTTGACAAGAGTACGGACAGGCCAATTTAGCTCCTAGCATAGAATAGTGCAGCATACCTTCTAGTAAATGCTGCTTTCCTGGTAGTTTTAACGCTATTAATCAAATTAACTTTGAAAAAACGCATTCCCTACTTGAAATCGAACGCCTTTTGATCAAACCTGATCAAACATTAATTGCTCTAAAACGTTGTACTTATATGTCCATGAGAATGAGACCTACAAATAATAAACCTTCTCTATAGTCTGCTACATCGATGCATCAAACAAAATCGACTAGTATAATACTCGTATACAACTACAAATGCCTTCCAAACGTTGGAATTATGGCTAGACTAGATTCAAGGGATAGGCCTTAGTCCAGCCACTAGATACCTACTATCTTTTCACATCAATATTACTTTCACATTTATAACAAAATGAAAAGAGTAGGTAATATTTTTTTAACTAGAGTTTTTTTTATATTACGAACCTTTGACGAAGAGTAAAAATAATATTTATTTGTTAGAACGAAACTTTAATTAAAGTTAAATATGAAACCACATCAATCATAATAAATACTAAACTTAATACGAGACAGGGGTCGAGCACTGTGACCTTTTGTAATTAAAACATCGTTCGTTCATTAAGAATTACACAACCCGACACTGATTATATTTTCTTTTTTTCTTACCTCTAATTCTAGATAAAAGTATTAAATATTATGTACGTTTTGGGGCATCTTACAGCTTACTCACTGCCAACTATATCATCGATTTGAAAAGTAGTAAGAATAGGGTAAGGAAAACATTGTGAAGAAATCTAAGCTTAAAGGCTGAATCTGCTAGCACTTGAGAGGAAATTTAAAGGCTGTGTTCAAACTAATTAGTAATTCGACCAACCCGCACCGGGCCAGAGAGGTCAACTAAAGCCTATTTATTTACCCTGAATTATAGTAAGCTTTAGCCCATCGGTGGGGACATGATACGGGCGTATACGTCACCTGTAATCCCATAGAAAAGTTCTAAAAGTATCCCGAACACCTATCGCTAAAGAGCAAGGAATTATTACTCTAATAGCGTTAGCTTTTGGATCTACCAGCGTTCTTAAAATAACTTTTTTTCTGGCACTAGTGAAACTTGCCAGTGCCAAGTTGTTTTAAAATAAGTTGTTAATACTATCAGCCAGTTCGAGGCTGCGAGGTCCCGAGGCAAAACGACTGGTTCCACCCGGTTCCATCCGGAAACGCGACGGGTTTTTTCAACAGTTAAACCGCTACATAAACGCTCTCCTCGTTGCCAGTTCGGGTGGAAGGACCAAATGGTACAACTTAAAAATGATTGCTCGGGCTTGTGAGAAAATTGTTCCGAGTAATTGCGGAGTGATACTGCAGTTACAAATTTTGTTTCTTTTTTTTAATGAGTTCAGAGATTGTGCACTTTTACAGGAGATTTTTTTTTGTTTTGTTTTATTAGGGTTGCCAGGCAATAAATATAAACAGGAATAAACAAAAAATACATGCTGCGGATCCCGCTCTCGTCCTTAAAATCACTCAGGAACTCAATTTTTCTCGCGGGTGTCGAGGGAATTAACGGCAATCTTCACCTGTGTAACTAACAACAATCTCCAACTGGGGAACTACCTTGGGGATCATTATCTTTGGAATAGAATATAATACAATTTATTTACCACACAAGCTCTTGATTGCTTGGGACTGTTAACCGTTAATATGGTGAGTTAATGAGGTCGGTTCTTACAAGAGACACAATAACAAGAAGAAAGTCGCTTCGACACCAACAAAAATCGTTGTGTTGGTCCAAATCTAAGATTCACCTCAAAGTTTGACAGGGTTTGACTGAAGACCCCATAGCTAAGTCGGTAGCACTCGCAAATATTCTCCTTCACAATGTTTTTCAATATCAATGCGCGAGCGCGCGAGGCCGTGGTCCGAGGCTCCCTTGAGCCGCCCCTAGACGCGTTGGTATATGACTTTTTTTTTGGGTAGAGTCTTCCGCTCCCCCTCAAGTCCGGTGAAGCTTGATTGGTCGTACCTTTTCGACACAAGCATAGGTCAATTCAAAAAAAATATCGCAAATATTCCTGCCTTCGAAGCAAAGTTCGCAGATTTGGTTGGACTCCGCCCAAGGCAATCATTTCTGTGATTAGCACTTGAGTTTGCCTTGTATTCCTTTTATATCTATATATTTTTGTATTTATCTGCATATGTAATGTAATGTATGTATATCAGCTGACAGCTGTCTGATACACATAGTAAATGCTCTACCTATTTAGAGTCAAATGGCCGTGTGTGAGATGAACCACGTTTAAAAAAATTGAAAATCGCGTACATACTACAACTTAAAGTATCGAATCAATACGTAAACCCGCCGTAATCCTAGTTCATTATTCGGGAATCCTTTGGGGATACCCGGAGAATAGGATATAACGGTACATTGTGGTCTGCCTATAAAGTATGAAGGAACTTTGAGAGTCTGCGGGAAACCCCAGCTTTATACTACTTTTACGTATGAAGTATGAAAATAGAGAATTTTTATATTTATTCTATTTTGTCTAGGTTTAATTATTTATCCCACAATTTCCACCAGGAGAAAAATTTAGAGCAAATTTTATTTTACGTTTTTTTTTAATAATACGGTTACATACTGGAAATAAAACGCGATTTAGTTAGATTAATAGGATATATTATATAAATATAATATAAGAATTTGTAAGGAAATATATAAAGATACAACTGTTAGAGATTATTTATGATATATTTGGAGCTAGTTTATAATAAAATAAGACATCAATGCATTCCAAGGCTATGGTTCTTCATAAAGCATATGGATCACACACGTATTTGAGCTAGTGCAAGTCATGGCACACAATAGGAGCACTTATAACCACGTAGGATAGAAAACATGTAGACACTTTAAAACCTGATGCAATGTGATGCGTAATAAAAAGGTTTCTCGCCTTCTCGGTTTTGTCTGAATCCGTGTATGCATGTTTGTCGGTTTTCAAGTTCATTTTCCCCGATTAGGTATACTTTACCTATGTAAAAATGTACCTACATGTTTACTATTAAATTTTCAGACGTCTGAGATACATTTTATAACTTCTGACATCATTGATTAAAAAAGCTATGACAAAGTGAACAAGCAGCGTGTTTGGGTGAAATTCAGTTCCTAGACATAGAGATTGTCACTCTTGTTCCTGTTAGACATACATTCATACGAACTCTTCAAGGTACTTTTTGTTTAGAAAAAGATCTTTTAATCCCTAACTTCGAAAATAACTTTGTCTTTCTTACGCTTACACGCCATAACCGCTGAACCAATTTTCATGAAAATGGGTAAAGAGATAGTATTCTATTCTATCTTGGGGAAGGACATAAGCATAATACCTCATTCCCACGGGAATAACTGGTGACGCGGACGGAGCCACAGGCGGAAAGCTAGTAGTGTATAATTTGTTACTATTCACGAGCGCCATTCGACTAGAAATATGTTCCTTGACGAATCTAGTATACCTAATTCGCTGAGGCCCATAGAAGGCTATACAGAGCATAGATCTAGGTTTTTTTGCGTTAGACTGCGCTTATGTTATGTCTATGGTGTAGAGGTTGAGACGAGACGAGAGACAATCTTCGTGTAATCTCGGCCGCGTTCGTGACCGAAGTCGGGCGCGTGTGGACTGCTGCGTGTGTGTGCGCGGGCGCTGTTTCCATTGCTATTTTTGTTTTAAATCATACAATACAATATAAATATTCTTTATTGACACAAAACAGTAATACAAACAAATACAGAAAAATAGAACAAAACAGAAGTGTTAAAAGGCATCATCATTTCAGCCTAAGGACGTCCACTGCTGGACAAAGGCCTCCCCCAAAGATCTCCACTACTAGCGGTCCTGCGCTGCCCGCATCCAGCGGCTTCCCGCGACCCTCACCAGATCGTCGGTCCACTTTGTGGGGCCTGCCCACGCTACGTTTTCCGGCGCGCGGTCGCCATTCAAGAACCTTTTTGCCCCAACGGCCGTTGGTTCTACGCGCCCACTTAACTTGCCCAGCCCACTGCCACTTAACTTTAGCGATTCTTCTGGCTATGTCAGTGACTCTGTTTCTCCAGCGGATCTCATTATTTTTGATTCGATCACGCAAAGAAACTCCAAGTATAGCCCTCTCCATCGCTCTTTGGGTGACTTTAAGCCTTCTTATGAGGCCCATTGTAAGCGACCACGTCTCGGATCCGTAAGTCATCTCTTCATTCAAATATAATAAATAATTATTATTTCCATGGAAAGTTTCTCTTTTACTTCGGGGTAGGTAGAGTCTTGCATGCTTGCGCTCCACCGTAAGTTTAGTAAAGCTTGAAACGACTTTGCGACACGTAGGTCAATTAAAAAACAAACGTCCGAAATAGGTTTCTTATTTATTCTTCTATTTTTTGAAAGTTTTTTTTTTAAACATTATCATAATTAAAGCAAAGATTCCACAACCATCGGACCTGCGATGCCCGCATCCAGCGGGCTTATCAATTCTTTGCACATAATATTTTGGTGTTTATGTATTGCAAATTTTGCAATAAATACGCATATAAGCAGTGAACGTGTCAAACAAGATTGAATCTAACCCTTAAACAAGTGGTCAAAGAGTCCAACCAAGCGATGCGGGATCGATATCGAGAAGTTGTCGACTCCTATTCACTTTATGTACAATAGGACAGAGTGGAGAGCGCCGGGAATAAAGCGACTTCTTTATAAAACGCGGCACAAAGGGTTTTAGAACTCTGATGAAGGTGGATGGAGGACGTTTTGAAGTTACAACGTTTTGAACCGTACCGTAGCAAAGTCAATTATTTTTTTATTGATGTTTATTTTGTGCCAGATATATTTTTCACAGTTAGGTATAGATAGATATTTTAAAGTTAGAATCTTTGGAACTTTATATTTATTAATTAACGACTTAATTGCTGGCAGAACTACTCGTAGGTACCTGATACAGAGATTACAATAAATATTTTTTGTATATATAATTATATAGACCTTTCAATGTTAAACCGTTAAACCGATAGGTTCGATCGAATCGATAGATCTGCAGTGCATATTTAAAATTATGTTATACATCCCTTAATTAAATAAACTGAATTGGATAAAAAAATGGTGTATAGTGGGTAATAGCTATTAGTTTTCAAGATTAAATTAATTAATAAATTAACTGTTTGCTTCACAGGTTTGCTTGCTTGCCAGAGCGATTTACGAATTATGATAAAAACTAGCGACCCGCCCCGGCTCCGCACGGGAAAATGGTTATTGTGGGTTATCCTTCAGTATATTATGCATGTATTATACATATAAACCTTCCTCTTGAATCACTCTATCTATTAAAAAACCGCATCAAAATCCGTTGCGTAGTTTTAAAGATTTAAGCGTACAAAGGGACATAGGGACATAGGGACATAGGGACAGAGAAAGCGACTTTATTTTATACTATGTAGTGATAGTGAAGTGTGATTTAATCATGGGAAAGATTCAGTCTTTTATATAGTCCTCCTTTTGGTGTAAAAGACGTTTTCATATTTTTTTCTAATGTTAGCCTTTTGAAACTCGTGCTCGTATGAACAACGGGCACTTTCTCGCGAAACTTGTTTGGGCGTGCGCGCGGGCAGCTAAATGGTTCATCTGGGGTCCACTTCACCAAGTTACAATTTACTTATCACCAGCACATTTCGAAATCCATTACCCAGTCAGTATAGAAAATACTTAAAGATCAACAGTTGAGTCAAACTGACTACGCATTGAATATCAAATTGTAGTAACATCTCGAGAAATTGAGCTTTCGAATTTGGACTTAGGAGTCAATGCTCTGAGATTCGGACGCGTGTTGCCGTTTTTTATAATAACGTGTTATATACGTTATATAGTTATTGCTGCGTACAATTGACTATAGCCTATAATATAAGTACACTCAATCATAGTTACAGATTTCTTGTCTACGGTCCATCGGCCTTATGGTTTTAAATTATAAAATTCAGTATCACACTTAACTAAAAAAAAACGACTTCACAAACCCTGGTTTCGGAATTATATACCTTAGGCACCTTAGGCTTCTGACATGGCTTCAATGATGACTACATCCGTAGATAGTAGCCGGGACCAACGACTTTACGTGCCTTCCGAAGCACGGAATCATCTTTATTTTCGGACATTCAGGTGATTCAGCGGGCAATGTCCTAACCAAACTGAGGAAAGTCTCACAAGTGATATTTGTTCGAGGAGTCCCCACCGGGATTCGAACCCGGAACCTCCGTAACGTCAGGCGAGCTTTTGAGAACTCGACCACGGAGGCTGTTGACGTTATTATTGAAAAGACAATTCAGTATAGGTTTTGAGTCGAATCGCGATAAGACTGCACCGTCAGCACCATGTGTGTCCGTGTGTTTCTCGGGTTGTGGCTGAAAATCAGCGATATCTGCTCTTGGGAGCAAGGATCGACGCTGAGCTACGACCTTTTTGCACTGCTACAGCACACATACATACCTAGCGCCAGGAATTTATATTTGGCCTTACAGATTTTATTTGTTATTATTGATGTGATGTATTGATGTGTCTGTAGTACCAAATAAACGTTTTCTATTCTATTCTATTCACCATGTACGTCCACGTTTCAACTTGGCAACAGTCAGTGTGGCTAATTTCCTAACCTGTGACATTTAGTCATAAAAGCAAACTAGCGCCAGTGGGCGGCGATCCGGAAACCACCGCAGAATCACTGCCAATTACTAAACACTACTAGCTACTCCTATTAATATTACTCTTTCACGCAAAAACTACTAAATAGATTTTAATGAAACTTTACAATAAAATAGCTTATACATCAGAATAAACATAGGCTAGCTTTTACCGCGGGAAAATCCCACATTCCCAAAGGGAAAAACTGTAAGCGTGGGTGGAGCCGGAAAGCTAGTGTCTTATAGTCCTGGCAGTGTTATTATTAACACCTACGTGTAGCTGAGATTCCACCAGCTTAATAATACACAATGCCTGAAGTAATGTAACCTTAGATGTCTTTTGTCATAACCCAAAACTAAGGATTTTCACGTGAATAATAGCCCCAAACGTGCCTAAAATCTCTGAATAATGACCAAGAGGAAAGCGAGGTTTTAAAAAAAAATCCTTTCTCCAAGCGGTTTTTCCACTTCTCCGGCCCAATGGCCCAAACACTTACAGTATAACCAAAGAGTATAAAAAAAATAAAAGAGTTTTTTTTATTTCAGTTCGTCCTAAAAGTAAAGGTTTTGTTTGTATACTTCCTTAATTTAATGCGAAATAATCGAAAGATTAATTTGTTTTTTTTTTTAATACGTTACACACAAAGAAAAGCTGTTGTAATTTTTATCATAGCATGCAGGAGATATGCAATCAAAAGATGATAATACCCAATGCAACAACATCCAGCTTAACATTTGATTTACTTAATCATACCGAATCATACGCCGCAGGTTTTGAGGGTAAATTTTACAAATGTAAATTTTATTAAAATATACCAATACTTTATGCCCTGATCTACAATCGCATTAATTAGGTATCTATAATTTTGACTCAGTGTGACTCAGAAAATCGTTAACCAAATCGGCAAAATTCGGTGAGTTCATAAATGGAACCGGAATGTTCTGATTCTGACCAATAGCAATCACTGTTTGCGGTTTGGGTATAGGTAGATATTAGGTATAAGTTTATTTCTTTTATTACATACCAACCACAATCGAAGTAATTTTGTCGAGCTTTTCTTTGGGAAACTTGTAAAAACAGTAGACTATCATGTCCTTTCCTTCAGTATTTGCTGAACCGCTACTTAGGGCGCATTTTCATTGGTCGATAAATCGGTCGCTAAGTAAAGACAGTTTACTATTTAAACATAATTTTAATGAAGAAGTAACTTAACGGTACTATGTTCTAAAGTAAAAAACAATATAAAAAAATTGTAAAAGATGCATAATATCACCAGGAAATTGTTATGCAGTTTGGCGAAGTACTAGATTAAGTTATATTTTATTTTATTTTACAATAATTAATAACCAATTAAATAATTCTGTCGATGCAAAAGTATGCGGGGTCTCCCAAAACCTAAAATTTCTTTTTCAGCCATGCCTGTATCCAGATTTTCTCACACCCCGCATGCGGGCGCTAACAACACAATACATGAAAACGATTTTTTTTAAAATCTCCCGCACCCCGCATGCAGGCGCTAAGTTAGCGCCGCTAACGATCAATGAAAATGCGCCCTTAGTTCTAGGATGAGTCTCTATTATATTTCCTATAAGTTAAGATCCAAATTTTTATTTTCTTTAACATTTTAGTCCTACAATGACGCTTATGCTTTAATTTTCAAAATAATAATGGTTTCAAAGTCTAAATCTACACGACAACACAACAGATTATTTTTTAAAATGGACGCCCTAGCTTCCCGCCGCGGCTCCGCCCACGTTAATAGTTTTTCCCGTGGGAATGAGGAATTTTCCCGCGGTAAAAGTTAGCCTAATGTTCTTCCGCAAGGTCTATTCTATCTTTGTGCCAACTCCGCCCGCTTTAACAATTTTTCCCGCGTAAATCGTAGCCTTTGTTACTCAGGGTGAATGTAGCTTTCTAATGGTGAAAACATTTTTGAAATCTAACTTTGTGCCATGTTTCACCAAATAGGTTCAGTACTTTCGGAGCATTTTCAATTATTAGGAATATTTTACGTATTTTTTTTACACCTTGGGTTACATTATTGAAGTTTTAGTAAGGACCCCTAATTTTTTTGAAAATATTATATAGCCTATGTTACTCAGGGATCATGTAGCTTCCCAACAGTGAAAGAATTTTCGAAATCGGTTCAGTAGTTTCGGAGCCTATTTGATGCAAACAAACAATCAAACCTTTCCTCTTTACATATAATATTAGTACCTATAGATGAGCGTTATTGTAAAAAAATATAAAATAAGCAGCTTTTGTTCCTTTAACGAAGACTGCAGGAAAGTTTTATTGCATTAAATTGGCTGGCAATCGAATTCTGGAGCCTGATATAAAGTCGTTGGTTTGTCGAGCAGTTTCGACCGGGCCCAGCCGGTTTGGGCCAGATCTAACCAGACCAGTTTTTGCAACATTATTCTTCCTGAGCCCTGGACTCGATTCACAAAACTACACAAGTACCATTCAGTATACATTGCGGAGCTAATTAGTTTCGAATGTAAACCTATACTCTTTTAACACTTTAAGCAGGCAATGTACTTGGAATTGATATTGTTACTTATGAGATGTTATTTCGTGACCCCCTATTCTCACGCTGAATCTGCACTTAGTATATAACGATAAGTACCTAATTTTCTTTAAGCTGACACTGATGCTAATTTATATAATCGTCATTGTTAACAAGACCAATTTCGTCCTATTTTAAAAAAGAAGAATATATAATATTGTCTATACTAATTGAATAGCTCCGAAACTACAGAACCGATTTATGAAACTTTGTATGATAATATAATAGACCTTGGGAAGTAACATAGGCTACTTTTTATCGCGGGATAATTCCTCATTCCTACGGGAAAAGCTATAGGACAGAGCCGCGAATTGGAAAGTTAGTAAGTGATATGCGGATATGAGTAATTTCATGACATTTTCTCCTAAATAGAAAAAAGTACTATATTCCTTTCAAACTGACATCACAAAATATCGCCTGTTACTAACTCAAAATTGTTTTATCTGACCATCTTCTGCGACGACGTGAATAAGTATCTGGTTTGAGCGAATAATAATGTACAGTAGGCAGCACATGCGGCTGGACATATTGACCTTGAGAGCGCCGTTATTCCGTAGCAGTAGAATCGAGTTTCGTAGTGCGTGTGTCCAGCCGCATGTGCTGCTTACTGTACTATATCCCCCCAGAAAGCTGGCTGTAGCCTGTAACCCTTCAATCGGTTATTAACTATAAACTGTGCGGTGAATAGCTTGTGCCAGTACCAGGCGTCCAGAACTTCACGAAACTACGAACAAGTTACAACAGTTACAAGTATATTTTGATGTCTATCGCGTGATCAGTTAGCTTCAAATAGGAGTCCATATATATTCATCATATTATGAACGTAATGTATTTCGAATTGTGTTTATAGTTTGAAATTTGTTTGTCATGACATGGAACAAAGTCCTGTATAGAGGGTACACAATCTAGCCGTTATTATCTACCCGCAGAATAGGGACTTAACGATGTTCGTGACGGACCAGCGGAGCAGGGCTGCCACACTAATCCTTGCTTTCTACGATAAGAATAAGAAGCTGATACCTACTTGCCACTTTCAAAGCGTTTTCTGAGACGTAAAGCTTTATGTAGGTTTTATTAGATCCTTTGTATTTTACGCCATGTGGTTCTAGCTAAGAATTCAAATAAATCTTTCTGTGAGTGTCTGTGAATTGATAAAAGATTTGACTCAGAGAACGGGCTTCAGCATTCACGTTGCAACCAATCTTCTTTCTTTCTTTATCGTGTGGGTTTCCAGGTTAACCTACCTCACAAACCCTGGTGTCAGAATCATTGAGCCGCCTATGGCTTCTGACATGGCTCCTGTAACAACTACATCCGTAGATAGTAACCGGGACCAACGGCTTTACGTGCCTTCCGAAGCACAAAATCATCTTCCTTTTCGGACAATCAGGTGATTCAGCCTGCAATGTCCTAACCAAACTGGAGAAAGTCTCACAAAGTAATATTTGTTCGACGAATCCCCACTGGGATTCGAAACCATCACCCCCGGAACGTCAGGCGAGCTTCTGACCACTCGACCACGAGGCGGTTGCAACCAATAAGAACAACATTCTCTAAACCACCTACAGAGCTATTATTAGTTCTGGGTTTTATGATTAATCTCGCCTCGCCTCATATTTATTACAGGTAGAGCTAGCAACCTAGCCCACGCCCAAGCTGATACAGGAACTAAAGCTTTAAAGAACATGAATATGACGTGCCTCTTAATTGACTATCTGAGAAATTGACCAAACTCGCCTAAAGGGAATATACCTATGCTAATAAAATTTAGTATTCTCTAACGATCTTAGAAAATCCACCAATCAAATTATTTCAAAGATTTACGATACTATTTGCTAAAAGTTTATTATTATTATTTACAGCTGACAACCATAACTGTAAATACTAGGCTATATAGACGAACGATCGAAGTAATGGTTATTGCCCATTTTCTGTAATACTACAAATACAAACAAACTGTGTTTTCCTACTTCTCCAACTCATTAACCAATGGTTAACCAACCATAGCTTTGAATCGGAAACAGCCTTATTTTTAGGGTTGTTACTTCTTAAAGCTCTTCTGTCCAAGAAGAGTTGCGGCTATGTTTGGTCCTTGAATCCTTAGAACGTCTTTGTTCAGCAGTAGACGAGCTTTAGCTGAAATATCTTTAATATTACGTCGAAATCAGTCCCTATTTTCGGTATTTTAGTGCGTTAACATACGAATATAATATATTTTGTATATATTATTTTGTTCGAGTATAATAGTTATAGTTTGCTTAAGATGGTTTTAGTTTGGGTTATAAATCTCTAAAAGCGTGTATTTATATATGTGTGTATGTTATAATATAGGTATTTAAATTGTTTAGAAACTACCAATAATAATTTCAGAAATCAGAAACATTTATTTGTAGGACATCACAACACAGAAAACGACAACGACTTTCTTTCTTACTCTATGTAATGTATAGAGACATGTTTTGGCCTTTTGGCTGAATATTGAGAACAATACTGTCGATGGTGTAGTTGCTTACCAGGGAGGCGCTCTGTAGGCTTACTACGTACGAAGCGAGAGGCTCGGGAAGCTGTCAAACGCGACATAGTGACATTAGTGCCATAGTAGTTCTGTCAATATGTCGCGTTTGACAGCTTCTCGAGCCTGTCGCTTCTTACTAAGCAGTAGGTTTGATATTTTTCAAGTCCTTATAATAAAATTAAATGTTTTTGTTTTGGTGGTTAAGAAAATCTTGACTTGGTAAACAAATAATTTCAATAACTATTATCTGAGAAGACTGATATCTAAGTAGCAGCAGTTAACGTATTAACATAAGAAACCTTTTGGTGCTTCCGACCTTTAGGCACTTTGATCCCTAATCCCTTTATCTGGCCTAATGATCTGAAGCAGATAAGTTGAATTGCCGATTGTTTTGTAGTAAGAATCGTTTAGTTAGATCTTTTGGTTATAGGGTGCAACCAACGCACAAATTTATTTAGGTTATAACTGCGCTTAACTGCGCTTCTTTATGGCTGGTTTACACGTATTAAGTGACGAAGTAATTAACTAAATTTTAACTAAATTTTAACTTAATTCTTGCGTGTAAACAACCACTTAAGAGCTCTTTAGTCACAAGTGGTAAGTAAACGATTTAGTGGTTAAGTGAACAAGTGAAATAGAATCTAGTCTATTTTTGATTAAGTAGCCGCGCCTCCCGCACCGCTTGCATTCCCCGGTAGGCGTGGCTTTCTACTAAACTGTCATTTAGTTACGTGTGAACTCAACAATTTAGTGAAGTACTTAAGTAGTACAGTGAACTAAAGAGTGCATAAGTTAGACAAGCGTGTAAACGATCGGTTACTTAAAATTAAGTTAATTTTAACTAAAAATTTAGTTAACTACTTAACAACTTAATACGTGTAAACCAGCCATTACGCAAAGCGGAGGATTACCATAGAGTAAAAAATGTTTGTTTTATGGAAGGTTCCTATAATATTTTTTTAATCTTATAAGTACTACAACTGATATGTAAGTACTACAACTACTTACAAGATCCTGGATTTTTTTACATTTTCATGATTTCCTTTTCTTTTTTGGTCCTGGTTTTAATTTTTAAAAACCTCCGACCTACCTTTGCATTCAAACCAAAGATGTTATAAGAAGTAACTCCTTGGTTCAAACTCATTTTCCTTATATGTCATATAACCTCACAATATTGCAATAACTTAGCATAATCGCAAAAACAAACATTGAAATAAACCGCTAATTTATTTTCGAATGTTAGCAAGTAGAATTATACGCAGCTTCTCTTTAAGTCGTAATCTGGCTGGACAGTCAATGTCGTTACCTAAAGGTAAGTTAAGGTAATCGTGTTGATTTATTTTCAAGCGTGTATTTTTATGTTATAAATCCAGGGATATTTAAAGTGAAGACAATTGTAATGTAGCTCAAATCAAAGCCCTAATCACATGACCTTATATACTTAAGTGTGTAAGTATGACCTTACATATGTACCTACATACATACTTACAATATTATTGCACACAAAAATACAGGGAGAGAAGTGCGATTTTAGGACATGCAATATTAGATTCAGTTTTTATTGTCACTCTGAGCTAGTGTTATTGTTATTATCAGGATGAATTAATGAATACAGACGCTACAGAATGAATTTACAAATCAGCTTACATACGTTCCCACTGTCCTACAACCCTGGGCTCATTCGTAGGGGTTGGGGGTTGGAGTTGGGGTTGGTTTATTAAACTACAGATCCACAACACCGATTCTTCTTCCAATGCTGACAGAACACGAATTATTTCAGCAGCCACATTAGAGTAATAAAATGAGTACTACCCAGGGCTCAATCGTAGGGGTTGGGGTTGGGGTTAGGGTTGGTTTATTAAACTATAGATCCACAAGACCGATTCTTCTTCCAATGCTGACAGAACACGAATTATTTCAGCAGCCACATTAGAGTAATAAAATGTGTACTTGTCCGTTTGTTTGTGCGCCGCAAGTGGACATAGACCCCTCGGGGACGTTCAAATACATCCTGGTGAAGGTTTGCGACGAGAACCGACAGGAGCAAGCCACCCTCGTCAGAGGGTACAAGAGGCACGAGTGGCACAACAACATCTTCGATGAAGTAAGTCTGTTAGTCCAAATCGCCATATCATCGGCAGGCCCGGCGCACTTCGCGCCAGAGCTCCAGAATGTAACGAGAACCGACAGGAGCAAGCCACCCTCGTCAGAGGGTACAAGAGGCACGAGTGGCACAACAACATCTTCGATGAAGTAAGTCTTTTAGTCCAAATCACCATATCGGTTAGTTCCACCGCGTATCAAAGCTGCCGGTTATCGAGAAAAGTACCTACGGACACTCATTGGTTTAAGTACATCCTGGTGAAGGTCTGCGACGAGAACCGACAGGAACAAGCCACCCTCGTCAGAGGGTACAAGAGGCACGAGTGGCACAACAACATCTTCGATGAAAAGTATTTTAGACCAAGTCTTTTTTTTTTTAAATGACCTATGCTTGTATCGATAAAGTACGACCACAGAACATTTAAAAGAGGACTTATACCGCCCTACTGGTAGTAGCGTACGATACAAAGCCGCTTGTCTGTGTGTGGCACTCTATACATTTCCTTATTTTAAACTAGATGGCGCTGTTAGTTTTTAAAAGTCGGTATCGTTTCGTTTTTCTAAAACGTTAACAACATTGCCAAAGATTTCCGCGCTTCGTTCGTTGTAAACTTTGATCGATGATCTTAATCTACTTACCAAATTTCAGATTTTTTTATAGTTCGTTTCGGAGAATTCCGAAATTAGAACTAATTAAAATATTTAAAATATGATATCAAAAAATCTAAATTTTCTAAATAGGTAGGTATTATATGCGAAATAAAATAATTCTAGCTAGATAGATGGTTTTCTTTTCAATAATCAGTCATTCAACGAGTCCTAACCTCCGCGACCATTTAGGTTTTCACGAAAAAGACCGCGATCTTTGCGAGTGTGAATTTAGAAAATTGTCACTAATATTGCGTGATTTACAAAATTCATCAAATCATGTAAATTTTATCACATTAATGTATTTTTTATACGTTTTCACTTCATGCAGATACATTCAAAGCAAACTCAACCTTACTTATCTAATCAGAATCAGAATCAGAACCTCTTTTAAATGTTCTGTGAGTACGACGAATCAAGCTTCACCGAACTTGCGGGGGAGTGGAAAGCTCTACCCCAGAGTAGTCATGTACCTACCAACGTGTCCAGGGGCGACTCGAGGGAGCCTCGGACCTAGGCCTAGCGCGTTGATACTGGAAAACATCGTGAAGAAGACGACGCCTGTGGGGCTCCGTCTCTGACTGATTATTAGTTTTGATTTTGTTTTTGGCCGCGCCCTCGCCGGGCATAGTTACCTGGAGGGACCAATGGTTGCCTGTTCCAGGGAACAAAAGATAGATCACTATTTCTTCTAAAACTTTGACAGATTCGTATCATTTTCCAGGTGAAAGAGAAGCTCAAACCCTTACACTGCGAGCCAGCAGGCGGGGGGAAGATCTCCCACAACCCTGAAGAGAAGAAGATCAACATCTACGGCACATCCACGGGGTACGGACCAGCTGACCATGAAGTCACCGCCAAGCTGATCCGACAGACCTTCCCCGACTACACTGTGGCCATCGGGGAGGAGAAGAAGGAGGAGAAGTGATGCTGGTACATTAGGAGGATAGGAAATTACTTATTTAAAATAAATAGACACATTAAAATATGTTTTATTGTCAAGAAAATAAAGAAGTATGTATGGAATATTTAGGGTCTAAGTGACGGACAGCTGGGCAAAAACTGAAAGGACTCGTGCTCGCTTCCGTAAAATAGTCATTGAAACTAACCAACTTTAAAAAAAATCGCTGAAACGAAACAAATTTGACTTCTCCATAAATATCCTATTAAGTTGACTATTTTATGGAAGTGCGCATTTCTGTTTGTTTCCGAGCGAAGTGTAATATCAGGCCAATAAATAAATAAATAAATGAGAGCGTCGTCGGTGGCGTAGTGGGTAGTGCCGTTGAATTCAATTTGGAAGTGTTCAAGCCTCGACACGTACCAATGTGTTTTCGATTTTCATATTTCATATGTGTACTCGTACGTTTACTCAACTCTTTTGGCGAAGGAAAACATCGTGAAGAGATCAGAAGTAATTCAAAGGTTGTGTGTGAAGTTGACCAACCCGCACTGGGCCAGTGTGTTTATTCGATCTATTATTCATTCTGTTTTCAGGGTAGGCTGAAGCCCTCGGTGGGGACATATTATATGAGCAGTTATCAGACCAATAAAAAGGCCTGCAAAAAAACCTTTTTTACCATTTTAAAGTTTTTACCAACTCGTGCACAGAATAAGTTATAAAGGGCCTGTGTCCCTTTTAGTCCCTCACACTTACTTCTATTCAGAATATTTATAATTAATGAAGCAGCCATTTATAAAATTAATATTTAAAACGGTTTTACTAAAGTTAGCGACCAAAATTACGGATTACTCCGAATTTGTGGAAAGGATTATTTATGTGCGTCGATGAAGTTAGATTACACCTATTTTTTAGATTATTTAGATTACACCTTACAGAATGCCCTTCTGGTAGTGAATACCCTTCAGGTAACAACGCCCGCACCCGCCGGCGGGGGCGCAGCCAGAACCAAAATCAAAATTGAAAATCAGAGACGGAGCCCTTCAGGCGTCGTCTCCTTCACGATATTTTTCAATATCAACGAGCTAGGCCGTGGTCCGAGGCTCCCTCGAGCCGCCCCTAGACGCGTTGGTATATGACTTTTTTTTGGGGTAGAGTCTTCCACTCCCCCGCAAGTCCGGTGAAGCTTGATTTGTCGTACCTTTTCGACACAAGCATAGGTCAATTAAAAAAAAAAAAAAAAAAAAAAGCGTCGATGATGTGCGTAGTAACAATAAATTAAGTTTTATACTTTTTAAAACTTTCTCGGTTGCTTTCATAACTATTAAGATTAAAAACGGGATATTTACCGTGGTATTTGTTTTGTGTAATGCATGCAACTGCATCGAAATATCGGGCACTCACACAAAACAGATACCACGGTAAATATCCCGTTTTTGATCTTAATAATAATGCTTTATATACACCGTGAAATTTAACTAGTTGTTTATCTGCAACATAGTGGTTTCTAACTACGCCCCTTGTTGCTTATCTTCTGAGAATACTTAAAATCTTCTATAAATTACTCTTAACAAACGCACGTTCTTGTATCTAAATCGGTACAGTAAATCCGTTTTATGTACCGCAATCGCGGCCAAACGATCGTACGCAAATTGGTGCTTACTCTTAGGGCGCGTTTAGACGACGCGCGCGGCTACCGCGTTCTAACTGTTCACTCATAGCAAGTTTATGTTTTATTAACGTTCGTTCGTACGTAGTAGCGTTCGCCGCGCGATGGCCGCGCGTTTAGTTACTCTCATAGAATTTCAACTTTATGCCCCAGTTAATAAAACATAAACTTGCTATGAGTGAACAGTTAGAACGCGGTAGCCGCGCGTCGGCCTCGCGCGTCGTCTAAACGCGCCCTTAGAGAGTACCTATTTGAGAACTAGAGCCGCTGGGAACATTCTAGAACCTAGATCTATTAAACCGTAATACACCGGTAAATTTAAAATAAACGATAAAATTTAAAATTTTGAAAAATAACTATTTCGAAAATAAGTCATTTGTCGGTACGTTTTAACACGTATCAAAATACCTACATAATTTCTCATCTATAACGAGTACAGTTATAAGTCGTCTTTAGCCCAGTGGCTATGACCGTAGACTTCTATTCGGAAGACGCACGTCTAAGCCTCTGCACATACCAATATGTTTATTAATTTCCAATTTACGTACGAATGAATTTCATAGTGCGAATGTCCAACTGAACGTGCTGGCTACTGTTCGTATATTCAACGCTCTTACGGTGAAGAAAAACTTCGTGACAAAAACCCACACCTACCGTAAAAAAATTCAAAAGTTGTGTGTGAAGTTGACCAGCCCGCACTAAGTCCACGTGGTCTAAGGCCTATACATCATACTCAGGGTAGATTAGTTAGTACACTCTGATATTCAGTCCAAACCAACCGGAAGGATTTTGTGTCCCTCGGTCGGTACATATAATAGTGTTTACTATGGTTACAAAATACCGGTGCCACACCGGTATCACCACCGGTATGAACCCATTACCGAAAGATAGATAACTGCTATAATTTCCTCGCGATTTTGAATGAAGGAGACGTCTCCTAATGCAGGATCATAATTTCATTCGCACTCTTCGTAGAGTGCTTTATAATTGAGTGTTGGGGGGGGGGCGGATTATATTATGGGCCTGTATAGTTAATATTTACCGTATGAATGAGGTATTTTCCCGCGGTAAAGTAATTTGGTTTTTTTTCGTTATTTATTCATTTATTAAGGAAAACAAACAACATACATAGTACCATGGACTTAGTAACATAGTTAAAACTGTAACTATGGTAATTCGTCCAAGCATAGTACATACATGATTATTTTTTCGTGGTTTATTTGACTTTTGCGTCTTCACAATTCCGCCAATGTCATGTGCCAGAGAGGATACAAGATTCCTATTCCAAATTATTCCTTTTCCTTTCCGATCTTTTTCTTTCCATAGTACATGATTACCAACAATTGCGTTTATTCCCAGTTGTCCCTTTTGACAGTTTCTGTGAAGGGACTATTGGGATATTTTTTTTCCGGTTAAGGCATAAAGCACAGGTATAAGACTTGCCTTCAATTTTCATTTACGTCTGACAGTTTACTTATAAAACTTCAAAACTCGTTTGGAGTGTCCCGTCTGTGCTGTATGTTCGTAGTCAACTCTATGACTACTAGTCATTGCCTAGATTACTAAGCAGTAAAAATGAGTTGTAGAAATTGTAATGTTCTTACAAAGATACCGAAGTCTATCCTCTCACAACTGTTGGGACTTTGTGAGTAATTATCAAACTATTTTTATGAAGCTACTAATTGCTCTCGTCTCGAGTATTTATGGAGCTGGTTTTTGTATCGGATGACGTCATAGACATCGAACTATTTGATATGCTGCTATGACATGGTTTTGTTGGTAGCCATGTATTGTAAGTTATTATTATAAAGATTATAAGTACCCAACTTTTAAGGTTTTTTTTTTCAAAAAGGTTACTTTCACAATCTAGATCAGTAATTTTTCTTTTATTTCCTCATCATTGTTAACGACTGATAACGTATTTTTTTCATTTTGATTGAGAACGTATTAAACAAAAACCAAGATTCAATCATACTGGTACTTTCATATAACACTTTATGTACTTATGTACATACTTCAAATTAATCCTTTTCGTGGTTTCGCTTAAAAAAAGAACAACTGCGCGGGCGTCGGAAATACCACATTATATTTTCACTTGCACCTCTACAAATGGAGTAATTTTGCACCTTATGTTGAGTAGATAAGGTGATTTAATGTGTCGGTATGGCGGTATGAGTAAGTTGGTGGGTAATGGTACATGTAGAAAGGGGGGAGACGGGACTGGAATGTGGTCTGAGATACCCCATGGCTATACGCATCGATACTTGTACTCGCTTTTATATAGCGGCGTGCTGGTAAACATTGGACTTAAGCAATTAGAATCTTTATTAATATTAATTTGTAACTTTCAATTCAATACTCTAACCCACTTTTACTTTTCTTTTGTTTATTTGAAATTTTCTGTCATTATTTTTTTTAATTACTAGCTGTCCGCCCGCGTCTACGCCCGCGTTGTATTTAGACTTTTCCGTGCAGTTTCCCGTAGGAATGAGATATTTACCCTTGTTTACCGGGGATATAAGGTTCCACCATGCCAAATTTCATTCAAATCGGTCCAACAATTTCGGTGATTAGCCCGTACAAACAGTAAAACGTGGAAACAAAAATTGAAAAAAAAATGGATATGTTACCACTACGTATATGACTTGACTTTAAGAATGTTTTTTCTGTATACCTCTACAGTTTTATTATATAGATAAAAAAGAAGAGTTTTCTTATATAGCTGGATAGATAGACAGATAGATAAACAGTTTATTTAGAAAGTTTTTACAAACTGATTAGTAGGCGGAATTGTATAGAAGATTTTTTTCCAGTGCAAGTACCTATAAGTAGTTTCATGGGTTGAGTTAACACCCGAGGGGGTTCGCATTATTTTACTGAAACGTTGTAGAAGTTCTTCTTATAAATGCCGTAGTAGTGCGTCCAAGAAATATATATTTTGAGCTTTGTACTACTACTATAACATTCACGATTTATTCAACGGTTTTTTATTTAAAAGTTAAAAGATGTACATATCTATAACAAATTATTAAAACTTTCCTAATATTCTTTTTAAAGTTAAGATTTTAGAAGCATTTTCTATGTATTTACACTTCTAATTAAACTACGAATAACATATATAATCTAATTAACAATAAAAAAAATACTGAAGCCCACATAGTAAGTGTGCACATCACTACTCCCATATAAAAGTGTATGGAGAAAGAACGTCTCGAGCACTCTGGGCGATTTTTGGCGGTCACTGGAGGTCAATGACCTTCAACAATCGGACTCAGACTGGCCGTCTGTCGGCAATGTCCTGCCGGAAAGGAAACAAAAGCAAATCGTAGCGAAACTTTTTAAATGATCATTAAAACTTTTTTTTGCTTAGGTTGGTAGCACTCAAAGTAAAGTAACTCTTAGATTGTTTTTCGTCTAGCTCCGTATATGAAGTTTTTCTTTGATTGAACTTTATGTGAGTATTTTGTTTTTTTAGGGTGGTACCTATAACGTTCAATGTTCGGAAGTTCCGTTTTTAATGCCCAGCGTCAGGATTCTCGCGTTTCCCTATTAGAACATTGTGTATCACCGGATTGTTCAAAAAGCCAAATGATTCACTGTATCGAAAGACACGTTATGGCGTTAAATTTTACCTTAAAGGTCTTTATTTAAAGGATATTTCTGAAAGCAGGGCACTGAATAGATAATTAAAATTAGTCGAGACTTTAAAACCATACTAATACATACAATAACAGCCTCGACAACTGTAAGTTATGTATAAAGTACTATTATTACTTACCTAACTGCATTATAAAATATCATCATGTTTGGCTTAGTCTGTAAGTGATGTTATACTTATTACAAATAAATAAATGTAAATAAATAAATACCATACTAACCATCATTTACTGTAAAATATTTTTGCACAGAATATAAACAACCCACTACACTACCTATCAAAATCACCAGTTTCCCCCATAAATAATAAAAAAAAATCCGGCCAAGTCAGAAATCTCTTAAATCTATGCAGATACAGAAAACCCACGAAAAAATAAAAAAAATTAATAAAACCAAAAAGTGAGTTTCCAGCCCCTCCCGCTGTTCCTATGACGGGTCACGTTCTCGCTTCACGAATATACTCGCGACCATGGTCTAAGAAAACACTCCAACCACGTGACTGACACAAGCCTACGTCATTTTGAGCTTTCACCCTTGTCTATTACACGCATTCGACAAGGATGAACAGGCAAAATGACGTAGAAATGACGTAGGCTTGTGTCAGTCACGTGGTCGGAGTGTTAGATCTTGTTTTCTTGGACCATGCTCGCGACTGTCTTCTCTCTTCGTGACCAAGAGTAATACTTTCATATGTTAGTGGTTTTGTTCAGATTGTAGCTGGATGAATGGATTCTAAACAAAATCCACTCTTTTAGAAATTGAAGTACGAGTACCTATATCTTTGGCTAGATCACGTTTCTACACCAGACTGTATTTGTGATCACGTCCGCAAACCAATTTTTACCAAGTTTTCCTAAAAGCGTCGAATAAAGATACTCGTATCTAGGATTTCAAACATATTTACTCTTATAGAATAGAATACTTATACTTTGCATACTAGAACAAACGGTACAGTGTAATTCACTAAAAGGTTAGAAAGTGTACATGTAAGTAGCCTTATTGCAGCATAGCAATTTCCACCAGAGATCCTGATTAAAATTATAGCATTTGAGCAATTCTGATACCTGAGTTTGTGAGATAGGTTAACCTCGAAACCAACACGTTATGCAAGCAACACAGAAACTCCCACCTAATTCTCCACCCTTAGCTACTAGAAGACTCTAGGTAGTCCACTTAAACCTTAAAGAGCTTTAAGGTATTGAGCAATTATAGCGAAAATTCCATAACCCTTTTAAGCTCAAGATGCGTAAAGCGTAAAATTGCTGATCGAAGCATGACTATACGCACAATTGCGAAATGACAAACCCACTTGGAGATCAGTGAATCACACGGCGTATTTGTTTAAGCCTCGAGTGATTCCAAGCACCCTCGAGTTCGCACAAAGGAATAAAAATAGCTACTCTAAAGAGGAGGTATGTAGTAAAAAAGAATAAGTGTCTTATTCAGAGAAATCTTTAGCTGCTCATTAGTTTTGATATTTCATTGAGTGAGTCTTCATCATCATCATTTCAGCCAAAAGACAAAGATCTCCACAACATTTTTTTAGGTGCAATAAATAAATAATCTTGTTACTGTGGTTCACGGCTTGGAATTAGATAACTCCCACCCTTCCTGTAAGTATCTTACGAGACGACTAAACTTACTTAGAAAACGAGTACCAGCAGCATTCTTTTGTTTAAAAAAAAATTGTCGAAATATTAGTACCTAGGTCAACAAAATATAACCGGCTCTATTTGTCATCGATACTACAAAAAGGAGATAAGAGTATTAAGTACAATCACCAGCTTGATCAACAACTACAATCCCCAATCCGCCTGCCAACCGTGGAGATTATGACAAAACCTCTATCAAAGAAGAGACCTTGGTTTTAAAGTGGATTGATATAGTAGACGGTTATACAAATAGTTATAATAGATTCGCTACACATGTTGTATCAAAAGCTAATCCAGCAAGTTAAGTCAATGACTTCTGCAGACTACAAAGACATTCATATTTTATACTAGCTGTCTGCCCGCAGCTACGCCCGCGTTGTTTTCCGACTTTTCCGTAGTAACTTTTAACTATAACACGGGAACTCTTTAATTTTCCGCGATTAAAAGTATCCAAGATGTTGACCAGGAACCACCATGCAAAATTTCATTCAAATCGGTTCAATAGTTTTGGAGATTAGCCCGTACATACAAACAGACAAACAGACAGAGAAACAAAAAAAAGAAAATTGTCTGGATATGTTCTATTACACTTCTTACATCCTCCTGACTCGGATTTCATCTTTTTTTTCTACGTACAGACATTTGACCTCTACAGTTTTATTATATATATAGATTGTCTTGTCTATGAATTTACAACATCAAGATCCAATCCAATCCATTTGACGGTGAAACCGTATCTAAATGCGCGATGAAATATTGGATTTCACAAACTTATTAAGAAAAAGGAAGATATGAAAAGATAAAATCTTGAATAGATTTATCATACAGACTGTTTGGTATGGGTGAGTCATGCTGAAAACCTGAGTCAGTTGAACCTAACTGTCAAGTAAATACTATGACCACTATGACTAAGTTCTTAAAAATGTGTTTTAATTTGTGTTACATATTCCGTGGTTGAACCATAGGTACTCGTAAACACTTCCTGACCGAAAATACAAGGTTCTTAAATTTTTGCATTTTCTATCTAAAAAATAATAATTAGGATCAAATAATAACCACAAAGATAACTATGATCGATCTAAGTTAAAAAAAGTATCGATAACCACATGCTACTTCAGCTTTGCTAATAAATTAAAAAGAATAACTAAGTGTTAAAGAACAGACTTCCCTCTATAGAATTCGTTTTTTACGATTGCGAATCTAACTAATATTTAAAAATGTTTATTTTCAGCTTTCACGGTTAAATGCACACAAACACAAACACTTGTTCCTACGGGAATATTAAGAAACCTATGTAAATATGTATAAAAAAACTAACGCACACGCCACGCGAGGGCGCCCGTTGATGTCTTTTGTATGGAGCTGCGCGTGGGCCGCTGTTGCTACGAACTTGATTAACTAGATAGAAGCGTTCTATTTGGTTTCCAGAATATCTGTTGAAGTTTGATCTTCGATTTAGCAATATTTTTGATTGCCAGATGTCATGTGGCTGCTAAAAACTATAATACTTATAAAGAATAATAATAATAACTTTATTTGCATACCTAATTTTGTTTGAGGCTTTCGCGCTTAGTAAACAATTATTTTGTATATTTACGGGTCTTAACGCGATAATTCTACCGATACCTTTTTTTAATTTGCATAATTTTCAGTCATGTACATATATAATATAACTGAAACGGACAGCAAACAAGCTCCAACGACGCGCCAGCCAATCAGAGGCCGCGACGCCGCCTAGCTCAGGAAGGCGTAAGCTAGTTGCGCGCATGAAATGCACATGATAAATAGGCCCCCTGGCGGCAAAAAAACAGACACAAGCGATCTTCACCTTTCGTCGGCAAGAAGAAAACGGAGCAGCTTCCCGCCTTCAGATCCAGATTTCAAGAAATTCAAGATATTCAAGATTTCGCAAGAATTTCGCAAGATTACAAGATTTGCAGCAAGCAAGATTTCCTTCAAGATTTCCGTGTATAAATCAAGATTTTTGTTGTAAATATTGTAAATACGCTAAGCTCAGAATATATCTTATGTTTCAACTTTTTTTTTATTGGTCTTTTGGTATTTTGAGCGTCAACAACTGGTCCTTCGAGCCGGATCTCGAAGGACTGGAAGCGTATAGAAGCAGTCCGTCTACTACGAAGAAACCGTCCGTCAACTACGAGGGAATCGTCTGCCACCATGCCTATGAAGACGAGGAGCATGCTGGATTGCGAAGACCGGCCGGAACCAACGACGTCTCAAGAAACGGAAGCAACCGTGCGTCAAGAGCACTCTGCTGCGCTACACGGACCCGCCGCTACGCCCTACGAGAAGAGGGGCGCGGGGGCCGTCGGGCGGGGTGAAGGGGGCGCGGATTGCGGGGCGTCGCGTCGGTCAGTCAAGACTACGGCAACCAGACAACTAAGGGAGCGGCAGGCGAACCTACAAGCTGAAATCAAACTCGCAGAACTACGTCGCCGTGATCTAGAGCTGCAAGAGGAGATCGTACGGAAGAATCTCGCACTGGCGCTATCTGAGATCGATAGTGAAGACGGCGGCGACGAAGTTGAAGAGAAGCGAACGCAACAGAATGCAGCTGCGACGGACGCATGGATACGCTACGGGCAACGGTACCTGGAAGGGAATCCGGGACCGACCCCTCCGATGCCGACCATCACTCGCTCACCTGACGACGACGTGGGCGGAGCAATGGACAAGCAACAACGAACGCGGTTCGAAGATGAGCGCCGTCGCCTGCAGACTCCGAACGAAGATGAGAACAAGGACGAACACCGACGAAGAGCGCGATCGACAACGCCTGGGCGGTCACGGGACAGGGGACTGGAGCGGCTCGCCGAAGCATTGGAGGAAGTCAGCCGAGCAAGACCGCCGCCACGTCAAGCACAAGATCTACCTACGTTCAGCGGGTTAGCGGAAGAATGGCTGCCGTTCAAGGCCGCCTTTCGGGACTCCACTATCCTCTACAAGTACTCCAAGGCGGAGAACTTGGCAAGACTACGCGGCTGTCTACGTGGTCAGGCGAAGCAAGCAGTCTCAGCGCTGCTCTACACAGCAAGCAGTCCCGAGATCATCATGCGCACATTGGAGCAGCGATTCGGCCGACCGGAAATCCTCATCGACAAGACGATGGAAGAGCTGCGAAGACTACGGCGACCGGGGGATTCAGCATACGAGCTAAACGACTTCGCTGTGAAGGTTCAAGACTTGGTCTCCGTGCTGGCTACAATCGACGACCGCGGCTACCTGGAGAACCCGATGCTGACACGAGAAGTCATCACTAAGCTGAGCCGACACGAGCGAGCAAGATGGTGCCAGTACGCTGAAGAAAAGGGAGATCGCAACATGGCACCGATCTTGGTCCTGTCGGAGTTCCTGATGATGGAAGCGGACTACGCACTGAAGCACGCCTACGAACCTGCAGCACCTACGACGCTACCCCGTGCAACAACAACGATGCCTGCGCGCGCCTCGCCGGCACCTTATAAGAAGATGGAAACACCGAGACGCACCGAACGACGGCCACGTGACGCTGCATACACGACAACAGACGAGCGGACTACGAACGCACCGTCGTGTCTATGCTGCGGCGGGCCACACAGCGTACCGGAATGCAGCAAGTACCAGCGAATGACTGTCAACGAGCGCTGGCAATGGCTGAAGGATGAACGCGTTTGTTTTAGATGCGTAAACAAACGCCATCGACGCTTCGCTTGCAAGGCGAAGAAATGCGGCAAGAACGAGTGCAACCTACCTCACCACGCGTCACTTCACATGGGCAGCCCGCCGCCACAGCAGCCAAGGACCACAGCTGCGACCGAGCCACCACCAAACGAAGAGGAAAGCGTGATCTCTGCCTCCGCCACTACAACACCGGAGCGAGGAGCGGTTCTTCTGAAGGTGTGCCCGATTGTGATCAAAGGGCCAACGGGACTGGAAGTGAACACCTACGCACTACTGGACGAGGGATCTACGGTCACTCTAATAGACGAAGAGCTCGCAGAGAAGATAGGCGTCGATGGACCAACAAGCGCGATGCACATACATGGAGCGACAGCACCGCAACGCGAAGCAGCAAGCAAGCGAGTGAAGCTGCTAGTACGAGGGAAGAGCCAGCGGGACATTCACGAAATCAAGGCCCGCACCGTGAAGAAGCTAACCCTTGGACGGCAACACGTGATGGAAGACTGCCTGCGCTACGAACACCTGCGGGAGCTGAGCACAACGGACGTCTGCTACGAGTACGCATGGCCTCGCGTGCTCATTGGCGCCGACAACTGGCACCTCATCGTGTCAAGAAGACTACTCCTCGGTCGACCCAACGAACCGATCGCGTCTCTCACCGAGCTAGGATGGGTCATCCACGGAACGGTGCCCCCTCCACTCAGCGCGACCGACGATCAGCACATCGTGTTGCACCTACGACACGAGCCGAACGAGCGAAGCCTAACAAGAGACGAAGAACTACACGAGAGGGTCAAGGCGCACTTTCACATAGACGCACTGGGGATCACTACGAAGACGAAGCTACCTGAAACGGACAAGAGAGCAATGGAGATCTTCGAGCGCACCATCAAGGCAGTCGACAACCGCTACGAAGTTGGACTACCGTGGCGCACCGACGATGTCGAGCTGCCGCCGAGCTACGCTATGGCGCTACGAAGACTCAAGACAATCGAGAAGAAAATGGAAGCTTCAAACGATTTCCAGCAAGCCTACGCAGCGCAAGTAACCAACCTGATGGAGAAGGGATACGCCGAGCGCTGCACCGGCCCTGAAGGAGACAGCCCACGGTGCATGGTGGCTGCCGCACTTCGCCGTGACGAACCCGAACAAGCCAGGAAAGGTGCGGCTTGTCTTCGATGCTGCAGCCAAGAGTCACGGGACATGCCTCAACGACGCGCTACTCGACGGGCCCGACCTGCTGCAATCACTGCCGGGCATACTGTTCCGGTTCCGCGAACATCGTGTGGCGATAGCAGCGGACATTCGCGAGATGTTTCTACGCATCAAGATACGCGATGAAGACCAACCAGCACAGATGTTCCTATGGCGAGAGGATCCGGCGCAACCACCGACCAAGTACAAGATGACTGCGATGATATTCGGCGCACGAAGCTCACCGTTCCTGGCGCACAGCGTGCGCGACTACAACGCGAGGCAACACCGGGGGGAGTTCCCGCGCGCACACTACGCCATCACCCGCAGCCACTACATGGACGACCTGGTCGACAGCTACGAGACCGCCGAAGAAGCCAAGACCGTCGCGAGAGAAGTACGAGAAGTTCACGCTCGCGCCGGCTTCACCATAGGAAGCTGGTACTCCAACGACGACGACGTGCTGCGCGAACTGCCCACCGAGCTACGAGCCGACGCGACGGGTCGGCAACTAGGACAGAGCGCGCACGACTACGAGAAGACGCTGGGAATCAAGTGGCACGCTTCAACCGACCAGCTAGCCTTCAACACAACGCTGGCACGCGTCCACGACGAAGTACGGCGAGGGCTACGCACACCGACGAAGAGGGAGGCGTTGAGCGCGGTTATGTCCGTATTCGACCCGCTCGGCCTTCTTAGCTACTACACCGTACGAGCGAAGATCCTGCTACAACGAATATGGAAACTGAAGACCGGGTGGGACGAAGCGATTCCTGAAGAAGTGGCCCACGACTTCGAGAGGTGGCTTCGAGCTATGGACGACATCGGCAGCCTGCATCTCGACCGCTGCTACCATACGGGGGGAGCTGCCATCACTAACAAGCAACTCCACGTGTTCTGCGACGCGAGCGAAGACGCCTACGCTACAGCGGCTTACTGGCGAATAGAAGACAGCAGCGGAAGCGTCAAGATCACCCTCGCCGCAGCCAAGGCCCGGGTAGCACCACTACGACCACAGAGCATCCCGAGAATGGAACTGCAGGCGGCACTGATCGGAGCCCGCCTAGCCGCGACGATCATTCAAGAACATCGCTGGATGCCGGCCAAGGTTGTCTACTGGAGCGACTCAAGAACGGCGCTGCAGTGGATAAGAAGTGACAGCATCAAGCTCACGCCTTATGTCGCACATCGAGTCACCGAGATCACCGAGCTCACCAACCCAGCATCATGGCGCTGGGTACCGACGGCTGACAACGTCGCAGACGACGCCACGCGCATGGGAGACGACGTCAAGCAAGCCAACGACCGATGGTTCACGGGCCCCGAGTTTCTACTCCAACATGAAACTCACTGGCCCACTGAAGAAGATGCTAAGCAAGAAGATGAAGAACACGTGCAACATGTCAGAACAGCGGTGACAGACTGCCTTCCTTCGGTCTCTCGTTTCTCACAACACGAGAGATTGATACGGGCTACCGCTTACGTGTTGCTATTCATCGAGCTATGCCGAAAACGAACGAAGACACTGAAGCTACGTCACATCAAGGAAGCAGAGAAGCTGTGGATACAACGCGTACAGCAAGACGCCTTCGCTGATGACATCGCCCGACTGGAGAAGAAGATCCCAGTGCCAAGGTCGAGCAAACTATACAAGCTCGACCCGGCAATAGACGACGACGGGATCCTACGACTGCGGGGACGAATCGGAGCGGCCAACGTGAGCGAAGAAGCGAAGCGACCCATCATACTGGACGGTCGCCACCCCTACACGAAGCTACTCGTCGCAAGAGAACATCAGCGCGCCGGCCACGCAAACAACGAGCGCGTGGTCAACGACCTGCGGCAGAAGTACTGGATCACACGACTACGACCCACCGTGCGCACCGCAGCCAAGGAATGCGGCCGATGCAGAGTAAGAAAAGCGGCGCCGAACGTTCCCCCTCACGGGGACCTACCCATCGAGCGGCTACAGCCATTTGCGCGCCCGTTCACCTACACGGGCGTGGACTACTTCGGCCCGCTCATAGTCACCGCGGGTCGAAGGTTCGAGAAACGGTGGGGGGCGCTCTTCACATGCCTCACCACACGTGCAGTACACATAGAAATAGCGCACTCGCTAACAACGGAATCTGCAATAATGGCACTGAGAAGAATGGCGGCACGACGTGGATGGCCGCACACAATCTACAGCGACAACGCGACCAACTTCAAGGGAGCCGACACAGAGCTGCGCGCCGCCTACGCCGAGTGGCTGCCACAACTGAAGAACTACGCAACAACACAACGCACAGAGTGGAAATACATCGCTCCAGGGGCGCCAAACCAAGGAGGCGCATGGGAGCGCCTAGTCCGGTCCATCAAGACTGCACTATCAACGACACTCAACGAGAAGCATCCACGCGACGAAGTGCTGCTCACCGTGGTCGCCGAGGCAGAGAACGTCATCAATGGAAGACCCCTCACGCACGTGCCCGTGACGAAGGACGACCCAGAGGCGCTGACTCCGAACCACTTCCTGATCGGGTCATCATCTAACCTACCAATCTACGGGCCCTGTGAACACGCCGTGAGAAGCACATGGAGGACAAGCAGAGCCCTGGCGGACGAATTCTGGAAGCGCTGGGTGAAGGAGTATCTACCAACCCTCACACCCCGCGGCAGCAGCACCAACGAAGCGAAGCCCAAGGTCCGAGACGGGGACCTAGTCGTCGTGATGGATCCACAGCTGCCCCGCAACGTGTGGCCAAGAGGCGTCGTAGTCAAGACCTACCCAGGACCAGACGGCCAGGTGCGAGTCTGCGACGTGGAGACCAAGGGAGGAGTCTTCAAGCGCGCAGTCAGAAAGCTGGCTGTCCTCCCGACACAATGAAGAGGCTGCGAAGATCTACGCCGGGGGGAGGATGAAACGGACAGCAAACAAGCTCCAACGACGCGCCAGCCAATCAGAGGCCGCGACGCCGCCTAGCTCAGGAAGGCGTAAGCTAGTTGCGCGCATGAAATGCACATGATAAATAGGCCCCCTGGCGGCAAAAAAACAGACACAAGCGATCTTCACCTTTCGTCGGCAAGAAGAAAACGGAGCAGCTTCCAGCCTTCAGATCCAGATTTCAAGAAATTCAAGATATTCAAGATTTCGCAAGAATTTCGCAAGATTACAAGATTTGCAGCAAGCAAGATTTCCTTCAAGATTTCCGTGTATAAATCAAGATTTTTGTTGTAAATATTGTAAATACGCTAAGCTCAGAATATATCTTATGTTTCAACTTTTTTTTTATTGGTCTTTTGGTATTTTGAGCGTCAACAATAACCTTACAAATTAAAATTTTAGAACAAAAATTACAATGTTTTATATCATTTATAATATAAAACTCTCATAACGGTAAGTGTGATCCTACTGTTTATCCGTCCTGTCCCGTCCTGTGTTTATGTACTCGTACCTCACTAGTCTACTTGCTTAATACTATTTAGGTTCGAGCCTCTCGATAAAGTCGTACGTGAATAAATAAATGAAAAAAAAAACAAATAATAAAAATGGCCGCAACATTTGTTTACTATTCTGTTTGTTTTCTTTTTTGTTTATAACGTTTAAAGTCTCGCCTTCTCCTACTAACCAACATAGACTAACATGGAATTATTGTAGCTCTAAAAGCGATGTTGTCTCAACACTTATCTCTATTTGTGCGTCTCATTTGAGGGCACGCACTGACCAGTACGAAGTTAGATGAAGATGCCCAGTCATGCTGGCACCAACCAAACGTTCTTGTTACTTTTTTTTAAACCGTCATGACGAGTTTATTTAATTATGTTCGTTTATCTGACTGCCTTTATGCCAGTACTAAAGTTGTAACTATTATTTTCTTCTGTGGTTGTAACGTGCAGTCAAATTTCGATTAATTGTATTGTTTGATTTTGTTTCTTTTTTAATTTATAATTGGATTGGATGAAGCATAATGTGTTGATGAATATGTGGAGAGAAAATACTGCTGTACTTATTGAAAAATATAATTTCAAAGATAAACCGACAATTTTAACAAAGTTTGCTTGTAATTCGTGGATAAAATCATGGATGAAAAACGCCGGGCTTAGCCATTATTCCACCGACACGTCGTCGCCATTAATTGACTACATATAAATGCAGTATTTTGTTAACTCGACTAACTCGCACAAGGCCAGGGTAGGTCAAACAGTAATAGTATGGTAAATCTTTACCTACAAGATAGACTTAAGTATAGGTAACTTTAGATTATTAATTAGATATACATAGGTACTTATAAGCTCCTACTCTCTTATCTCGACTCACGCCCGTGCTGGCTGTTCTGAATTTTATTTTGCTTTGCCTAAGGCCCAGAAGGGGTTGTATATGTGATTTTGGTGGTTTATTTCCTTAGAATAAAATGAAGTCGAATTGATAAAAAATCTGGCGCCCAGAGCAGTTTTAAATATCATAGTAATCGAAGGATCATAGTGAGTTCCTTTAACATTTAATTGCTATCAAAAAGTTGTGAATTGAATTGAAAGAAATTCCTATTGAGATGACACGATATACCGCCGTAACGCAAAAGAGCGCATTCGATAATATTTTTTTCAAAATTAGTTATTTACACCTTTTTACCCAGAATCGTTTTCTCAGTATAACTATAACGGTGTTTTAAGAAAATTTTGAAAAAAATCTGTCACATGCGCCCTTCTTCAGTATTATGACAGCAGCGATTGAGTTAAGGTTCCGAGTTGTCTAAAGCAACGCCACAAAGTCAACGCCATGTCTTCCCTACAGTAGGTAATAAATTTGGCCAAAGCCAAGTCTTTTTGTCACGTAATCAAGCATGTTATAAGTTACTAAAGACTAGACTGTATAGCCTTTTAACCCTTTGCCTTTACCATAAGGGATAAAAGAACTAAAAAAACGACTTGTCTCGATGAGAGTTCATAGTAGGTGCCATAATCAAAGGTTGACTGTCGTGTAACCTTTGACTTTCAATTTACAACAATGTTATAGCTGCACCCCGTCAAACATATTCTGTATTACAAGACGGAGAAGAAATTTATTAGCGAACGAAAACAAAACTTTGTAAAACGCTAACGAAGGCGTAACAAACTTTCGTCTCATGTTCATTTGTAAGATAATAATTGTAAGAGTTTTCTTAGGATAGCTTTGGAATTTATCTAATATTATATTATAAATGTAAATGTATGTCTGTTTTGACTTCGAAACAGAGACGTGTCTTTAAGATTTATGTTAGAATGTTATGTTTGGCTTGAATCTTCTCAAGACACAAAAATATATTATTTACTGACACAAAATTATACTAAGTAAAGAAAGATTTAAAAGGTGGCCTTGACTTTTAAGGCACTTACTAACACCTTCAGGTCAATCTAAAGAACTATGTTCGTATGCCTAAAAATAACTAAAGAATGCAAGTCCAGTAAAGCAATGATACGTCAATTTTGCAACACTAGCGTCTTATCTTTTCTAGCTTAGACTTTCCCACTGCTGGGCTAAGGCATCCCTCCTTTTTACAAGCGAAGGTCAATCTAAAAAAAATACTAAAGAATGGATATGACTGACAAAGAATTCCATACTTCAGATCCTTTGATCTAGAATGCGGGATATCGCGAAAATAGCATCAGAAGAGTGAGCGGATACTATAAAAAGCGGGAAATCCTAGAATCTCAGTAATAACAGTTTTATAGCTAGAAGGAGGGTCGCCTGTATTAAAATATCAAGCCTAGGCGTACTATGGCTATAAAGTCAGTCATTACGCGAAGTTTTATCTGCGGCCGCGACCGCAGCCGCATCGTGACCGCACCTTTAGTTCTCATAATTAAACATAAGCTTATGTACAGGGTGTAAGATAAACTGAGAGCCGTACTCACTCAGTCAATGGATCTGGTCAACTTTCCCATTATTTTTTTCTCCAAAAAGCTAAGGCGGCATACGTCTTCTGGATCCAAAAAAGAAACATTTCCCAGAAATGGAAAAAATATTTCTCCATACAAATAGTCTGATTAAAATTACCTACTATTTTGTAATAGAGTGTAGATTTTTTCCTTTCCTGTATTTTTTTTTCTGACTCTGCGCTCTGGTCACTTGATGATTCAATAACGTAAATTATGATGTAAAGATATCAGTGAGATAACCTCCGTGGAGATAACTTATTAGAGCTAGCATTATCCTTTTGCTCGCATTACTGGTTTCAACTCTAAATTATCAATACTTTGTACTTTTACTTAAATTGATGAAAATATCTATCAAGGTCTTTGGAATAGATATTTCGAGATAGGAAGTCACTAAATCTACAACAATGTATTTCTGCGTTGGTAAGTACTCAATTATTTGCGTAGTTTCTGAAGTTTATAGCTTTTCTAATGAAACTGATAAGAGTTACTTCAAAGTTAAAATCTGCGCTGCAAAAGTGCAACAACTTACAAAGTAGAGTAATTTTATTTAAAACATTCATAGACTGTAGAGCGGGGTTATTGCAAAGGACTTGAGCTGCTGGGCTCATAGCGGAAACTCATTTTAAATAGGAAGTTAGTCACTAATTAAATAAGAAATATCTCCTTTTGTGTGTGAAAAATCCCTGCATAAACATGAGTTTTGGCCAAGCCAAAAAAAAGGAATGGAAGCATTGACAATTAATAAATACTACCATTAAGATCTTAATTAGACTACATTATAGTAAGATTCGTTATTCTCTAATGAAAGTTTTTTTTAATTCCTTAGAGGAAATACTTCATTTATATTTCCTAATACATTTGAAAATTACTAGCTAATTCCTGTACACTCCAGAGCTTTTCCCTTGGCGCGGAAGTTTTTTAAATTATAATTATAATAATTGCATTAACTTTTGCCCTTTAGTCCCGGGACCGGTGGCACTTCGACCTGAGGCTGGGATTTCACTCTTCGGCCCTTCCCCCTTTAAACAATTGAAACGAGACCCCAAAAAAGGTTAAATAAAGGTAAATTAATTAAGTCTCCGTCAAAAACCGTCTAGGATTTTTTCGTTAATGAATCTTGTACGATTTTCTTCAGGAGTGATCGCTCAATTCTTTGAGAGTGCTAAAAAAAGTTTTTCTCGAAGAAAATACATTGTATTTAATAAATTCTGATTTTATTTAAATACATAAGTGAACCCTGTAAACATAGAACTCGTTCTTTTGGCATTCGTGTAAAAATAAAAATAATTCAAAAAACATCTTAATCTAAACATATAACTATTACCTATCATCATGCAAAGTGACCTTAGGTAGATCATGCTGTTACCTGTGGTTGTAGTACTATCGGAAGGAAATAGTAAACAGAATGTAGGAAAGTAAACAAAAAAATACAGA
Organism: Teleiodes luculella; assembly: GCA_948473455.1. Classification (NCBI taxonomy): domain Eukaryota; kingdom Metazoa; phylum Arthropoda; class Insecta; order Lepidoptera; family Gelechiidae; genus Teleiodes; species Teleiodes luculella. The sequence goes on along the minus strand of OX419583.1, from coordinate 2,394,982 downwards.
AAAATATGCGAACACTTATAGCAGTTAGAAGAGCTAGCATTAAAAAAACAATAAAGAAGTCTAGATAACATCTAAGGTAAATGCAATGAAGATGTTCCCAATAGTGGGACCCGTCTAATTCTAGAAATAGTGCCGTGCGTGAGGTCCCGAGTGCAAACCGAGAGCGCGAAATAAAACCGATCACATTTGGAATTCAAATAGGATTATTTCGGAACAGCTCTTTTCTAGAAGATTTTCTATGGATACATTAGTTTAACGTACACAATACAGAGAGCAACACGGGTTATGCCCTCAGTTGGCCGAAGACGCAACTGCTGCTGAAAAAAGTAGCCTTGTGTGTTTATTTATTTAAGTACATATTATATCTTCATGCTAAATTTAATTCAATACCGTTCAGCAATTTAAGCGTGATAGTAAAGCAAAATACCAAAAATACTTTTGCAATATTAGTATTTTATTTCAGTCATCTTTCCTGTAACTACAGTTATCGTTTCAAAAATTGAGAATCTTACACATATGTCTAGTAGACAGGTATCTCTATCCATAGAAGACAAAAAAGTCGCTAAATAACAAAAATAAGTTAAAAGTTTCATCAAAGTGGCCATAATAGCATCCCTAACAGTTCATAATCGTCTATCCATTGAGAAAACCATGAAAAATTGTCTGGAATTTGTTGCAAAATTTGCAGTTTTAATTTAAAAGGTGCTCAGCCAGCCCACTAATCAAGATGAAACTGTGTTGTCTAGACGTTTATGAATCGCCTGCGGTTTTATTGCAGCCGACGTTGAAGTATTTTATATTTAACGAAGAAAGGAATTCTGAAAAAGTGTAAAAGGAAATTGCGAAGCGAGGAAAATGAACTATAATTTCTGAACGTATCGAAATTGTTTATATAGCAGGTGAGACCAAATGGTTCCCGAACACTTCTCAATATTACAATAGATATAGTATTATTGGACTAAATTGATCAAATTTCATTCGTCGCAGTTTAAAATTATTAAATGTTGTAAATTTTTCTTAACTAACCTTATTTCTTTTTAGAAATTAAAGCCTGACCAAAGAAAATGAAATAAAAAGCCTGCTCTGCACCACATGTATATTTTTATGTTTATTTATGTTTGGTTGTGTATTTTAATGATTTTTTATGTGACCATTATTTTATTTATTCCTATTTTCAATGTTTATGGCAACAATCTCCATTATAAAATTAGTTCCATTGATATTTCGCAATATGGCGAGATTTTTTATTTTTGTGGTCGGGCTTTACCTACGCTTGTATTGCAAACTTTACCGGACTTGCAGATTTGTGGGCTTTATCCCAAAGTAACTAACAACCATGATCCCCAAACCTCCTGCCAAGGTGAAAATTGTGTAACACAAAAAAGACCTTTTTACGGCAAAGGATACTTATAAGATGTTATAGGTCTACCAGAATCTGATGGCAAAAAAAGTTTAAGAAATAGCGATTTTCATACGGACAAAAAAAAAGACATCTGACAATTGAAATTTCGAGGAATTGTTTTTGGTTTGGCTTCAAATTTCCTTTAAAAAGTGGTGAAAATGTCGAAGAAACCTTGCTAGCGTCTATTTATTTTTTCCCTTTTTGCCATTAGATTCTTCTAGAGTCTAGAATCTAGACCTATAAATAGCCACTATGCGTTTTACTTTTGGTGAAATATCTCAGTAATATTAGGTCCTTACATATGAAATTGCCGTTCAGTATCAAAAAAGTGAAGCAAGTTTTTTTTAATGAAATTATTATTTAATCAATCGAAGTATGCGCCGTTGTTATCGATACACTTCCGCCATTTTATATAAATTTTTTGGTTGGGGCAAGATCTGCGTCACCCACCATACTCTCCAGATCTTGCCCCAACCGATTACCACTTTTTTCAAAATTTGGATAACTTTTTACAAGGAAAAAATTTCAAATCTGATGAGGCAGTCAAAACCGCCTTCAAACAGTTCATAGACTCTCGCTCCCAGGATTTTTTTTCCAAAGGTATCAATGATCTGCCTATAAAATAGCGGAAGTGTATCGATAACAACGGCGCATACTTCGATTGATTAAATAATAATTTCATTAAAAAAAACTTGTTTCACTTTTTTGATACTGAACGGCAATTTCATATGTAAGGACCTAATATAACGACCATTACGATCTCTCTCTGTGTCCAAAACTTATTACCTTTTTATATAAATTCGATTTGAAAAAAGAATAAGAAGGAATAAAATACACGATCGTAAATGCAAATGCCTTGTTAACAAGCGGCTCCAATCTTATTGTGCAAGTAAAATAATAATGCCAGAGGGCGACGACCGTTTCACAATATAAATGCCAAACCCACGAAGGTCGAAAGTGGGACTACCTCTGCATAGACCACTGAGGTATTGTGCACTAAAGTACTAGTGAAAATTCTACTGCATATTTTATTTTTGATGTGAAAACATCGTGTGGCGAACGCGGTGAGCCGACCGTGGCGAGCGGGCGTCGCGTCGGTCGCCACGCTATATTAACCTGTGATATTAACTAAAAAAAACACTTATAAAGCGTTTATTCGTATGATACGTCTTGTACTACGCCATCTAGCAGATACATCTAGAACCACTTGAAGCAATCACAAATTGCAAGCAAGCAAGCTGAGACTCGTCAAAGATTGAAGTATTATTTATTATTGGTGGCTATTATCACGGATGTAGTATTTATATGAGATCAGCAGCTCAGTCAGCCAGGCTGGTCAATAATTCTTGCTCATAAATTGTGAGGTACTCGTAGGTTCAAAGATTCAGACTTGAGTCAAATTGTCATCAAAGATTCAAGTCAAATACCAGACATCAAAAATGTTAATAGAATAGAATAGAACTAAGAATTTAAGGCAATTGTTACTGATTTTTCAAAACCCAAATTGCATTTGAAATTTTCTCTAGCTCTATACAGTCACACTATACGCTTTAGTAGCATTTATTTACTTGCACTCATCTCATTTGAGACCATAATCCATTAATTGCCAAGATTCGGACCTTTTCTTTTTTACCCTAACTTTTTTCTTTATCAAGCACCTGTGTTTAAAAGGGCCCCTGATGACGGTGATGACTGGCTATTTTTGGACAAATAAGACCTTAGTTATTTCCCTTTTGCTTCTAAAACTCTACCCTCTTGCACACGCATAAGATCCATATTTGACAGAATTCTACCAAGCCTGGATGTCTCTTTTTTTGAAAAACAATCACGAAGGGTGAGAAGATTCAGATAAGTACAAGCAGGTAGAAAATCGATTGTTATTCGGCTTCGAATCATAATAATAAGAACGCGTTATGCTCATATAGGTATTGTTAAAGGTGATCGACCGTTGAGCTCGAAATCTACTCAAAGTTAAAAGGAAGTATTTGGACGACATCAAATCAAAATAGTAATGGATTTTATTATTACAAAAAACATCACTTTAAAACTTTAAAATGAAAAAATAAATAAAGTGTCGGTGGCCAAGTAGCGTGGTCCTTAACCCTGATCTGGTGAAGATATATGATCTATTAATGATGAAACTTTAAAATGGCTCATTCGACAGTCCACTGCTGGACTAATAGCTACTTGTCCTCTTTGCATCTTTAGTCGCATAACGCTAACTAATCTAATCTGTGATAATGCCTCGCCTTCTACTTAAAAAAGTATATTAGAAGACATTTATTTACAACAGTGGACATCAATACATATAATAATACATATAATAAAACAGTAGAACCCCGTTTGTCTGTACATTGAAAGTAATTGACTAAAATGGAGTCAGGGCGATAGAAGAAGACCAACAGAACACAAATATATATTTTTGGAATTTTTTGTCTGTCTGTCTGTCTGTCTGTCTGTCTGTCTGTTTGTTCGAGCACATCTTCGTAACCACTGGATAGATTTTCATGCGGTTTTCACTAATTGATTTGGCATATTTCAGGGCAGTGTATAGGCTTTGTTTCATCGAAATCGGTGAAGTAGAAAAAAAGTTATCGTCGATTTAAATATTTAAGAGGTTATATTTTCATTCCAATTCAAACCTACTTAAAACTTGCACCGATTTTGATGGGACTTTTTTATTCAACTCAGAGTTACTCGGGTTTACAATAAGGATACCCAAAATCACGCCACCCGACTTAGGGGGTAGGCAGGAAATTTGAATTGGGCTGTTTCTTAACCGATTTTGATCAAACATTTTTTATTAGACTGAATGTTATCTAAGCAGAAACGTAGGAAATACAAGTAGGCATCTCTCATCTTCCTAGCATTTTCCCGTATCTCAAGGGGTTGGCTACCTAATGTAGGGGATTTGACGAGTATGCTGGTTTTTACACAAAGCGATTGCCATCTGACCTTCGTGACCTCTGGGTTCCCGGATCCAATCCTAGATTAGGATCAGTAACGACCACCAGATAGTGACTGGGACCAATGGCTTAACGTGCCCTCCGAAGCACGGAATAATCTTTCTTTGCTTATTTGCAAAATCTCTTTCGTCCATGTCTAACAGAAAACTAAAAATGCTCGGATTGTGGTTAAAAGTTAAATTAAGTCATAATTAAAGTACCTAATAGATTTTTTGAAATAATATTAAAATGTAGTACTCATAAATTCCCATAGATATCGCTGTTCAATATTAAAACGCGATATCGTTGTGTTTTCGTATTTTGATTGAATTTCTTTTGAGATTTGGATAGTTGAAAGTTGGTCTCGCGCTTCGGAAACATTCACGCTCAATACGCTGACCGCTTAAGTAATGATCGAGATCTACACAGTGATGCTCGAGCTTTAGAAGGCGATGACCAACATCTTCGACGATTAGAAGTGGCTCAAGAAAACTATGACCGCTTGCGTCAAACTCATGACACTTTGCTAGAAGCAGAAAGGGAGGGAGTAAATGCGTCGCGGCAGTCTGAGACAGAAGAACAACGTCAGGGCCGCTTAGATGCTGACCGACTACGACACTTACTGAACAGGATGTCAGTATCTTCTGAAGATTCTGATGATTCTGCAGAGGCAGTTACGGGACATGAAGTCCTTCCTTGGGTTAGTGAAGAAAAGAGTGCTTTCGTTCGTTTACACGCCCATGATAGATTATGCCTCATATGCTTCAATTGGAGGAATGGTTATAAATTGTCAGTTTTGCGACGCTATAAAGTGGCGCAACGAGACCGGTGGTATGTGTTGCTCAAACGGGAAGGTGCAAATGACTATTTTTGAAAACCCTCCCGAGGTCTTAAAAGCACTGCTGGATGGTGACCATCCACAGTCACGACATTTTTTGGAAAATATTCGTGCATAATATAATAGCGCCTTCCAATTCCAAATGACGTCCTTTGGAGCCAACCAAATATTGGAAGGTGCTTTTATGCCCACTTTTAAAATTCAGGGTCAGGTGTACCACCGTATTGGTTCTCTGTTGCCAGAAAACGAGCTAAAGTTTCTTCAGATATATTTTGTATCTGATTATCAAGAACAGGCGAATAACCGAATTAGTTGGGGATGAAGTGGTTTATACATCGTATAACAGTGTTCTTAACCAAGAAGATGCCACACATTATCCAGTTGAGTTTCTGAGCTCGCTTTCTGCAAGTGGTCTTCCTGCGCACAAAATTGCGCTTAAAGTCGGTTTACCGATTATGCTGCTAAGGAACCTTATTCCCCCTAAATTATGTAACGTAACCCGACTAAAGGTACAAAGAAATATAATCCAAGCTCAGATTCTCACTGGCGTCGGCTCAGGAGAAACTGTTTTCATTCCCCGCATACCACTCATCCCCAATAATTTCCCATTTGAATTTAAGCGCACGCAGTTTCCAGTAGCCGTTTGCTTCGCCATGACATAAACAAATCCCAAGGTCAGACCCTGAAGGCTGCTGGTGTCGACTTAAGGTCTGACTGTTTTTCCCATGGCCAGCTATACGTAGCTTGCTCGCGGGTAAAAAACCCAAACAACCTGTTTATCTTAGCAGAAGGCGGCAAAACGGTTAATGTCGTTTATAAAGAAATTCTTTAAATTTCAAAGTTGACGCGGACGAAGTCGCGGGCATCAGCTAGTATTTAATAAATTATATACGTAGGACAGCCATAGGAAGAGTTGTGTTGGTCCACTCCAATTCTAAGCCGCAACCGTTGAGGCATTTTTTTAATTTGACCTTTGCTTGAGTCGAAAAGGTACGACGAATCAAGCTTCACTGGACTTGTGGGGAAGGCATTTTTAAAACAATATATACCTACGTTATATATTTGTATGTGCAGATTCAGCCGCCGCCACAAAATAGAATAAAAAAATATATGCGAGAGTTTTCAATAGATAATAAACGTGTGGTATGGAATACGGCACGCACGCGGGTTGGAATTGAATAAAGCAACGTCCATGATAGCCAGGAATCTCGTCCCGACAGTTTCCAGGTTGGCTGTTCGGTTAATATACTCGTAGCGGTAAACACGTCTGAAGTGCGCGACACCGGGGCTGCAAACCATTATATTAAAAAATATATAGATATTTTCATACCATGTAAGAATCCTTTTTACCATTTTGATAATTTTACCGCTAAAATAAACGAATAACGTGTGAATAACTCACCTCAAATCGCATTCATTTTTTGGCAGTATTGTATTTCTAAACGTGTAGGTTTTTCCCGGCTTACAAACATATAGTTAAATATTTTTTTGTTTATTTTTCTATACAATCATCAAATGCAGAAAGTTCTTAGTTAGTCTACCTCTATGTGTCGACTTTTTGGCTATGCGTATATTGAACTTAAACAGTTTCTGTAATTTAAACGAATATTGTGCCATATTTATATTGTAGTTGTTGGTTACAGTTACAGGTGACCACATTATTTATTTTATTTTATTTTCTTTTTACTGTATTGTCGGCTGCGATTCTGCGATCTGATATAAATTACGGGAGGCTTTGCAGCACTTCCGCGACCCGGCTATCTGGAGAAATTGCACCTCCCATAAATTGCAATTAATGTGTTCGTGGCGCGCGGTGCTGTGGTGTCGTATTACAGAGATCGACGGAGCTGGCGTCTGCGCAGGCGGGGCTAATTCGCAACGTGCTTTACAAGGAGACGTGTGCCTAATCGACACATGACCTCTACATAATATTGCTTTTAATTAAATCATAATTATAAGAGTTTCTTGATTTCATTTCGACGGTTAACGATTTTTACGTATATTAAAAAAAATTAAAATCAAATAGAAAATATATTTTTTAAATTAGCTAGGATAAATTCGACGTTGTGCGTGATACACAAAATCAAGAGAGGGTAGATCGAGACGAATGCGCCCGCTCTTCACTATAGCAGTATCCACATCGCCGACTTCAGTCAGCTCGCGACCACGGCAGGTGCAACCCCGCCGAAACGTCGGGCAAAATAAGGTATCGTACGTAATACATACCTACCTATTTAAAATTATCGCGCTAAGACCCGTAAATAACAGTAATAATAGCTAGGATAGGACTCGAACCTGCATTACCCTGGCTATTCGGGCCAACACAGGCGCACTTTACCTTACCTTTTTGGAATTTTTCATTTATAAATCTTAATTATTTTATTATATTATCTAGCTAGATGCTGCTAACTGCCCACCCTAGTGTACAGAGTAAAACGTTTATATAATTTGCGCTTTTGGTGTATGTATTTAATTTAAGGACATAAAACTTCAACAACCTTTAGGGCGTCTTAAAGGTTGTTGAAGTTTTAACTGTAATCCGTATACTACTTATAATTAAATTTTTATACATTCGTTTTCCGAACCAACCAACAAAACCAAATCAATTGCAGAAAGAAAGTACTGAGGAGGTCGCAGACATCGGGAGGAATGGACGAAGGGGGGGACGCGGCTGATCAGTACTGCAAAGGTCTGGTAATTTAGCAATTTGATAGTTTTTGACTTTCCTCAAGTTTACTCACCATACATTCTGTGTCATACAATACATTATTTTCTCACTACTATAAGCAAAATATTAAATTAGCCACGATCTTATTCCTCTAAATGAATAAAGAAGTACTTATACAAATTACTTCATGGTCCCGGAGTACCTACAATTGAACCAACCTTTTGATCTAAAGAGTTATCTCAGCATTCATATTTTCGTATAGTTTAAAGCTTTAAGTAAACGAAGTATAATTATAATAATACGGTACAATACAAATAAATATACTTTGTTCATATCCAAATACATTAAATACACGATACAGAAGTACGGAATGCCTCCAGGCTTGGTAGGGAGCCGATCTACGTAAAGTGGCTAGCAGCAGCTGGACGCGTGCCGTCGAAAACTGTACAAAGTGGCGTGCTATGGCGATTGGGAAAGGCTATGTCTAGAATCCGAGAGCGTCGGTGGCCAAGTGGCTAGGGCTGTTGACTTCCATTCGGAAGTTCGCAGGTTCAAGCCTCGGCACGTACCAATGTGTTTTCGATTTTCGAAATCATATGTACGTTTATTCGACGCTCTTACGGTGAAGGAAAACATCGTGAGGAAACCTGCACACACCAGCGTAGTAATTCAAAGGTTGTGTGTGAAGTTGACCAACCCGCACTGGGCCAGCGTGGTCGACTAAGGCCTATTCACCCTGATTTTAGGGTAGGCTCGCGCCCCTCGGTGGGGACAAAATATGAGCTGTTAACAATGTCTAGAATAGGACTGCCGCTAGGCATGACAGTGATGATAGTCGTTAAAGCATGACCAGACAAATCAAATACCTCGCCATGATGCGGAAACTTGTTGGTTAACAGTACCCCTACCATGAGTTGCTAACGAAACTTAACGCGCTCGATATCGACAACGTAAACGTGCATTTAGTATGGAGAAATTTTACTTCAGATAACTGTCAATAGATGGCGTAGTTTTAATTCCATACAAAATCGCGTTTACGCTCTCGCTATCGAGCGCGTTTACTTTGGTTATCAACTCATGGTAGGGGTACAGGCCATATCCACACCGAGGGTCTCGAGCGTCTCGAGCCTACCCCAAAGCAGGGTAGGGATCCCTCCCTACTAATTCGTCCCTCCCTACTAACTCCCGGCTAATTCGTGTTGCGGAAACCCAATGGAACTAATTTTAGCGATAGCTGCAACTACAATGCAAAACAGATCAAAAGCTCAATTTGGCACTCCCGGAGCAGGACTTTTATAAAATGTTATTATTTTGGTATGGTTCATTTATTCTGGCCGTTCACGACCGTTGGGGGTGGGCAAAAAGGATCTTGAACAACGGCCGCTCGCCTGAAGACCAAGGGAGATCGACGACGATCTGGTGAGGGCCAAGAATAGCCGCTGGATGCGGGCCAAGCAGGAGATCTTTGGAGGAGGCCTTGGTCCAGCAGTGGACGTCTTCGGCTGATATTATGATGATAATGAGGTATTTTTTTCTTAAAAAGTGTTGAGCTTTCTCAGTAGTCGGCGTTTGCATCCCAGTGTATGATAGCGCGGCTGGTGGCTCGGGGCCGGTCGGACCGGTTATGAGAGCATTGTGGCCAGGCCGCCGCGGACCCGCCGCGGGACGCGCTCGCTAAAACCTTGCACGAAATATTAATGCACGGTCAGGAACGCCGCTTGCACCGTCTCGCATAAATCTGTGAACATACTTACTACTCACTAAGAAATTTTTCGCTTAGCTTGACTTCGACGTAAAAGAAAATCAAATACATACTTACTCATCTATTTTTAACGTGTAGGTACCTCCTAAGTAGTAAAATTGAATTTCCGAAATGTATAGTAGTACGTACGCGTACTACATTGAATAATATTTTTTTTTGGCGTAGGTATTGTGCAGCAAAACGTCCTTATGTGGAGCCGCATCGCTAGGTGGACAGCTAATAACAATATCCGTATGGATTTTACATTTCATTTCGAATGAATAAATAGAAAAAGTTTAACTCAATTAACTAAACTTATACTGCAAATGAAAGTATCGGCCTTTATACGGATTATTGGATTTACAGAACTCTACAATTAAAATCGCTAAGGGGCTCTACCACGCTAAGTGGCGCCGCCACCCTTTAAAAAATAATAACTCGGAAAATAATCAATTTTTCAAAAATCTGGTCCACAGAACTGTAGTCGGGGTGCTGTAGGATATATAGAAGCTATTAACTTTATTTTTTGTATCTCGCTGTAGTTAGAGATAGAAAATTTGCGAAAAACGGCCACTTTTCGCATTTTTTCTATCTATAACTACATTGAACTATAATAAACATATGTGATTGCTTCTATATATCCTACAACACCCCGACTCCAGTTCTGTGGACCGGATTTTTGAAAAATTGATTATTTCCCGAGTTATTATTTTTTTCAGTATGGCGGCGCCACTTAGCATGGTAGAGCCCCTTAGGTCAGCCCACGGTCCCGGCCGCCGCCGTAGTCTATGTGCTTGTCGCCAGATACCGCCATCTATTGTATTTTCCCTTGCATCTTAATATTTCTCTGGATATTGCCATCTATTGTCGAGTAGTAGAACTTTTAATTGTCTATGGATATCCAATGGTACCAACACAAAAAAACATATTATAGTGTCTATGAACATGACATGACAATGGTTGTCTGTCAAAGCTGAGGAAAATGTCTTTTTGACGCGATTAGACGAATTTATTTGAAAAACATTTTTATAAATATGGGTGGGTCCCAAAGCACTCAAGAACGAAAACTGACTGTGGAAAATGAAAATGCTATCCAAGTGTCTCAGGAAGTGCTAACACGGATACAGGACCAACTCGGCACCAAAGTAAATGCCTATGCACCGAATTACATAATTTTAGATCAATGTCAAGTGTTTTTAGAACAAAATAATAACATATAGTTGTGTACAAGATATTGTATTATATCTCACTTAAATCTTAGACGCCGCATAAGTATAGAAAACGTTTCTTGTTACTATAATTGCTTACTCAAATATTTGAGGTTATTTTGTCTAATTATTTGGCTACATTGTTGATGTCATCCTTTACTTTTAACAACTTTCAGCTTACATCATTATAAACGTTATTAATTGTAATGTCCTTCAGAAATCCCAATACAAAGTGAAAACAAACCAAATTATTTATAACAACTATTGTTATTATATTATTTCAGCAAGCTGCGACTCAAGTTCCTTCGCAGCACTCGTTACCTCCCCCCGTGCAGTACATACCTCCTCCTTCAGATTATTACAATGATGTGAAACAACAAAATGTGGCAGAAGAAGCTTACTGGGCCCAACGCATTGAAGACCTAAAAAGAGCACATGAGAAAATCAACACGAGCATGGACATAGAATACCAGAAGACACTGAAAGAGGCCAACGCCCTGTTTGAAATCGCACATAAAGATGAGGTTGTCAGTAAACTGCCGCCATGTCAGAATGAGAAAGATAAGGTGGGTTCATTTTTTTAGGGTTTGTTAATCAATGTCTAAAGATAGATTTCAATGTAAATATGTGTATTTTATCTTTTTGTGCATATTTATTTAGTTTGTACTCAAAACAGTAGTAACTTTAAAGATGTTAACTATCTGTAAAGAACATTATCAATGTGAGGGTATCTGAAAATAGTGCAGACAACCTGCATTTTAAAAATTGTTAGTATTGTCAAGAGCATGCTATAAATGAAAATAGTTTGATTCCAAACTGTGGTCCATAAGTAATATAAAAATAAGGAATGTATATTAATGGGATTGGGTTCATTTTTTTAGGGTTTGTTAATCAATGTCTAAAGATAGATTTCAATGTAAATATGTGTATTTTATCTTTTTGTGCATATTTATTTAGTTTGTACTCAAAACAGTAGTAACTTTAAAGATGTTAACTATCTGTAAAGAACATTATCAATGTGAGGGTATCTGAAAATAGTGCAGACAACCTGCATTTTAAAAATTGTTAGTATTGTCAAGAGCATGCTATAAATGAAAATAGTTTGATTCCAAACTGTGGTCCATAAGTAATATAAAAATAAGGAATGTATATTAATGTATAAATTATAATTAAAACATGGATTTATTGAGAACCCCTGGGTGGGCTGGCATTGGCATAATTCGTATAGGGGACTGGCTTCCCAGTATCAAGCAGAGACGACCATAGAGTTGGTAGAGGAGAAGATGGCTTCCCTCTGGCTAAGCTGGACACTTTGGACTTTGCACCACTTTTATATTGTTGGATAAAAAACATAAATTGTGATGCTTTTGTTCAGCTTACCTTGCCCTTGACAATACATAATTGAAGCCTTGAGGTAATATTAGGTTCTCCATTTCCAGGTTCTGGAGTGCTACAGTACAAACCCTAACAAGACGTTGCTATGCTCGGTGCTAGTGAATCAATTCAATGACTGTGTGTGCAGAAACCGGATTTCTACATTAACTGCGTCTTGAGCCCATTGTTAAAACAACCCATCATGCAAATATTAAAGCCCTTTGTGGCATTTTCTTTACTTTAAGCTGGGGTCTTTAGAAAAATTAAAACAACTTGATGTTCGAAAAAAAAAATGCTAACAATGTTGCTTCATATCAAATGAATGTAATGTAATGAGAGTATGGGTGTATTTATTATTAGTAATGTGTTCAGTTATGTTGTTTTTTTTATTGTAATTTTTATAGAATTCCATGGTTTATTTCTGAATAAAAATTCTAATTAGTTGAATTGTCTATAATGCATGATGGGGGGTGGGTGTATGTAAATAATAATGTAATAGGAAATAATTTCACAACTGGCAATAAATGTTTAATTTATCTGTAACAGAAAGACAGCCACCAGGCTCAGTGAAGTAGTTTTAATAAATATTATCGCTCTAATAAACTGTTAATCTGTATTAATTATTTTACCCACTGAGCAAGTAAATCACTACGTTATTTGTTACCCGTGCAGTGTCTTCGCTGGCCCTAAGTACTATTATTTATTCTGTGCCCTAACGAAATCTTTAAGCGCATTTTTTGCGCTATCTATACATCGAACCTTGATTTCGGACTCATAAAGTTCGTTGCGAATTAAACATTACGCTATTTATTTACTTAAAAAAAGGTTTGTGATGCCACAAATTTTTTTTATTCCTAATCTCAACAGAAGTTCATGACCAGAGATCAACGCAGTACCTAGGTACTTATGGTTATGGCAAAAGCCAAGCATGGCCCTTTTCATGGACTTAGCAACATAGTTATAATATATCTGGGTCCACGACCCTCATCTCTTCAAAGTTCACAACCAATAACAAACTCCATAGCAACCACATCAATCAAAATCAATGAAGAAATTGTTTGTCATAGTAACTGCCGCATTCTAATTATTTTTCTCTTTGATCGCCGCAACTGCTACACTATTTTTACAGGCGGATTTTTATTTAAAACCAAAGATATTTCACTTAATTCAAACAGGAAACCTATAATTTTAATCACACGATGGCTTACATGGATATCAAGGAAGATGTTAAAGAAGTGAAGAAGAGGAGACGAGTTCCTCTGTACCCTGGCTTTCCAGAGCTTGCCAGATCTGACGTCAGCATCTACCCTTCTTACACGTTTTTGTGCTTGGATTAGTAAGTAGAAACTTGATTTTCATTACTAGTTTATACTTTGTAGACAACGATTTTCTTGCTAAGTCAGCACCGCAATAATTGCTAGGGAAGTTCGAAAGCCGCGGGTTCGAATCCCGCCCAGGACTAACATTCGTGATCGCACATTACACCAACTCAACGCATAGTATGGCATTGAAATCTAAGCTTTATGTCGTATTATGATTTTACAACATGCCTACTTTTTCAACGGTTGTATTTGTATTATCAAATACCTATATTAGGTATTTAAGACATAACTCCCACCCATCAGCCCTCGCCGAGGACCCCTCGCTCGGTTAACATCTAAACCCACATGATATGTATGATAGATGGTTATGATTTGGGTGGAGAGGGAAAGGCAACAGATACCCAAAATGTGCCAAAATAAGCAACAGCGTCTGTTACAATATGTAATATCGTTTCATTTCAGTCGCGTAGTTTGCCGCCACCGTTACCATTGGAGCAAGGTCTTTCAACATCGCCAGTTCAAGCGCGAACTGCGAAGCTTTGAGAAGCTACAGTCCAACGCTCTGGACGGCATCAGAGTCCACAGAGAATTCTCCCAGGGCATCCTGTCCCACAAGATACCCCCCAGGAGATACCAGAACAAGCTCACCAAAGATCCCCTCAATTCGCACGAGCGAATGAGGTTAGAGGATATTATAAGTGGGAAAGTCAATTTCTGTGTAAAATAAAAACTGTTCTTTTATAAACAGAAGCCAGCAAAATATACAACTGGACACTCGCACTACGGAATACGGGTGTTCTTAAGGCTAAATTGTCCAGCCGCATGTGCTGGCTACTGTAAAAGAAGTTTTTTCGTATACGATAACGGCAATTTTGCGTTGGCGTCAGCCCAGCATCACCGTGATCGAATTTCGCGAATTCAACTATACAGGCCTTTAGTCGATAGTAAAGTAGATTTTGTCATATTTTGTCAGACTTTGTCAGCCAGTCGTTCAAAAGTTATAAGGGCGAGTTACTGTCTCCGCTGGGCTGACGTCAATCCAGCATCACCATTCTTAATACTCCAAAACTACAGCACCTAGCTCGAATTGGATTGGACGAGGGTTTTGTCGCTACTTTGTCAGGCTTACATACAAAAATTTAGACTTCGTCGTTACACCGTTTAAAAGTTATACGGTTGTGTAACTGTCTCCGCTGGGTTGACGTCAACCCAGCATCACCATTTCTTATATCTCTGGAACTACAGCACCTAGATTGAATCTGATTGCACGAGGAGTTTGTCGCTACTTTGTCAGGCACAAATGCAAAAATCTAGACTTTGTCCTTTAGCCATTTTGAAGATATCAAAGGTTATTTTATTCCTACTGGTACAGTCATGTACAAAATAAATCATTTAAACCAAAATATTTTTAAGGCAAATGTGATTTAATTATTTACATTTGGTGCCATTTACTAATTGCAAGATTGGCTGTGAATATTTGAATACCTACCTAAATTAAATACGTACCTAGGTACCTAGTTATAATAAATTTAAATTTTTAACACATTCGTTCGTTTTTGTTAGGTACCTATCTAATCTAATTCATTCAGTTTTTGTTTTTTAATATCCTAGTCAAGAGAAAGGCAAAAGTGGTGGCATATACAGCCATGTCTATCCGATCCTTATTATTATTTTACCTTTCTTCTTCAATACAGACCGAAGCCTCAACATAAATTATTTAGCTATAATTTCAGCAGAATGTTTTATTATTTTAGCTAATTTACTAATTTAATATAAAATTATAGTAAGTATTATGTCGACCCTTAAAGTATGACTTGTAGTAAAAGCCAAAATGGTACTTTACAGGACGAGCTAAAAACGAAAATGGTCAAATTTAATTAATCAAGCTTTACCGGACTTGCGGGGGAGCAAAAGACTCAAACCCCAAAGTAGTTTGTTATACCTACCCCTTTACATGCTTTTTACGAGTAGTTAGCTTCGTAACTTTGGACAGTCGATGGCACCAATATAAATATCCAGGTTTACATTCTTCCCGAAAAAGCCCACTTTACGGTAAGTATTGTGTATAACATAGTATAGTAGGTAGGTAGGTACCTACTCAAAGATAATTCAAACCTACCTTGAGTTTGTTCACGGTACCCGCCGGAGGTAGTTTATTTCATCCAATATCTTACAACCCAAATTGATAAGAATGAATATTGATGAAATGTACCTAATACCTAGGTACTATATACTACCCGCTAGTAGTAAAGTTTATTAAAGCCTGACCAAAGAAATAAGAAGCCTGCTCTGGGGGCGCCACGTGTATATTTTTACGACTATGGCAACAATTTCCCTTATAAAATTAGTTCCATTGAAATTCCGCAATATGGCGAAGCTTCTTATTTCTTTGGTCGGGCTTTACCTACCTGAAGTTTGTCATTTATACCTACTACTGGAAGTCACCGTATATTCATTCATTCGTTCACTTAAACTTCACGGTGAACAACTTTTGTATATGACTGTATTCCCGGTTTTTCGAATAGTATAAGAGTCAACATCTGACTTCCTTACTTATAAAACAAAAGGATAAATATAAAAATTTACATATTATTTAGATAATAATTAAACACAATACTTGCAAATAGCTTTTTGGAGTATTATTAGATATTTTGAAAACTTTTGGAGTCTTAACTATGTACTAATTATGAATTATAATTACATATAATTAACTTTGAAGATTAGAATTTGAAGGCTCATTTACGTAATGAAGTATTTAAAAAACTCGTATTTTACGAAGTTTATTGGTTTACACGTTATTACTCAATCATGTTCAGATTTTACTGTAAGCTCTTAGACTATAGTGTAATGTTTTATATCTTCAAAATGGCTAAAGGACAAAGTCTAGATTTTTGCATTTGTGCCTGACAAAGTAGCGACAAACTCCTCGTGCAATCAGATTCAATCTAGGTGCTGTAGTTCCAGAGATATAAGAAATGGTGATGCTGGGTTGACGTCAACCCAGCGGAGACAGTAACACAACCGTATAACTTTTAAACGGTGTAACGACGAAGTCTAAATTTTTGTATGTAAGCCTGACAAAGTAGCGACAAAACCCTCGTCCAATCCAATTCGAGCTAGGTGCTGTAGTTTTGGAGTATTAAGAATGGTGATGCTGGATTGACGTCAGCCCAGCGGAGACAGTAACTCGCCCTTATAACTTTTGAACGACTGGCTGACAAAGTCTGACAAAATATGACAAAATCTACTTTACTATCGACTAAAGGCCTGTATAGTTGAATTCGCGAAATTCGATCACGGTGATGCTGGGCTGACGCCAACCAATTTTGCTATTATAATATGGTTTCTCTATCTAGTATAATGGCAACACTGTTCAACTATCAACCAATCACATTCAAGGTACAGTTACACATGCTAATAAAACGTCATGCTTATTAGCATGCTTAAAGCGAGCATGCTCTTTGAACTGACACATTTGCTTATGTTTAGCATGCTTCTTTTAAGCAAACTTTTAAATAAGCATGCTCAAAGCAAACGATTGAACACACATGCTAATTGAGCACGGGCTAGGCTTCGGTATCGACATTGTAGCAAGTTCTATGTCAGTGTCAGTGCGTGAAAAATGGAAATCCAAGTGGCCCTCTCCAGAAAATTTAATAGTATAACCATTTTTATTGCAATACAGTGTGTCCAAAAGCTTGATGCAAACGATTGATCGATACTAGCATGCTCAATAAGCAAACCTGTTCACACGTGCTAAAAGCACCCCCCCTTCCACCCGCGCTGCAGGTAGCATGCCCAAAAATCGCACGACTGTCGATTTTTGAGCAAGCTCGAAATTAGCATGCTCATAATTAGCAATGCTTCGATACACATGCTACTAGGTAGCAACTGCTCAATAGTGGCATGCTTTCGTGCTACTAATGAGCATGTGTAACTGTACCTTTACTTCCGGTGAGCATGCAACCAATGATGATGTAGCTATAATTCATATTTGTGGTATGTGTGGCCATTGATGACAATTTTAACTAATGTATTTTTTTTTCGTACTGCTAAACCAAAAACTGTTTTTCAGATTAGTTTGGAATATCAGAAGTTGCCCTACTTATCTTTTTTTTTTAAATTAAATTTATATCTTGTTAGAAAGAATTAAATATTTCTCACTCATCTGTGTGCTGTAACTGTAGCTGTAATTTTAAAAGAATATTTTTACGTCATTCTAGATACTAGTGTTAGTTAACTATTAATAATAAACAAATCTCTCAAGCATTTTGCACTTATTATTTAATACAAATCTCTCATTCCCTTCACCATACATATTCTTTGGAAAAGTTGTCTTAGAATAAAACAATACAGTTCCATTCTAATATTTAATCTTAATCAATTCCATTGGTTTCAACTTTCTTGTTCTTCTTCATTCTCTTGCTCTTCTCTACATTGGTTTGGAGGTAGTGAGCTTCTTTCTTCGCCTGTGACACCTCAGCCCTTAGTCTCTGCTTCATGGCAGCCTTTTCGTAAGCCAACCTTTCACTCAAATGTACCCATTTGAATCTAGAATTTAAAATATATTTAATCATGAACCTATGTAACAAAAGTACATTGATTGTTATTGAGAAAATAGAAGTCAAATTAAAGGGAAAAAAAATCTAGCTTTCTGCCCCACAGCTATGCCTGCGTTAAGTCTTTCCCGTGAGAATGAGGTATTTTCCCGCAGTAAAAGGTAGCTTATGTCCTTCTCTAAGGCCTATTTTATCTCTGTACCAAGTTTCATTATAATCAGAAAATTAGTTTTGGAGCCTGTTCAATGCAAACAAACAAATCTTTCCTCTTTATAATATAGCAGAAGAAAGATAGATTTTGTGTGACTTGCAATACAAAACATAAAAAACATTACAACATTTTTTTTCTGCCATTGCCAGTCTTGTTATTAATAATATTGCCTATATTATATTTTATTGTAAATAAAAGTCTCTGTAACAAACAAGTAAATTACCCAGAGATGTATTTTATATTCCAAATCATGTCATAGTAGCGAGACCTTTTTCTGGTCCCAATTTTTGTATTGTTAAGATTTGCTGCTACTTGCTTAGCAACTTTCTTCTTTTGAAACTCCACCCATCCTTCTGTAAACTGGTTTGGGACACGTTTGCGTTTTTCTCCTGGCTCTGAAAATTATCACAACAAACAAGTTTTAGTTTAATTTCAAAAGTTTTAAGTTTAGCCGTAGTTGTAAAATTAATAGTCTCGCATTATATGTATTAGAGGAGATTTATAGAGAGGAAGAGAATATAAAGATTTAAAATAAACTGTAATGAACAGCCATAAAAATCAACGAGAAAACATTTTCTGTACCAGAAATAGAAAGTACTAAGTTATCATATAACCTCAAATACTTACTAGCACTTGATTGTAAATAAATTCTTCCAACTTCTCCAAATTGACTGAATATCTCTCGTACTTTTGCAACATTCATGTAAGGAGGTATCGTGGATAGAAACACAATCCCACGTTTCCTAGTTTTCTTTTTGTTTACACCAAGACCATCTTTTTTGCTATCTATACTTTCACAGTCTGACCCATTTTCTGGCACTCTTTCCGTATCCATATCAGGCATGATTGATTTATATATTTTACTAGTTCATTGATTATTTATAAAATAAGTATTTCCTGAAATAACGTTCAAAACAATGAGGGGTGCTATTTTTTGTGTTGTGTGTGTACAACAAGAAAGTCAAAACATAACCTCAACATCATAGACATAACCTCAAAAAACCTACCTACAAAATATTTTGTTTTTAAGTGCCTGCCTGGCTTGGCATCTTTGCTTTTAGTAGGCACCTATTTCACTGGCGACTAAGACAAAAGACGAAAGGAAAGGGATGCAGTTATGCGTTAAAATGAGATACAAATACACCGCGCTCACTCTTGCGCATAACTGCGTCTCTTTCTTGTCAACCATAAAATTGCGTTTCGTTTCTCTAACTTTTGTTTGTGGCTAATATGCTAACCGCATGACGCCAAAACGCAAAAAATGTTGAGGTTGCACGACACTAGTGGAAGGGTCACTAGGCAACCACTTCTTAGAAAATTTCCTGTCACTTATGTCTATATCCTTGTTCTGTGAAATCTAAGATATCAGTTAAAATATTGTGTGTCGTCTTCTATATACCTAAACCAACTCTATCTACAATCCAATTCCTCACTTGTAACCCCGCTCTCTAGATTCTTCCAATCACGCTCTGCTACTTCGTTACAACTACTTCGTTTACGTAAGTCGTAATTTTTAATAGGTTTTGGACCCGCTGGAGAACTGAAAAGGAACAAGTTTACAATGGATTTTAGTACAAAATTAGAGATTGGTAAACTCGAAGGAAAGGAAAACTGGACTACTTGGAAATATAAAGTTACCATACTGCTTGAAGGTACTGAAGGCGCGATGGAAGCAGTAGAAGGTAAACTCCAGAAACCAGTTCTTCTTGCTGACGCAGGTGACGCCGCTGTAACTCTATATAACGGCAAGATGGCCAATTATAGGAAAATTACTACTGGCGCTTTGCTAATGCTTACGAGTAACATGACAGAAGAAACACTCAAAAAAGTTATGAGATACAAAACTGCACATGAAGTCTGGCAAGAGCTACATAGACTGTTTGACGGTGATACAGAGGAGAAGGCCTACAATTTAAGTCTTGAGTTCTTTGGAATGAAACGCAACATGGAGGATGACATCCCCACTCACATTTCTAAACTGAAGAACCTCTGGCATGAAATGAATGCGGAAATTTATAAAGTTGACCCGACCGCTAAGCTCCCTGAGTTACACCTGATCTGCAAAGTCTTGCACACGCTTGATGATAGGTACCATAACTTTAAATCAAGCTGGCTAATGCTGAAAAAGACGGATAAGAACATAGATAGTTTGACAAGTCTTCTTTGCGCGCACGAGAGAGACCTGGGCATTCAAGAGAGCTCGAGACAGGAAGCACTAATGTCTACGCCCACACCGAGACCTAGTACTTTGAAGAAGGATAAAGAGCTGATCTGCAACTACTGTTCCGGCAAAGGACACAAAGTTCGCAAGTGTAGGAAGTGGATCAAGGATGGGAGACCACCCAAATCCACTCCAAGCACATCAGGTTCAAGTTCTAACTCGAAACAAGTACAGCAAATCTCACTGATGGTAAACGCTTGCTCTCTAAGTCATACACAGGACCGCGAAAATTGGTATGTTGACAATGGAGCGACAACACATATTGCTGTCAAAAGGAACATCTTCCAAGATTTTATAGAATTCGATTCTGACCATACCGTAACGACGGCTGACGGCACTTCTGTACCAGCTTTGGGAATGGGAACCGTCAGGGTAGAGTCGCTTGTCAGTGGAAGAAAGGAAGACATTACCTTGAACAATGTGTGGTTAGTACCATCACTCACAAAGAATCTCTTCTCGCCTTTGGCCGCGCAAGACCGTATGCAAGATAGCGTCTTTATGTCGACGACTAGAGAGTGCAGATTGGACATCGATGGCACGACTAGAGCTGTCGGCAAAAGAGTTCCTCATGGCGGACTTTACAAGTTGGACTTGAAAACTGTTATACCAAATACCAGTCAATGCCTTGCAGTAAATGCTGTCACAGGATCCAACTTATTACAGCTATATCACGAACGCTTTGCTCACCAGGATAAAAGGCACGTCATTCGTGTGGTAAAACGCGAGTTAGGCATCAACTTGAACCTTGATCGAGTAAAATGCGAAGGCTGTATATACGGAAAGTCGCACAGGAAACCGTTTGGAACAAGGGAAAGAGCTTCAGCTTGCGGAGAGCTGATTCATACCGATGTTTGCGGCCCCTTTGCACCAAGTATCACGAAATTCCGATACTATGTATTATTCAAAGACGACTACTCAGGCTACCGCATGGTTTACTTCATTCGCGAAAAGTCAGAAGTGAAAGACAAGCTACTGCAAATGCTGAAAGAAGCTATTAATGCCGGCCACGTTATCAAAACCTTACTTAGTGACAATGGTGGCGAGTTTGATAACAAGGACGTCAAGAAAATACTACAAGATTACGGTATCCAGCACAGGTTGACAATGCCTTACACGCCTGAACAGAACGGCTGTAGTGAGCGTGAAAACCGAACCCTGGTTGAAACTGCGAGATCTATGATGTATGCAAGAGGAGTACTACCGCAAGTTTTATGGGCAGAGTTAGTCAATACTGCTACATATGTTCTGAACAGAACAGGTCCCACTCGAGTGGTAGACAAAGTTCCGTTCGAACTATGGCACGGTAAAAAGCCTAGGATTACTCACCTCAAGATAATTGGTAGTGAGTGCTATGCTCATATTCCAAAACAGAAACGACACAAACTGAGATAGAACAGAGTCGAGACAAGACCAAGTTCAAGAAAATCTTATATATGATGGAGAATATAATACAGAGTCTAGACAAGAGCTTGTGGATGATGACGGTGACGCCGATTTCACTGATGCTGAAGAAGAGCAACTGGAAGTAGTTGAGCCCCTGAGAGAAGCGGAGCCTCGATACAACCTAAGAGACAGGGCAAGCATCGCTCGTCCCAAGAAGTTCGAAGACTATGTGTTCTTCGTAGGCACAGAATGCTTTCCAGAGACCTACAAGGAAGCATTGAATAGACCTGACAGAGCGGAATGGCAGAAAGCCATGGCCAGCGAACTGCAGTCTTTAAATGATAACGAAGTATGGACGTTGTGCGATTTACCGTCCAATAGAAAGGCACTTCCATGCAAGTGGGTGTTCCGTATTAAGCGTAACCCAGATGGAACCATTGACAAATACAAGGCCAGACTTGTAGTGAAAGGGTTCAAACAGCGCAAAGGTATTGATTATGAACAAACCTACAGTCCAGTCGCACGGATGACAACTATAAGAGCCTTGTTAAGTGTCGCCGCTAAAGAAAAATTGCACCTCACGCAATTTGACGTGTCAACTGCCTTCCTGAATGGTAAGCTCCAAGAGGAGATCTATATGATGCAACCAGACGGATTCACTGATGGCACTTCAAAGGTGTGTCGACTTAAGCGCAGTCTGTACGGCCTCAAGCAGGCTCCACGTTGCTGGAATACTTGTTTTGAAGAGATTCTGCTGCAGAAAGGTTTCGTACAGAATAATGCTGACTGCTGTCTCTTCACAAAGACCGTGGGAGATAAGAAGATCTTAATCACTCTGTACGTGGATGATGGACTTGTAGCCACTACAGACGAGACTTTAGCGAACCAGTTCCTCAAGGAACTAGGAGATACGCTCAAAATTACCAGCAAACCAGCGTCCTACTACCTAGGATTGGAGATTGCACGTTCTAAAAACGGTTCTATATACATCAATCAAGAAGCATACGCGCGGAAGATCCTTGAACGTTTTAGGATGTCAGAGTGCAATCCAGTGTCAACGCCAATCGATACGTCGACTTCTGAGACAGGGAAAGCTGAAGACAAAGAACCTGGTGAGACGAAGTTCCCGTATCGAGAAGCAGTAGGAGCTCTAGCGTACCTCATGACAGGAACGCGCCCCGACATAGCGTATGCCGTTGGGGTAGCATCCCGGAAGTTGGAGAATCCAACAGTAGCTGATTGGCTTAGAGTGAAGAGGATATTCAGGTATCTGAAAGGAACCATATCCTACGGCATCAAATACAGTTCAGACACCTGTAAAGCCGTACTTCAAGGCTATAGTGATGCAGATCATGGTGGTGATGAACAAACCGGACGCTCAACCACAGGTGTCCTATGCATGTTTGCCGGAGGAGTCGTTTCTTGGCTGAGTCAACGTCAAGCGTCAGTTGCGATCTCAACGACCGAAGCGGAAATTGTGGCAGCAAGTGAAGGCGCACGTGAGCTAGTGTGGCTTCAGAGGGTTTTTGCCCAACTCACGCAGCTGGAAGATATTCCCACACTAAGCGTAGACAACGAAGCTGCTATACGCCTTGCCCACAATCCCGAATTCCACAAGCGGACTAAGCACATAAGGGTGCGACACTTCTTTGTTCGGGAAACTGTACAAGAAGGTCTACTGAACGTGCTGAAGACTAGCTCCGCAGATCAATTGGCTGACCTTTTGACCAAGGCAGTTCCAAGACCCAGACTCATGGAGATGAGAGGTCACTTGGGCCTGCAAGACCTCTCCAACTAGTGAGGGAAAGTGTTGAGGTTGCACGACACTAGTGGAAGGGTCACTAGGCAACCACTTGTTAGAAAATTTCCTGTCACTTATGTCTATATCCTTGTTCTGTGAAATCTAAGATATCAGTTAAAATATTGTGTGTCGTCTTCTATATACCTAAACCAACTCTATCTACAATCCAATTCCTCACTTGTAACCCCGCTCTCTAGATTCTTCCAATCACGCTCTGCTACTTCGTTACAACTACTTCGTTTACGTAAGTCGTAATTTTTAATAAAAAAAACGAAAGTTGCATCAACTTGCAGCGTGACCATTTGTGGCAGATTTCTGCCATTTTGGCAGATTTGGATCCAAAATTTAAGCTGTGGCATATTATGCTGACGATTTAAAAATGTGGCAGATTTTGGCAGATTTCAAAGGTTTTAATGAAAATCATGCTAATTTTAAATTACATTACATTATAAATAAGTAATAAAAAATTTAAATAAAGTAAATGTAAAAATATTTAGTAGAAAATTATTTCACAATAGGTTGCCAAACCAAACCTTTGCCTTTGTTTGATACCCAGCCAGCCCAGATTACACGGGGATTCCCCGCTTGACCTGTGAACAATGTCCAAAAAATCCCACAAAATAGGTTTTAGAAATAAAACACAATAATGCGGTTAAAAGTAGATCGTATATTGTCACCAAAAAAAATACACTTTATATTTTGCGAAAGACCAAACGATACCGCGTTTTAGGACTTCTGTTTGGTACAACGCCATCTAGCGTATCTTTGCTAAATTAAACGAAGCTTAGACTCTGAACATTCCGGCCGCCATGGACCTAGTCCAGCTTAAAACAAACAATAATGCATACAGACAAAAAAAAAACTTAAACTAATAACAGCAGTGATAAAGTATCAACATATTTTACCTTATTGACAATTGTTATAGAAAACTAAACCAAAATTATACATGTACTTTACCACTAGTAACCCAAAACCAAAACACAAAAAAAAATTCAATTATTTGTTGGTAACAAAATAAGCTTAGATAAAGGCCTTTTAATGATATTGCCCTTATATTTGAGGGTGACGACTCTGGTAAGCTTGTCCAAACCTGGGTGTTTATCTACAACGACTCCAAAAAGCCATTTTGCAGGAGGTAAGTCATCTTCCTTCACTAACACAACGTTACCAATATCAGGTTCTGGAATAGTTTCAGTCCATTTATAACGATGTTGAAGCTGAGTCAGATATTCGTGAGACCATCTGCGCCAAAAATCCTGAACCATTTTTTGGGTTAGATGCCATCTCTTTAAGCTGCTGATGCTTGAGTTTTCATAATTTGCGTCAGGCATTAAAACCAAAGGTTCACCAACTAAAAAGTGTCCCGGAGTCAGTGGACTGGGATCTTCAGGATTGTTGGAGAGTTGGGAGATAGGTCTCGAGTTCAAACAAGCCTCAATCTGAGACAACACTGTGGTCATCTCTTCAAAGGTGAGTGTGCTATCACCGATCACTCTCTTCAAGTGGTGCTTGGTCGATTTTACACCCGCTTCCCACAGTCCTCCAAAATTTGGAGAACGGGGAGGGATAAAATGCCAAGCAGTCCCGTTGGCAGCCAACCAGTCAGCTATTTCTACTGCAACACTAGACCTTTCTGAGTCAAACAAATCTGAAAGGGATCGTGCGCTTCCAACGAAAGTGGTACCGTTGTCACGCCATAGTTCAGCGACATGACCTCTTCGAGCAACAAATCGCTTAAAAGCGGCAAGAAAGGTCTCGGAAGTCATGTCACTGACTACTTCCAAGTGAATGGCACGTGTAGCCATGCATACAAAAAGGCAGATGTACCCTTTTATCGCACGGTGCCCACGACCCTTTGTGGTCCGAATGTTTATGGGGCCGGCGTAATCGACTCCACTTCGCAGGAAAGGCCTATGTGCAGTCACTCTGGCTGTAGGCAGCTGACCCATTAACTGCTGATTAGACTGTGCGGAATAGCGAATGCACGTGACGCATTTGTGCACACATTGTCTAACCAACTTCTTAGCGCCAATAATCCAAAACTTAGTCCTCAAGTAATTAAGAGTGAGTTGAGGACCACCATGCATGGTCTTTAGGTGGGCTCCTTGGACCAACAGGTCTGTAAAGTGAGACTTGTGTGGAATAATGATAGGATTCTTCATGTCATAAGAAATCATATCTGCACACTGAAGTCTTCCTCCGACTCTTAATATTTCATTTGAGTCCAGAAATGGGCATAATGACGCCAATTTACTGTTCTTCTTCAACTTTCCTTTCTTTAAATCTTTTATTTCTTCTTTGAATCCTTCAATTTGGCACAATCTTATACAGGTAAGTAAAGACTCTTCTAATTCTTGTACCATTAACCATTTACTGTTTTTCTTTTTTTCAGATTTTCTCCAGCTTAACACTCTTCTGCAGAATGCCACAACACGTATTAGCTTTTTTAGAGAAGAAAACTTGCTGAGTATTGAATTACTACTATCTTCATCGTTAGTGGTTGCATGGCATACGACTTTTGTCTTTCTTTCCTCGAGCTTTGTGTCCTTGATGTTTCCTCTTCCGTAATTGATATCTTTTTCCCACAACCATTCAGGACCTCGACTCCAGAGCTCATGTTTAATAAATTCTGAAGCTTGTAACCCACGTGAGGCACAATCAGCTGGGTTTTCATTAGACATGACATGTGACCATTGGCTACTTTCTACACAACTCAGTATCTCGGAGACACGGTTCGCTATGAAGGTCTTCCAGCGACTGGGGTGACTGCTAAGCCAAGCCAGAACGATTGTCGAGTCTGTCCAAGCATGTAAGCTACTGGAAGAAACGCCCAGTGTCATGTCGACTTCCATAAGAAGCTTCGATAAAAGCACTGCACCGCAAAGCTCTAATCGAGGAATAGAAACTTGCTGGATGGGTGCCACGCGCGTTTTTGAAGTAATTAAACTCACATGTACATTGCCGTCTGTGTCCACTATGCGAGCATAGACGACAGCGGCGTACGCGGCATTCGAAGCATCAGAAAAGCCATGAAGCTCTAGCGAACTGTCACTCTTAGACCTGATCCAACGAGGAACAGTGACTTTAGTAAGTGAATCCAAGTCACTTCTAAATGAGATCCAATCCTTCAGTAGTTGGGTGGGTAGCTCGTTATCCCATTCGATTCCCGATAGCCAAATCTGCTGAATAAAGATCTTAGCCTTTGTGACTACGGGAGCTATCCAACCTAAAGGGTCAAAAAGTCGCGCAATATCAGAAACTACCTTCCTTTTCGTAACCGGAGGTTCTATTGGAGAGAGCTTTACTGTACATTGGAACTGATCCTTTGATCTATTCCAAGTAAGTCCCAAAATCTTCATCACTTCGTCCATTTTTATCTCCATAGTCTGTGAAGAATCATGGCTCTCTGCCTTGATCTTCTGCAGTAACTCCTTGTTATTGCTTGAAAACTTCTGAAGTGGAAAACCTCCTGAGTTGAGTAACTGTGTAATTTCTTCATAAATTTGAACGCCTTCGTCTACTGAATGACAGCCAGTCATTAAATCGTTTAGGACTCTAGTCGAGGCCAGCGGAAACTTGTGCCCTTCTTGGTGAGCTAATTCTTGCAAGGCACGTACCGCGAGATACGGAGCCGAGGAAGTACCAAAAGTGACTGTCAAAAGTCTGAAATGCTGCAAATCAGCATTTGGATTTTCACGCCATAAGATGCGTTGAAAATCTGTGTCTTCCTCCGCCACCTTCACTTGTCTGTACATTTTTACAATGTCAGCGACAAGTGAAATCGGATACGTACGCCAGCGCATCACTAAATGCCGTAATTCTGGCTGAAGGGTTGGGCCAATCATCAAGTCGTCATTCAGAGACACTCCATTTTTACCCTTGCATGAGGCGTCAAAAACTACACGGACTTTAGTAGTAGTTCTATCTTGTCGAACGACAGCATGATGTGGGAGGTAAACAGCTTTGGGTTTATCTATGTCTTTAGCTTTAACCTCTTCCATATGACCCAGGCTGAGATACTCATTTAATACCTTGCTGTACTCAACCTTGAGTTCAGGGTTTTTTAACAAACGCCTTTCTAGCCAAAGCAGTCGATTAGTAGCAATTGCTTTGGAATTACCATATGTGCAAGGCGGATCCTCCGTCTTGAATGGCAATTTGACTACAAACTTGCCAGAATCATCTCTGAAAGTTGTTTCCTCAAACAACTTTTGACATTTTTCTTCCTCTTGAGTAAAATGTTTCTTGACTTGAAGAGATGAATCTGACTCTAGTTCCCAGAACTTTTTCAATATCTCATTTTCATTGAGCTGAGTGAAATGCGTTACATGATGACACATTTCAGTTGAGCTAGTGGATGCAGAATCTTCATGCAATTTGCCAGATATGATCCATCCAAATTTGGTATGCTGAGCAACCATAGATCCTGACAAACCCTTGAGCAACCCTTCTAGAAGTATTTGGCTATATACTTCGGCGCCCAGAAGTAAATCTATTCTGCTGGGCGTATAAAACTGCGGATCCGCTAACTCAATAGACGTGAGTGCTGAGGGTAGCACTTGGACTGAAACTTTTTTGCTAGGCAAAAAGGTTGTCAGTTTATTCAAAACGTGAGCTTTGACTGTTACAGTAAAGCTTGGATCTAAACGGGACTGAATTTTCAAAACAACAGAGGACTTCGATAATAACGTCGAACCCTGGTCACCGCCTAGACCTGACATTAAACTGGTCTCATGAGTCTTCTTGAGGCCTAACAATTGGACTGCAGCCTCTGTAACAAAAGAGGCTTGAGAGCCTTGATCCAACAAGGATCTTAATACTACAGAAGTGTTGCTCTTGTTGGAATGAACCATAACTAGAGCCGTAGCTAGCAACACTTGATTGTCTCTATTTGAGAAACAAGTTACTAAGGGACGATCTGGACTTTCACCTGGATCCTGTGAGGGCTGTTGCGCAGAAGAATTTCCAACAACAGTAGCAACAACATTACCCTCTACAGGTTGATCAGGCTGGGTTGAACCGTGACCTGATTTGGGAATTTTGGTGTGCAGCAAAGTGTGATGTTTTTTCCTGCAAATACGACATCTTGAAGCTTGATTACATTGATAGACGGAATGATTCGGACCCATACAATTAAAACATAGGTTGTGAGTTTGTACGAACTTACGTCTTGAATCAACATCCTCCTTCGAAAACTTCTTACAATTACTCAGTTTGTGACCTTCGGTACAAAATAAACAT
Source organism: Teleiodes luculella (assembly GCA_948473455.1). NCBI lineage: Eukaryota > Metazoa > Arthropoda > Insecta > Lepidoptera > Gelechiidae > Teleiodes > Teleiodes luculella. The sequence goes on along the minus strand of OX419583.1, from coordinate 2,366,068 downwards.
GTGGAAACTTGAGCAATAGCAACATGCGTGTAACTAGGTTTTTCAGTTTTTAATACCTTAGGATCTAAAAACTCTATAGATCTAAACCTGGTTTCTAAAAAGTTTTCAAATGCCCTCAAAGAAGGTAAATCTTGAGTTGATTCACTGACTTTTTGTTCCCATTGTTTGCGAGACTCTGAATCTAATTTTTGACTAATAAGGAAAATTATGATAATATCCCAAGAGCTTACATCGATACCTAAATTTTTCAAGGCATTCAAACACTCCCTAGTTGTATCTAAAAGCTGTTTGATTGCGTTAGATGACTCGGAAGATAGAACCTTTTGGCTGGTTAGTCTCTTTAAAATGCAGTTAGCTAGATGCTTCTTATTATTATATCGACTTACCAATAGATCCCAACAGCTTTTATAGTTGTCAGCCGTGCAGGGAATGTGTCGTAATAATTGCTCAGCTTCACCTGTTACGCAGCTTTTAAGATAATGTAGTTTCTGTACGTTATCAATTGACGTCTCTTTGTGAACTAAAGAATGAAACATATCTCGAAAACTTGGCCACTCAGAGTAATTACCCGAAAACTTAGGGATTTCAATCTTAGGTAACTTTACATTATTGATTGGTTGTGATTTGGTTTCAGGTGTTCCAGGAGAACCTAGTTTTAGTTTATCCTTCGCTAAAGCTTTATACTCTATGTATGCCTCTTCACACTTTTCATACTCATCTTTAGTTACATAATCAGTTGCATCAAGTACACTTTTACTAACTTCAAACACAAGCTTTTGATGATTCGAAATAAACTGACTCCATAATTTTTCTAAGGTTTCAAGGCGTGTTTCAACATAACCGATAGACCACCTATCCTTAGGAGTTTTCTTGAAATTACTTAAGCCTTTTTCTATTTTACTACGAATATCAGCCTGAAGCTTAATATAATTATCAGTCATGATTGCAACTGTCTTTATAATTGTCTTAGAAAATATGCGAAGAAATTATAAACATAAAAATATCTCAAAGTTCAAGGTATAAACACTCAAAAATTTTACCAGTCTAAAGTATAAAATTCTAAAAATTTTACAAGTGTTTTTGATTTATTTACTCGGTAAAAAATCGGGCATAGGTTCCCCGTGTGAACACTTTTCTTAAAACTATTCTAAGTCCATGCATGATCACAAATTTTTAACTAAGTCAATATTTTTTGTCGTGCACTAAGTTGAATTTTTAAAGTTAATTAGCTCTTGTAAATAAGGTTCAAACTTTTACTCACAATTTGTCCTGTTAAAGTTCACTCACACTTGGTCACTACTGGATCCTAGGATTGACAGCGGATGATTCTTGACTTTGACAGCTCGATGACAGTGACGTTGACGTATGCCAGATTGACACTGATAACCCGATGACAGTGACGTTGACGTTTGCCAGATTGACACTGACAACTCGATGACACTGACAGCCCGATGCTACTGACAGCTTGATGGCAGATGTCAAAATCCACTTGACAGCTGTGACGTTTCCGTTTGTCAACTTGACGTTTGATTTGCCGCCCGTTCCTCCAATCACAGTGACTGTAGTACTGATGGGTTTCCAAGGGGGTATTGACAAAAGATATGTAGATATCCTCCGGGAGCTATACAGCTCCGCCACAATGCAAGTCAGAATGCACGAGCTCACAGGTCCAGTGCATTTGCACAGGGGGGTGCGCCAAGGTGATACTCTTTCACCGAAGCTCTTCACAAACGCCCTTGAAGACTTGATGAAAACACTCAACTGGGAAGAAAGAGGCATCAATGTCAACGGAAAGCGGTTGTCACACCTGAGGTTTGCTGATGACTTGATCCTTATGGCTGAGAACGTAGCTGAGCTCCAAAATATGCTGAAAGAACTTCACAAAGCATCACTGCAAGTTGGCCTTAGGATGAACATGTCCAAGACTAAGATCATGACAAGTCACACTCAGATACCAAATATAATTGTTGGTAACTGCTCAGTTGAAGTAGTAAGTGACTACATATATCTTGGACAGTGTTTATCCTTCGGACAGGAGTCACATTCAAAGGAGACAGCTAGACGGATCCAATTAGGATGGGCCGCTTTCGGAAAGCTAGAGGACATCTTCAGGTCACGCAAGATCCCACAAAATCTGAAAACCAAGGCCTTCAACCAATGTGTGCTGCCCACACTTACCTATGGTGCCGAGACATGGACTCTAACAAAGGCAACATTGCACAAAATGAAAGTCGCACAAAGAGCCATGGAACGGGCCATGCTCGGCATCAAGCTCCAAGACCGTATCCGGAATACCGAAATTCGTCGTCGGACGAAGGTTGAGGATATAGGTAAGCGAATAACTAAGCTTAGGTGGAGGTGGGCGGGACACTTGGCAAGACGAGAAGACGGGAGATGGCCTAGAGCGATAACCGAGTGGCGGCCAAGAGCTGCAAAGCGCTCGGTCGGCAGACCACCCGCCCGATGGTCAGATGACATCGTTGCTATTGCGGGCAAACAGTGGCTCAGGGAGGCTCAGGACCGGTGTGAATGGCGCAAAAAAGAAGAGGCCTATGTCCAGCAGTGGACTGATGTGGGCTAAATAGATAGATAGCTCCCCTCCCTCACTGTATCCGTCTCTCTCGCTCGCGTTGACCTGCGGGTGTCCCAAGGGGTTGTCCTCCCCCGCGTGTGATGCTGCCCCTGACCTGAAGACTGGAACTACAGCACCATAGGCAGCATTACGCCCCTGGTCGGCGCCGATGGGACAATAGTGCAAAGTCAACTTCAAATCACCAGTGGTACCGGTGTCGAAGGACCATGAACAATGTCCAAAAAATCCCACAAAATAGGTTTTAGAAATAAAACACAATAATGCGGTTAAAAGTAGATCGTATATTGTCACCAAAAAAAATACACTTTATATTTTGCGAAAGACCAAACGATACCGCGTTTTAGGACTTCTGTTTGGTACAACGCCATCTAGCGTATCTTTGCTAAATTAAACGAAGCTTAGACTCTGAACAACCTGTTCATACATAGGTATTGTCATTTGATTGTGGGCTGTATGTGATAAGTCATAGGGTTCATATTCTTATAACCTTTCTTGATTGAGTTTTCAATCATCTTTGTTTTTACTTCATTTCATTCTCTTACGGCGCTTAGCGTGTATGTGAAGTGCAGTTCTAAATTTGAAAAGCAAATACATAATGAAAAAAAAAAAAAAAAAAAAAAACGAGCGGTCCTATGTCCTATCGACCGGAATGGGAGCAAGATCCTTTGCTCTCGTCCTGGATCAGTCGAGCTAAGGATGACCAGGACGTTGCATTTTGTAAACCCTGTAACTGCAAATTAGTTACTAGGTCATCTTCTTTAAATTATGAAAATACGTTTTTTTTTTTTTATTTTCATGTTGGCATATTTTTGGCATTTTTTAACGTCGATTGTGGCAGATTTTGGCAGATTTTTGGGTCCGTGTGTGGCAGATTCGCCATTTTTGAGATGGTCACACTGTCAACTTGCATTGCATGTCATAATATTTTTTCTTGTGTGTGTGTGTTATATTTTCATTTCTTATCTTAAAAATAATTCGATTTGCCTTGCGCCCTAGTGATAAATTGGTGGTAAATAACTGAACCATACGATGGGTTGCGATGGTGGCACTATCCCGCGACGAGATGAGCTGGTTCGAATGAAGAAAAAACCAGAACAGGTGCGTACCTTTGATAGCGTTATCATCATCCTCGGCTTAAAGTTCTTGTCTTTAGCACAGAATACCAACTAAATCTTTAGTTACAGATTTACTTAAAGTCTATTGTGATTTACAGAAAGACAAAGATGCAGAGCGTTCGTTCAAGTGGCGAAACTGCGCCTTATCCCAGCAGAAGTTGCAGGAACCAATTGTTGCTTGCGGTTTGGGGCGCCTGTACAGCAAAAGCTCTGTGTTAGAGGCTCTGCTGGACAAGGACACGAAGCCTGAATCTATCAACCACATCAAGAATCTGAAGGTAAGGAAATACAAATTTTATTCAACCATTTTGAAAATCAACTCATATGCGTCACATACCTTAGCTATCATGTCGGAACCTGGGTAAGGAAAAATACATATTCCCCCCCAGTAACTAGTAGAAATGAAGGAGAATTTTTCTTTTTCCATGACTAGTGGAACTTGTATAAGTACAATACACTTAAAGCATTGTTTTACTGATGTATTTGTTTTATGCAGATTACATTAAATCACAGGCTTTATTCAATTCCGTTTGAAACATTTTTAATACTTACTGAGATTGTAAATAGTCCTTGCCATTAACCAGAGCCATTGGAATTTATTAACTCCACAATATTCTCAGGACATCAAGGATTTGAAACTTGTGAAGAACCCAGCATATGTTGAGACTGAACATACTGAAGGCGCGATGGACAGCAGTGCCCCGTATATCTGTCCTATAAGTGGCTTGGAAATGACCGGAAAGTTCAGATTCGTCTATCTATGGAGTTGTGGCTGCGTACTAGCTGAGAGGGCTCTCAAGGAAGTTAAGGGCAGCGTATGTCATATGGTAATTGCTTTCCTTAAAAGACCACTATAACAGTAGTATTTTAATCATAAAAAGTTTTCTGTTATAAATGAGATATTGACTCATAGACTATATCTAAAAACTTGATCATTTGCATAGGTAATATTCAGAAATATCAAATATGTAGTTAGGAATGTATTTTTTATTGATGAAATACTTTATCTTGCAACATTTGTATTTTATTAATTTATTAATTTAAAGGTTTGCCAACAGGTTTACATCTATATCTATACATTAGAATTTTATTCATTTTACTTGATAGATAAAGAGAATCAACAAATGACTTTCAATTTTGTTTATGGCATAAACAATAATTGTAATTATTAATTATTCAATTTCAGTGCCAACAACCTTACACTGACAATGACGTCATAGTCCTCAATGGAACAGATGAAGACATCACTCAGCTCCAAGAAAAAATGGCTACCAGAGTAGCTAGCAGGAAGAGCAGCAAAAAATCCAAAGACAAAACAGAGAAAGCCGAAATCAAAGTTGAACCACAGACTCCTAAAGCATCTACCTCCACATGCACAGTTACATCAGAAACTATTGACACAAAGGAAGAAGTTAAAACCGAAGCTGAATCAAGTCAAGTCAAGAAAGAAATAGAAACCATTCCTTTGTCATTACCAAAATTCAACCCTAATAAGCAAGCCAGAGGCCACTTTGGGTCTTCAAAGCGGGCTTTCCCGCCCACTGAACTAGTTGACGACCCGTCCTATAAGAAAACTAAGAAAGACTACAGTGTTCAGAAAGATCCACAATCAAGTGAAGTGTACAAGTCTTTGTTTACTACACATAAGAGTGAATCGGAGCAACAGCGGGCTCATTGGGTTACTTATAACCCATTTTATAATTAAGTAACTGTTAGGGATATAATGTTACTTTTAGGGGACATACACTTGGCACTACAAACACCTACATTTAACAATAGAAGAAAGAAAGAAAGTTAACATTATATATGACGCCACAACAACAAAAAAAAACAGGTATATTAGGCCCAAAAAAGGAAACAATGAAGTGTCAACGATGCATCATGATGACCTCATAATAAAAGGACTTCGCCGCGATCATGGACCGCAATACTATTCTTTAAAATTCAAGAATTTATTGTAAAAAAGTAAATACAGCTATGTTAAAGTAAAAGTAGTGAATATTATGTAAATAAAAACTGCCACATAATAACTATGAAAATTTTATTTATTATTCGAATATTCAGATTGCAAATTTTTATAGAAGCCAATATCAAAATTTGTGCTTACTTTTAATAAATACTTAACAAAGTACTTAACTTACATATTATTTTATAGTGGAATGTATACTGGGGCATAATATACATAAATAATTTAGTTAGAAATACAACAACTAACAGTACTTTGGTTTTACTAGAGAGATCAATTTCATCTAAAACGACTAAATTTTGGAGAATATAGAAGCACGACCCCGAAGGGAAATTGTCGTATTTACATTTTTCATAGAATTGAAGTCAAAATCATCTTTCTAATGAATTGTAACTGAAATCAATTATTTCTAAAGCCTGACCAGAGAAATAAAAAACTTCGGCTGGTGTATATTTTGATGTTTATGGCAACAATTTCCATAGTAAAATTAGTTCCATTGAAATTCCGCAATATGGCGAGGTTTTTTTTATACAATTGCAACGTCAAAATTAACTTGATCATTTAAATTACGACACAGTTGACTAATTAAAAAGAAGTTTTATTGTATGGAGTCCACTCCGTGTCATGTCGAGTGTCGTCAGAGTTTTGTTTTGTCGTTATACCTCACGCGCTATTTTATAATTATGTGTGTGTATATGTTCCACACTCACTTAAGCCTCGGTCACATTTAGCGAATAGTCGCTGCCACTAAAAATGAACACAGTCAGTATTGAATTCGCAGCGACTAATCGCTGTGTGTGACCGAGGTTTTAAGTACGTGTGTGTTATGTTCTAGACACACTCGCGCGCTGTTTTATTACGTGTGTACCATGGTCTAAAAAGCAGGTCTTCTATACCGACCACGTGACTTGACACAAACTTACGTCTTCATGCTGTTCATCCTTGTCGATTAACGTCCTTGATCGAATAAAGATCTTGTTTTTTAGACCATGCGTGTGTGGATGTTCTAGGCACACATGCGCGCTGTTACGTGTGTGAATGTTCTAAGTACACTGGCGCGCTGTTTTACGTGTGTGGATGTTCTAAGTACAATGGCGCGCTGTTTTACGTGTGTGGGTGTTCGTGTAGGGATGCGAGCGTGGCTTCGATGATGAGGTTGAAGTCGAGCTCGTTGAGGCTGGCCTTGGCCGTCAGCAGGTCCAGGAAGGTGTCCAGCGGAGACAGCCGCGAGCCCGACGGCAGTGCGGCTAGCCCTGACAAAAAAACGTTATTCGTATAATTTATGTCTAATAAATCATTCGAAATTATTAAATAATTATGCGATCCTGTGGAGTTTTTTCCACAGCAGCGCACACTTTGCTCGAACCTAACTAATATCGCATCGTCTCTTTAAATTTTTAAGCGTTCATCCTACATTAGTGTGAGACGAGAACCAGCATTGGTTTAAGCAAAACTTAATAACTGCATTAAAATTTGACGTCGAAAAGTGATTTGTAAAATCTTACTTCGAATAAAACCTTGATTTAGATTTTTGATTGTTCGAATAAACTTTAATTTTAGCCATCTGTTTGTCCGATATGGAGACCATGATGTTACTTATCGTCTTGTCGAAAGCGTAAAAGGAAACGCAATAGGCGCGTAACCGACTGCTATAGATGCTCGCAGTGTTTTCTGGGTAATTTTTGCCCAATCCCTGCCCTCATAAATGTTAGATTATTTTCCTATATATTCAACGTAACAAATAAACAGCGCTCATGTCTCACCGGCCAGGCGGACAGCGCTCTTATATGTATGGTCTCACCGGTGTATTTCCCTGGGCGGTGCCTAGTGGGCTCTTGGTGGCTCGGCCCGCCCCCGCTGAGCAGCGTGGCGGCGTGGTCGCGCGCCCGCAGGATGAGCGCGGCGCGGTGCGGCCAGGCGGACAGCGCTCTTATATGTATGGTCTCACCGGTGTATTTCCCTGGGCGGTGCCTAGTGGGCTCTTGGTGGCTCGGCCCGCCCCCGCTGAGCAGCGTGGCGGCGTGGTCGCGCGCCCGCAGGATGAGCGCGGCGCGGTGCGGCCAGGCGGACAGCGCCCTCCGCCCGCGCCCCTCCCCCGCCAGCTGCAGCAGCCGCAGCTTGTTGCTCACGCTCCTGCTGTCGTCGTCTTTCGCTGGAAGATTCCAGAAAGAAGGCTTGCTACTAACGCTCGAGAATCTGTCAAGCGCGACACAATGACAAAACTACTATGGTTTCCTAGAATTTGTCTTGTTTTTAAAAAAATGCGGTTAGTTGTTAAAGCAAAACAAAAAAATGTGCTGTAGCCTGGGTCGTTTTCGCGCGTTACGTACTCGTAGTAAGTCAGCAGGTGAGGCTACCGCAGATTTTTGTTTTGTTTTAATACTTGTGTGTGTGTATGATTGTAATGAATAAACTCAAAAACTACTGTGGCGATTTCAAAAATTCTTTCATCATTAGAATGCTACATTCACCCTGAGTAATATAGGCTACCTTTTACCGCGGGAAAATGCCTCATTCTCACGAGAAAAACTGTAAAACGCGGGCGGAAAGCTAGTATAGTCAGGCCCGGCGCACTCCGCGCCAGAGCTCCAGAATGTACCTACGCCGGGCGGGCCCATGTCTGGGGTCAGTTAGTAGGAAAAACGCGCGCGCTTGTGAATACGCTATTATTTAGTCTGTGGTAATACGAATTCTCGCGGCGCGGTCTTAAGGTGCATTAATTTCTTTTAATACGAGCGCAACGACGAACGGTAGGCTATTATAGCCAGGGTCACGTTCGACGCGTTCAATGTAATTTGAACGTTAGTGGCGTGGTAGCTTAGCTAGAATTAAATTCGCACGTTTGCTATCAGAGAGTGCGCCTTCTGTACCTAGTACTATAATACTATTATATATTCTGTGGTATAGTATGGTAGTAGAATGAATAAAATGCGACTCACAAGCAATGATCTGCTTGAACACGTCGATCTGCAGTTCGAGCACGTTCCTGTGCACGCGCTGCATGAACCCGTGGAAGGGCAGCGCGCGGTAGCCGAGGTACGTGAAGAACGAGCTGAACCCTTGCGGCAGAGGGAACGCGATCGAGTCCGCCGCCTGGTAGTACTGCTCTAACGCGCAGAACACTATCAGCAAGTGCGTCGGCTCCATTTCATCGCTGGAAATGTAATCACAATAATGGAATAAATTATGGTCTAAGAAAACAAGGTCTAAACCACAGTAGACTCAGAACAGTAAGTTATCTCCATACCAACTGGCCGCATCGGTTTGAATGTGAGCGCGCCGTGTAGGCACGCGCCGTCACGCACACGCTTGCATTTAGCACACACTGCCGCCCCCCCCCTTATTGCCCCTTATTGTATGCTAGTGTGTGCATGACAGCCGACAGCGCGTGCCTACACGGCGCGCGGCGCGGACGCACACATTAAAACCGACAGCGGCACGTTTGTATGAAGATAACTTACTGGTTTTACTGTGGTCTAACGCTCCAACCACCTGACTTACACAAGCCTACGTCATTTTGGGCTGTTCATCCTTGTCTATTACACGCATTCGACAAGGATGAACAGGCAAAATGACGTAGACTTGTGTCAGTCACGTGGTCGGAGAGTAAGGACCTTGTTTTCTTAGACCATGGAATAAATCAAATTCAACCCGACGGTTACAGCCGGTGTAACTTCATTCACGTGACCGATCACTTTGAAAAGTGGAGTTTTAATTTTGAGATATCAATCAGTTCAGGGAAAGCAATTCAGTTTCATGAGTATTACCACTGTGTTGCGTATAAACCTCCAGTTAAATTTTACGGCCTATAAAAAGTAGCCTGTCTAAAAAAAGGTGCGTCTAAATAAAGCCTGACCAAAGAAATAAAAAACCTGCTCTGGGGGCGCCACGTGTGGTACGACTATTAAATTTCTCTTATAAAATTTGTTCCATTGAAATTCCGCAATATGGCGAGGTTTTTTATTTCTCTGGTCGGCTTTAATGTACAGAAGCCAGCACATGCGGTTGGACATTTGCACTACGAAATTCACCCCTACCACTAGAGAATACGGGCGCTCTTAAGGTCAACATATCCAGCCGCATGTGCTGGCTACTGTACAATGCTGTTGGAATAAAATAAACCTTTTAAAAGCTAAAATGACGTAAGCTGAAAACACAAACAAATACCCAAAAAAGATAAAATAGACAAAACCAATCAGCCACCTTGAAAACAAAAACGAATTAGCCCTTAGAAAAACAAAACAAATTAAAATCACTAACCAAACCAACTTCAAAGTCATACCACAAAAAAAATTAGCTGAATTTATTAAATGATTATGACTTATGAACTAGTCTCACAGTACGCCTCGCGTGTAATGAAGTGTTCTGTGGTAATGAACGAGTACAAATAAGTAATCAAATGCAATAAAAAAGAAAACACTCCAAAAACCAAAACCAACACACAACCACAGAACATTTAAACCTCTTTTAAATGTTCTGTGCACACAACCAAAACAAACGAAAACCAACCAAAAAGAACCCACGAAAAAAAAACAAAAAAGGAACGCAGCACACACAGATATAAAGCCTGACCAAAGAAATAAAAAACCTGCTCTGAGGGCGCCACGTGTATATTTTACGACTATGGCAACAATTTCCCTTAAAAAATTAGTTCTATTGAAATTCCGCAATATGGCGAGGTTTCTTATTTCTCTGGTCGGACAATGAAATCCGTACATAAAGGTGAATCCTCTCTGCTGGTTGTGAGTGGGGATGGCCGCGACTGCCTTGCAAACCGCGCGGCAGAGCGACCGAGACGCGTCAAGCTGCGCCGTGGCCCAGCGCGTGGCTAAAGCGTGCACACCACTCTCCACGCCCTTACTGCCTGACGTTGCACTCTCCCGCATAAGGTGGACGCTTACTTCGCGGAGATTCTGTTATTGAATGGACAAAAGTTGACTAACTACGCCTGTCCAGCCCCTCTAACATGCCCAGTCCACGCGTGACAGACATAATTTTGTCGTGCGTATTCTCTGATCCTATTGGAGGATATTTCAATATGGCGGGTTCCTCGCGCGACAAACTTTTGTCATAACACTGCATGTTACGGGTGCAGAATGAACAAAAAAGAAAAATAAAATATAGGTACTAACTATCCCAACCAACCCATCGACGACATAGCTTGGGCTACATTATTTTGTATAATTACGGGTCTTAACGCGATAGTTTTAAATAGGATTGTCTTACGATACGATACCTTATTTTTGCTCGACGTTTCGGCGGGGTTGCACCTGCCGTGGTCTTTTATTTTTCTGGTCGGGCTTTAAATCCATAGTTTGGTAGTAACATTAATCCACTTTACGTTACAGACCCGCCAACTTATCTGTGAAGTGGCCAAATCCGGAACTACGGTCGCCATCTAGGGAATGTCATTTGTCTGTCACATTGTGCTCCGTGTTTTGTTTGCTGACAGCGACACCACTCAGTTCACAGATAAGTTGGCGGGTCTGTAAGTTAGTACAATAAAACTTGACACTGGCACAGACAACTAGTAGTACCAGAAGCAAAAAAAAAAGTTGCCGATAGTTTTTCGCCTAACGCCATCTACCGGTAACTTATAGAACTATAATATGGCTCACCGCGGCGATGACGTGTTCCTGCTTGCTAGCGGTGCAGACGTCGAGCTCGAAGAAGGGTAACAGGTCCGCCGCCGACCCCACGGAGGGGCGCCGCCCCCCGCACAGCGCCCCCCCCACCGACGGCGCGCTCGGCGACAGCGGCGTGCTGCAGCGGGACAGCGCTTCCGGCTATACACATCATAAAATTATCATTTCAACCTGTGAGCCGCGTCGCGTACCCACAAACGCGAAAAAGCGTGGACTGCGAAACGATATTTCAAGTTTATTTCAACCTATACGAGTAACATAGATCGCACCCCTTTTTATGGCACAGTCTGCAAAAATCGTTCCGAAGCCCCTCTCTTTCCAGCGTCGCACTTTTAATATTTTTCTTGTGATCTATAGGTAAAGAAGTATCGGTTTTCAGTTCAAAATGTTAGGCTTTTTTTTTTAATTGACCTATGCTTGTGTCGAAAAGGTACGGCCAATCAAGCTTCACCGGACTGGCGGGGGGGAGCGGAAGACTCTACCCCAAAAAAAAAAAAGTCATATACCAACGCGTCTAGGGGCGGCTCAAGGGAGCCTCGGACTACGGCCTAGCGCTTTGATATTGAAAAACATCGTGAAGAAGACGACGCCTGAGGGGCTCCGTCTCTGATTATCAATTTTGATTTTGGTTCGGGCCGCGCCTCTGCCGGCGGGTGCGGGCGTTGTTACCTGAAGGGTAATTATTACCTAAAGGGAAAAATGTCAGACATTAAACTCCCGTCTTTGCACCAGATTTCAAAGTCTAACACCTGTTTGCACTAACCTTGTCTTAGGCTTTTCGTAGTTAAGAAAGTCTTAAGCTAACTAAAGCTTAAAAAAAGAATTGGTTTTCACTAACAGTCTTATTGAGCTCATAAAGGTAGGCAGAAACTAAGCAGTTTGAAAAAGTCTGAAGTTTACTAGCAAGCAAAATTTTCACCAAATCTGTTTTGCAAACGTGTGTTAATAACATACTACCAACCCTTAAAAAATATTGGACACAAGAATTAATCAAAGAGATTTGACCAATGCTATACCAGCCAAATAGCATAGTTCAAAGTTCAAAGTTCAAAATGTGTTCATTCGAAGTAAGATTTTTCAAATCACTTTTCGACGTCAAGGAGTTCACGATTTGGCTGTCTTCTGTGGAGAAGAACTCTCCGGAAGAAACTCTACAGGCGTTGCATCTTTTCAGAAAATTTTTACTTAATTATTATTTTATACAATTTGATTAATATAACAAAGAGTGCAAACGATATATGCAATTAGGGGCATATTACATTGTCAAAGATATATGAACAAAGATCTTTGACGCAAAGATTAGAAAGGGACGCAGTTATGCGCAAGAGTGAGCGCGGTGTATTTGTATCTCATTCTAACGCATAACTGCGTCCCTTTCTAATCTTTGCGTCAAAGATCTTTGATCATATATCTTTGACAATGTAATATGCCCCTTACAGGAAGGCAACCAGTCAAAGAAGAAAAACTAAATTATATAACCAACTAGCGACCCGCCCCGGCTCCGCACGGGAAAATGGTTATTGTGGGTTATCCTTAAGCATATTATGCATGTATTATACATAATATAAACCTTCCTCTTGAATCACTCTATCTATATAAAAAAACCGCATCACAATCCGTTGCGTAGTTTTAAAGATTTAAGCATACAAAGGGACATAGGGACAGAAAAAGCGACTTTGTTTTATACTATGTAGTGATAAAACAACCGGCAATCGGCATACCACTACTGACCTGGTAGCAATGCAGGCTGACGCGCAGTTTATCCAGCACCTGCTGCGGCGCGAGTCGCTTGGGCTGCTGCGCCTGCAACGAGGTCCACAGCCTCGTCCACACATCCTCCGCGAACTGGCACACGCGCTGCCTCACGCCCAGCACCGACGCCGCGCTGTTCCACAGCTTCTCTTGGCTCACTGATACACAGATGTCGCGGACTTGGACCTGAATGAAAAAGCCCATCACATAAATAAGAATAAGAAGAATAATTATTTACAACACCTAAAACAAGATAAAAAGTAAAAAAAAAAAAAATAGAACAAATAACAATAACAATAGGTAATGATGTTCTGCGCCGCACTATAAGTGATAAGTGTGCTATTGATGATCATGATGTTGTAATGAACTTAGTCCTACTAATATGTAAACGCGAAAGTTTGTAAGTATGTTACTCTTTCACGCACAAACTACTGAATGGATTTTAATGACACTTTACAGTAATATAGCTTATATATCAGAATAACACATAGGCTATTCCCACTGGAAAAGTAGTGAGGGTATAAGTGTACTAGCGACTCACATTGACACTGCTCCTCCCGTTCTGTAGCGTGCACGGCAGCATGTTGATGAGCGCGGCGGCGGAGTGAGGCAGCGCGCGCCGAGTGACGCTGTAGGTGGGGGTATAAGTGTACTAGCGACTCACATTGACACTGCTCCTCCCGTTCTGTAGCGTGCACGGCAGCATGTTGATGAGCGCGGCGGCGGAGTGAGGCAGCGCGCGCCGAGTGACGCTGTAGGTGGGGGTATAAGTGTACTAGCGACTCACATTGACACTGCTCCTCCCGTTCTGTAGCGTGCACGGCAGCATGTTGATGAGCGCGGCGGCGGAGTGAGGCAGCGCGCGCCGAGTGACGCTGTAGGTGGGGGTATAAGTGTACTAGCGACTCACATTGACACTGCTCCTCCCGTTCTGTAGCGTGCACGGCAGCATGTTGATGAGCGCGGCGGCGGAGTGAGGCAGCGCGCGCCGAGTGACGCTGTAGGTGGGGGTATAAGTGTACTAGCGACTCACATTGACACTGCTCCTCCCGTTCTGTAGCGTGCACGGCAGCATGTTGATGAGCGCGGCGGCGGAGTGAGGCAGCGCGCGCCGAGTGACGCTGTAGGTGGGGGTATAAGTGTACTAGCGACTCACATTGACACTGCTCCTCCCGTTCTGTAGCGTGCACGGCAGCATGTTGATGAGCGCGGCGGCGGAGTGAGGCAGCGCGCGCCGAGTGACGCTGTAGGTGGGGGTATAAGTGTACTAGCGACTCACATTGACACTGCTCCTCCCGTTCTGTAGCGTGCACGGCAGCATGTTGATGAGCGCGGCGGCGGAGTGAGGCAGCGCGCGCCGAGTGACGCTGTAGGTGGGGGTATAAGTGTACTAGCGACTCACATTGACACTGCTCCTCCCGTTCTGTAGCGTGCACGGCAGCATGTTGATGAGCGCGGCGGCGGAGTGAGGCAGCGCGCGCCGAGTGACGCTGTAGGTGGGGGTATAAGTGTACTAGCGACTCACATTGACACTGCTCCTCCCGTTCTGTAGCGTGCACGGCAGCATGTTGATGAGCGCGGCGGCGGAGTGAGGCAGCGCGCGCCGAGTGACGCTGTAGGTGGGGGTATAAGTGTACTAGCGACTCACATTGACACTGCTCCTCCCGTTCTGTAGCGTGCACGGCAGCATGTTGATGAGCGCGGCGGCGGAGTGAGGCAGCGCGCGCCGAGTGACGCTGTAGGTGGGGGTATAAGTGTACTAGCGACTCACATTGACACTGCTCCTCCCGTTCTGTAGCGTGCACGGCAGCATGTTGATGAGCGCGGCGGCGGAGTGAGGCAGCGCGCGCCGAGTGACGCTGTAGGTGGGGGTATAAGTGTACTAGCGACTCACATTGACACTGCTCCTCCCGTTCTGTAGCGTGCACGGCAGCATGTTGATGAGCGCGGCGGCGGAGTGAGGCAGCGCGCGCCGAGTGACGCTGTAGGTGGGGGTATAAGTGTACTAGCGACTCACATTGACACTGCTCCTCCCGTTCTGTAGCGTGCACGGCAGCATGTTGATGAGCGCGGCGGCGGAGTGAGGCAGCGCGCGCCGAGTGACGCTGTAGGTGGGGGTATAAGTGTACTAGCGACTCACATTGACACTGCTCCTCCCGTTCTGTAGCGTGCACGGCAGCATGTTGATGAGCGCGGCGGCGGAGTGAGGCAGCGCGCGCCGAGTGACGCTGTAGGTGGGGGTATAAGTGTACTAGCGACTCACATTGACACTGCTCCTCCCGTTCTGTAGCGTGCACGGCAGCATGTTGATGAGCGCGGCGGCGGAGTGAGGCAGCGCGCGCCGAGTGACGCTGTAGGTGGGGGTATAAGTGTACTAGCGACTCACATTGACACTGCTCCTCCCGTTCTGTAGCGTGCACGGCAGCATGTTGATGAGCGCGGCGGCGGAGTGAGGCAGCGCGCGCCGAGTGACGCTGTAGGTGGGGGTATAAGTGTACTAGCGACTCACATTGACACTGCTCCTCCCGTTCTGTAGCGTGCACGGCAGCATGTTGATGAGCGCGGCGGCGGAGTGAGGCAGCGCGCGCCGAGTGACGCTGTAGGTGGGGGTATAAGTGTACTAGCGACTCACATTGACACTGCTCCTCCCGTTCTGTAGCGTGCACGGCAGCATGTTGATGAGCGCGGCGGCGGAGTGAGGCAGCGCGCGCCGAGTGACGCTGTAGGTGGGGGTATAAGTGTACTAGCGACTCACATTGACACTGCTCCTCCCGTTCTGTAGCGTGCACGGCAGCATGTTGATGAGCGCGGCGGCGGAGTGAGGCAGCGCGCGCCGAGTGACGCTGTAGGTGGGGGTATAAGTGTACTAGCGACTCACATTGACACTGCTCCTCCCGTTCTGTAGCGTGCACGGCAGCATGTTGATGAGCGCGGCGGCGGAGTGAGGCAGCGCGCGCCGAGTGACGCTGTAGGTGGGGGTATAAGTGTACTAGCGACTCACATTGACACTGCTCCTCCCGTTCTGTAGCGTGCACGGCAGCATGTTGATGAGCGCGGCGGCGGAGTGAGGCAGCGCGCGCCGAGTGACGCTGTAGGTGGGGGTATAAGTGTACTAGCGACTCACATTGACACTGCTCCTCCCGTTCTGTAGCGTGCACGGCAGCATGTTGATGAGCGCGGCGGCGGAGTGAGGCAGCGCGCGCCGAGTGACGCTGTAGGTGGGGGTATAAGTGTACTAGCGACTCACATTGACACTGCTCCTCCCGTTCTGTAGCGTGCACGGCAGCATGTTGATGAGCGCGGCGGCGGAGTGAGGCAGCGCGCGCCGAGTGACGCTGTAGGTGGGGGTATAAGTGTACTAGCGACTCACATTGACACTGCTCCTCCCGTTCTGTAGCGTGCACGGCAGCATGTTGATGAGCGCGGCGGCGGAGTGAGGCAGCGCGCGCCGAGTGACGCTGTAGGTGGCCGCTATAAGGTATTCCTGCATCGCGCGCGTCACTCCGCTCAGACCGCAGCTTTGGTGGACGACCAGCCAGGATATCAGCTGGTAACATACATGTTTTTTTTATTGTGACTATGATGACTATTTATTGTGAATATGTGACTGAGGCAGAAGCATTGCAATACAAGCATTCAATAAGAAATGTATTAAGACACAAAAAAAATGTTACACTCACCTCTTCAGCCAAATCCATATTCCCGTCATGCATGATCAAATAGTGCAATATCGCGAGCTTATTTTCAACGGCTGTGTCATTCTTGAAGGCCGCAGTCAAGTCTTTGTCGGTGACGTGAATGTAGAAGACGTCGAGCGTGTCCCGGTGCAGCATGGCGCCCTGCCCCCAGCCCAGCAGGGGCGCCAGCGCGGGGGCGGCGAGCTCGGTGGGGGCCACGATGTGGCAGCACGGCTCGTGGTGGGGACTCATGTCTATCAGGTGCGTGTACAGCGAGCCTATGCGCACCAGTAAGTGCGCGTCTGAAGCGTAATTCATTTGTTTAGTTCTCTTTGCATTTTCTATCTACATAATTTTTACTTTAAAAACATTTTGACGTGACAACGTCTTATAATTCGATGGAGCCGGCTGCACGCACGAAAAAACATGACGCAATGCGGCGTTACCGCGCGGCTGAGGCGTTCCATTTAAGGCTTGAAGTGCAAGCGAGAGCGCGGAACGAGCGACAAAGAGGCACAATCATTGTCACGTTCATCTATCGGCAGTATACCGACTTTACAGACAACCGCTTTTTTTTGTTTATTTGGCGAGCTCTTTTCCACGAAAGACCGCACATTTTGCTTTGTTGAACTTGCCACAAAAATGTCCAAAAGTAAAAAATAACCAATTTGAATTTAAATTTAAAATCATACGAAGGGTGTCGCCAAAATGACACGTTTGTGAAACAGTTATGACACTTGGAGCTAGAAGTTGTTGGTTATCTATTTTAAAGCTGCTGCTAATTCTCTGGTTAGATTATGTAACTTTTATCCCCTCTACACCCATAGGTAGAGTACTGCTCAAATTCTTGGCTAGCCCATATTATTACCATTTACCACACGGTTCTTACCCCTATAAAAAATGGCAAGAAACCCTGGGGCGGACACGGATTTCGGCGTGGTTCAGCCACAGATTACTAAATAGTATTTTTGCTTAAAAGATAATGAAGAGCGAGAGAGAGCGACTCATGGGTCAGCCACGACCCCGTGAACCACCACGCCATTCTGCAGCAGCGTTATTGAGTACGTGGAGGGAGCGAGACAGAGAGAGGTGCGAGAGAGAGCGACTCACCTCCATACAGCGTGTAATCGGGCCTGAGCGACTTGGCTAGCGGCCAAGGCAAGTCAGGCACGACCCCGTGAACCACCACGCCATTCTGCAGCAGCGTTATAGAGTACGCGAAGTTCACTCCGCTTTCTTTTAGTTCCACGCTGTCTTCGAGTACCAAAGAGGTCGTCGAGTCGTCTAGGGGCTAGAAACAGAATTATATACCTTAAGCATTTGAGATTACTGTACTCACATACGTCAGCTGATCGGTGGTGTGAGTTATTTTTGGTGAGAATGAAACATGAATTCCATTGAAACTTTTTGCAAGGAACCTGATTGGTTTACAAAAAAATTTGCTTGTCCGTCCAACTCTCCTCAGGCAAAGATACTTTCAAAATGTAATCGTGGCAATCTTGCAGAAATAATTGTTTTGGATTTGCGAGCGATGGTAGATTTGAAAATTAAAAGTTGAGAGGAAAAACATTTTAACAAAAAATTGTGAGGGAAAACAATTCGCAAAGTGGGCGGGGTGGTAGAAAACGTACCTTAATCTATTCTAATATTATAAAGAGGATAGATTCGTATTTTTGTGTGTGTACACATGTGTGTGTTTGTAACGAATAAACCCAAAAACTATTGAACCAATTTCAAAAATTATTTCACTATTAGAAAGCTACATTCACCCTGAGTAACATAGGCTACCTTTTACCGCGGGAAAATGCCTCATTCCCACGGGAAAAACTGTTAAAACTGAAAGCTAGTAAACAATAAAAATAAATCTTACTTTGTTGTGTCTACACAAACACTAGAGTTCACCTTGTACAAGTAATGGTGGCAGATGCAGAGCACGCCCCTCTGGTCGCACAGTATGTGCAAGTCGAGGCTGCAGTCGTGCACGCGCAGCGGCAGCGGGTCGTCCTCGTACGCGCCGCACGCCGCGCCCGCCGGGCTTGAGCTGCTGTGCAGGTGCGGCAGGCTTAGAGGAATGTTTAACTGGAACACCAAATCACAGTATATTATGCATGTATTATACATATAAACCTTCCTCTTGAATCACTCTATCTATTAAAAAAATCGCATCAAAATCCGTTGCGTAGTTTTAAAGATTTAAGCATACAGAGGGCGTCAGAGGGACATAGGGATAAAGAAAGCGACTTTGTTTTAAGGCCTGTATTCACTTTGATTAGTGCGAGTGCAGGTGATAAGTAATTAGGAGTTAAACAACAGAATTGGACACTACTCGCAGCGACTCGCACTACACACCTGTGCTAATCACTCGCAATTACTCACCTGCACTCGCACTAATCAAAGTGAATACAGGCCTTAAAACAAAGTCGCTTTCTTTATCCCTATGTCCCTCTGACGCCCTCTGTATGCTTAAATCTTTAAAACTACGCAACGGATTTTGATGCGATTTTTTTAATAGATAGAGTGATTCAAGAGGAAGGTTTATATGTATAATACATGCATAATATACTTAAGGATAACCCACAATAACCATTTTCCCGTGCGGAGCCGGGGCGGGTCGCTAGTACATAATATATGTAGGTAGGTACTTATACGCTGTTACTCTGTGGCCAAAGCACATCTGACGAGGCGTGCCGAAGATAGTAGTGAAACGGTAAGATTATAAAGTAAATATTGAAACGGTAAGAGTTTGAGCCATAAGGTTCAATATTACTTGTTAAGATAACTCGTAGTGAGCGATCGTAGGGACTGTCTACTCGTAGCAAGGGTAACGTAACTAATGTGTTGTAATTGTAACTAGTAAGGGCCAACGCACACCTGGCGAGGCGAACTAAAAAGGTCAGTTACCTTTTTTAGTTAGTAACGTAACTAAAAAGGGTAAGTAGATAACTTTTTAGTTAGTAACGTAAAGCCTAACCAAAGAAATAAAAATCCTGCTCTCGGGGCGCCACATGAACACTTGTATTTTAGTTCCCTTGAAATTCCGCAATATGGCGAGGTGTTTTATTTCTCTGGTCGGGATTTACAACAAGTCTTAAAAAAATTACTTACAACAGTCTCATGCGGCAAGTCTGCGTGGAACTGGAGCGCGGAGAGTGTGGGCGTCACTTCTAGAGGAGACTTCGCGTCCTCTCCCACGGCGAAACTGCGCGGCGGCTCGCGGTAGTGGATATAGTATAACACCTGAAAAAGGTTTCTTTTTTATTTGGCGTATTTTGTGTCCCTCACGCTACGCCATGTGTCGCGGTCAAGAGCCTCTGTTCATCAATCTTTGTTGAGGAGTTGGAGCTCTGCATCGCCTTTTTTTTTTTATTGACTTATGCTTGAGTCGAAAAAGTACGACGGATCAAGCTTCACTTGCGGGGGAGTGAAAGACTCTACCCCAAAAAAGTCATATACCAACGCGTCTAGGGGCGGCTCAAGGGAGCCTCGGACCACGGCCTAGCGCGTTCATATTGAAAGCTAGGCATCGTCGTCGACAACCATTTTTAACCCCCGACGAAAAAGAGGGGTGTTATAAGTTTGACGTGTGTATCTGTCTGTCTGTCTGTCTGTGGCATCGTAGCTCCTAAAAGGATGCGCCGATTTCGATCTAGTTTTTTTTTTGTTTGCAAGGTGTCACAATCGAGTGGTCTTAGCTATGATCCAAGAAAATATTATCAGCCATTTAAAGATTATCAGCTCCTTTCTAATTGTTGAAAGTAACGGTTTTGTGTCGGGGCATATTATTATTTTTAATTTAATGTTATCTGGTATGAAGCCCGTGGCTAGTGCTGCCCATCTTTCCGGATGCGTGAAGACGACATGCCCCGCCCAGTCCCATTTAAGTTTTGCACTTTTTATGCCAACGTTTGTTAAGCCAGTGGAGCGTAAGGTTTCTTTTCGGTGAAATAGGATATCAATGATATCATACATAATGATGTCTACATTATTTACTAATCTGTGTTCCACACTGACCCAACTATTTATTATTTGACTCCATCATAATCATAAATTCAGTCGATTTTAGAACGATTAAAAAAGAGCCTACTCTATGATGCAAACAAAATCATATAAGTAGTAGTTTAAAAAAAAGAAACATTGTTATTCGTTTCTTATGTTTCAAGAAATAAATATGGATGAGTTACTAATTATGAATGATTCAGATAAGATATAATTTGTTAAGTATCATGTTTTTAATGAAATGATTAATAAGTAAGTTTGTGATCCAATATATAAATCTTCGGAAAATGATCCATTTTTTGGTAGGACTGAGGAGTTATTTATGTTAGATTTGATTAGATAGATAAAGTGGCTATTTGGTACTTCTACAGACACACATACATACATAAGTATTCGTAACAATATACAGAACAAAATAGCATTTTACTATAGGCAGAGCCTGGCACTCTTGATAAAAATGTGCGAATGTGCTCTACATTTTCCATTTACCAATGGGCGGAGCTAGCCGTCGTCGATACATACATACTTAAGAGAGCAGTTACTGATTTTCAACCACACTCAGAGCAACGCCGCGGCGGTCTAACCGCCTTCAATGGCCTTATTTTTTTATTTTATTTACTTATTTATATAAACATAATACAATTTATTAGAAGTATTCTATGCTATTTCAGAAAAAAATGAGTATATTGGAGACACATAGGTCTCTTCTAACAATTTCTAATTTGTTCTGCCTCTGGTCAGCCTTATCCACAGTAAAACCTTATTTAAGCCTTATTTAATGACAATATCTATGACGAAATTAGAACAAAAAATTTAACTAAACAATTAATTCATGATAAATTGGACATAGTTACGCAAAATGGAACCAACCCACACCAGGTAACTTTAGAGATATTTAAGTTTAAAGTAAAAATGAGTGAAGAAACTTTCATGACGAATATTTTTAAAAAATAAGTTTAGTGGATTATTAAATATCTTTGTTAGCATACGAAAGCCTGAAACTTTGTGACATAATGATTGATTAAGTATGTTTTTTTTGTTAAAAAGTCCCTGGTTCTTTTCTGCAAAAATCAATTTTTTGCACTTTTTTGGGGTTGGTTCTATTATTCAATACAGGTATTCACTCAAAGTAGTAGAATAAGACCGAAACTACGTTGTTGACCTCCTTCTCGAAGTTAGATCTACCTAACTGAACTCTTTGTCCCAGGTAGACGTAATGGTCTACAACTTGGAGAGCAGAGTCTTCAACTTTTATTGGAGTGGGTAGGTACTGCTTGGGAGTTCGACATGACTTTTGTCTTCTCTATGTTCATCTTCAGACCCGCTTGTTAAGAAACTCTATTGAGATCATCGAGCATTATGCCAAGGTTACAGACCAGAAGCTTAAAGACATGCTCCAGTGCAGCGGTGAACAGTTTCAGAAAAATAATGTCTCCCTGTCTCACAACTCGCTGCAGCTGGATTAATCTGGAGTTCTGATCCTGAACTGACATAGGGGCATTTTCGTACAAACACTTCAGCACCTCGATATAACCTGCCTGCCTACTAGCCTGTAGTCAATTTGGCACCTCTGAAGAGACTGCAGCATTGCCCAAATCTCAATCGAATCGAAGACTTTCTCATAGTCCACGAACGCTAAGCATATTGGCTGGTTATACTCTTCGATCTTCTGTGTAACCTGCGGCAGCATGTGGATGTGGTCTATAGCCTTTTCGTAAACCTGCTTGTTCGGGAGGCTGGAAGTCGTCAATCATGCGCGCGAAACGATTCGTGATGACTCTCGAAAACAATTCGTAGGTATGACTCAGAAACGAGATGGGTTTGCAGTTCTTCAAAAGCTTTTTATCGCCTTTTTTAAAGAAGAGGACCACCACGCTTCTAAGCCACGCCTGCTCATCCTCGAAGAAACAACGCCGCAATTCTATCTAACTGTATATTTTATAAGGGCTTTCAAGACCGGTGTACCACCTGCCTTCAGAAGCTCAGCAGTTATTCCGTCATCACCCGGTGCCATATTGTTTTTTAACTGTTTGAGAGCCATCCTTATCTCGTACAGGCTGATGTCCGGGTCCGGGATGTCTTCGGTGTAGTGTCGGGTTAGCCTAGCTCTGGGATGAGTTGCAGCTTGGCTGACAGGTGTCCGTGTTGTCGTGTAGGTACAGCTGTCCATATAAACCCTCCTGTAGCTCAGGCTTAGATGTCACGGGTCTACCGCCCGCAGTATTCAGCTTCGTCGGTTGACTTTGCCCCATGGACAGATCTCTTGCAAACACTTAGAGCCTTTGTTACGCTCTATGGCCTCCTTAATACGATCCGTATCAAAGTGGCCAACGTCACGAGTCAGACACTTTGAAATCTGTGACTGTCTATTGAGCCGCCGGTTGCAGGAAGCATCATCTGCGAACTGCAGAACCGTTTTCCGTCTTTCTTCCATGAGCCTGAGCGTGGAATCCGAAATCTTTTTGGTTCTGTTTGAGCGGCGGGTCTTAAAGAACTTGGACCCCGCTGTACGGACAACTTCCACGAACCTGTCACATTGTATTCGTCCACTCCCTCGTATTCTGCTAGCTAGGAATTCAAATTGGTTTTGCAGTTCGAGCTGGTAATGTACGGGGTTATGGATTTGGATTGGCAACGGACGGAGCGTAGACTTCATCAAACGAGATCTTTCAAATCTGACACTGATATTCAACGAGCCTCTAACCAGTCGGTGATCACTGCCAGTTTTTACAGCGTTGATCACAGAGACGTCACTGAATATCTGTCTCCTCGTTGACAAGATGAAGTCTATCTCTTTTGATCTTTCACAATTTACCCGCAAAGTATTTTTAATTTTTTAAGCGAGAATAGCATGGAAACCAGACAAGGAAGTTGTATTACCAAAAATTTACGCTTGCAAAGTCGCGGAGCAAACGCTAGTATAATATAAAACCAAAAATAGACCATATTTTGTTCAAATTTTGCTTTATTTATTAATGCAAATAAGAACCAAACCGCGCAGTGTGGTTTTTATCTGTTACACAACTATATTATTATGAACCATGTGGATTGGTTCTGGTTTGCGTAATAAAAATGGTGGAGTTTAGATGGTACCATGTTACATGGTTCTTTTTGTTTAATAAGTTCCATGTGAAAATTTGAACCATGTGGTTTGGTTCTAGTTTGCGTAATGAATAATATAAAAAATGCTAAAAACCAAGCTACATGGATCTTTTTGTCAGGCAGAATGTGGGTTGGTTCCTTGTTGACATTTTATTTCTGACAGTTAGAGTCGTCAAACAGCCTGGATCTTTTTTGCATATATAAAACTGCTGTTTTTAAAACCATCTGTATGCTTAACTCAGTTTGACTAAAGTCGCGGGTTGGTTCCATTTTGCGTAACTATGTCCAATTTACAATTATAGTTAGAAAAGGATCTTCAATGATTTGAATAAAATATTTTTTCATTGTAATTTTTTTTGTTGAGTATAGTTTATTTTTAAAATTACCTGGTTAGCACAATCCCACTGAGCCCAGGAAAACACATTAACTATGGTCTCTGGATCTGTGTAGATTCCATCAAACCCCCATTTCTCTGATCCATCTTCACACTCATTCAAGAACATCGGACTTCGGTACACCTTTATATCTACAAAAACATAAAGACATTCAGTTAATAAGGATCTGTTTTCTGCTGCGTAAAAAATATATTTATATGTTGTTTTTAATTAAGATTCTAGGAGACTCCTATCCTATAACACAGCCCTTTCTCTTTTATTCATAGTAAGGTTAATTAGCTAATTAGTATAATTTGTTTGTTATTTTGCAAGTGATTGGCTAGCTATGGTGATTAGAATTATTAGGACATTGGCATTATGAGTACATTTGTTTACTATCTCATTTTAATTTTAGAATTCAGCCAGTGCAGTGCTCTTTAGTTAGCTCAAAAAGACCAACTAAGATTATTATATTAAGTGTATTATGTGTGTAAATTCTGTTCAAAAGTATAAAGAAGCCCATGGGCTTTTTTTGCAAATCAATTTATGTAGCTGTAACAATCTCCCTGTAAACTTTGTGTAAACCAGTGGAAACATTAACCATAAAGGTAACATTTTTTAGGATACATTCTGACCAAAAACAGTAGAAATTTAAACAGCAAGTCTGTAGTGTCATCCCCTTCCAACTAATAAAGTGATAATGAGACGCCAACTACAGTGTTGCTACTTTTTAATTTGTACTCTTTTTGGTCAGACTGTAGCTGTAGTATCCATAAAATATAAACAAACCACAAACTGAATAAAAAAATTACCCTATTTATCTCTTTATTTGGCTTACCCTTACATTTTATTTGAGTTCATTGAACCATCAAGTGACTAGAATCAGTCTGAGTGTGCTAATACTTAGCTTCAACTAGCAATGTACCCCATCACAAGACTGTAGTTGTGATGATTCCCATTATATTTGTGACTTGGGTCATTATATTAATATAAGAATTTAATTAATAGACTGTAGGTCACATTTGACATAGAACCTACATTAATCATCATTTCAGCTGAGAGACATCCACTGCTGGAAAAAGATCTCCACAACAATTATATACATACGAGGAATATAGAATTACTTACACTCTAAATGTTTGAACAGCAAAAATCTGTCATTCCTTATGCCCGGGCTGTATTTATTACTTTTCCCATAAACATATTGTAGCATAATCTGCTTGGTAGACCCTTCTTCTACTTCTGTTGGATTATTCTCTTTGTCAGGCAAGAGGCACACTAAATATGGCTTGTATATTGGTTCTATTTCCACCGAGTCATCATTTTGCAATTGTTTCACAACATACACAAGTAAACTATGTGTGGAATTCACTGAAGCTTGTATGATGTTTAGCTTATCGGTAAAAGTGTATAGGATGGTCAACGCTTTAGTTTTGTTCGTATAAATGCCAAGGTTAAGGACTTCTTTTTCTTCTTTGGTGGATACCCAGGAAAGGAGTTGAGAGCCGTCTTGCTCTTGGCCTAGTATACGCCATTCGCGAGCAGTTACCTCTGAAATTGCAATCGTTATTGTTTACTCAAGTGTTTATGTGTTTTAAAAGATATGAGAATAAAGTCACCAATAGTCACCATACCTTCTTCGCCTTGAGACTGAAGGATGCCGCAAAGTTTAACTGCGATATTTTGCACAGCCATTATAGCGAATATTTAGATTAAATTCACCTGTATATTCACATAATATTTATACAAAGACGCGTCGACACGTTATCAATGAAATAGCGCACCTTTATTGACTTTTTCGCTCAATTTTCTATCAGCTGGCGCCCAGCTGTATTACGACGTGAAATAAGTTGCACAAGTCTACCAACAGGAGGAATGAAATTCAGTTACCAAGCCACGTAAAACAGCCAATCAGAAACGAGCATTGAGTTTCATGAAATACTCCGTTACACGAACTGATTTATATAAAAGTGGAAAATGTCGGAAATGAAGCAAAAAACTGAAATAATTCTAGTGACAGTGCTTTTTCTATAACCAAAAACACAAATTAATTTAAAAAAATTACCTAATTTTAAGTTCCGCATTGTGAAAGAAATTATTTAAATTTTTATTTTATAATCATACTAACACACAAATTATCTTCGTATGATGAAACGTTTTGCACCGATGACGTTTATTTTCAGAAGAAACAATAGTGAAGTTAGTCAGTAGTTAACTTGAGGAGTACTGGATTTTACCGCGACATTTTCGCGCGGAAAGCCGGGCGTTATCGAGCCGTGAAAAGCTGAAAAGTAATATGTAAATCTAGATAAATTACCATAAGTGTAACATTTATATTTATATTCAATCGTTTAGTTATAATATTTGGTAAATATTGTTGATAAGTGCGTGTATCTGTGGTCTAATTTCATCCCCTAAACAAGGCTACGTGAAATTCTGTTTCTTGGATTTTGGAATAAACGGTGAATGACAAGGTTAGTTCCTTCTTGATATTTCTTTTCTTGAGGGTCTCAGGACACATGTAGTTCATTTCTATAAATCCGTTGCATTATACTTGGATCATAAATAGGTTAGAAACCTATGGTGGGCGATAAGCCAAGCCAATTATGCTGTCATAGATTTTACCATATAAGCTGCCTGTAAATTGATGATTCTACTCATATATCCCTAGAAAATTATGATTACTGGTCTAATATATTCGATTTGTCCTATTTTTATCAATTTCCAAAAGCGGACGTAGGAAGAAACGCCAGGCTAAAGCGACGTGTATAATGGCGCTGACGATGGATTTCGCGCGCGATTGTGGCAGATTCGTGGCATTTTTTGCAGCAGCTGATCGATCTATTTTTACAAATTTATGGGGTCTAAAGACTATTAATATATTCTTGTAGGCACATAACAAGAAATTGTTGATTTTCTGCTAGATTTACCACCTCAAAGAGCCCTCTGAAAAAAATCTCCCGCCAACCTCCGGGGGGCACGCTGCCCCAACATCCGCTTAGAAATGGCTTTTTAAGCCTGAATATCCCACATTGCCGCACATAAAAGTCTCACGGAATATAACCATAGTTATTGCAAAACCTAAGTTTTACATTAAATGCAAAAATTTGGCCTCAATTTCGGTCGTCAATAGACATAACCCTATTCGCAACTTGAACATGACATGCGGTAATTTTATGCAATTTCAGAGGTTTAAATCGCGATATATCGATAGTTCTTTAATCAAGGATTATGTTTCAGGCTTTGGGGGTCCAGTGCCATCTAATTTAACCCACTTAAAATGGCACAGAATGGGTATGTAGCACTCACTACTTGCTTAACTGACCTTGGTGACTTTATTTACTTACTGTTGATGTCACCTGTTTTGCAGTTCCTCAGATGACACCAGCGAGAAGCATATGACTCTCAAGAGGAAGAGGAGTCCCAGTGATGACGATGTTGGTATCCAAGTTCATTAATGCATTTTTTAACCTAGATTGCAGTTCAACTTTGCTATACTGTAACATTTTTGTAGGAGTTAGAAAACCAACCACCAGCGAAGGTATCACCAAAGCTTGAGGAGGAACTGAATGACCAGCCAGCACTGAATGTGGTGGTGGAATCCTCGTCATGCTCCAGTGATGAAGAAGGGTCTCCAGTTGAGACCATTGAGCAGCCTGGGAGTGTGTTCACTGACATAGACTACAATCCTGACAGTTTTCTGAGTCCACCGAGCATCCCTGAGCTTCCTAACTGTGTTTTGAGCCCATTGGAGAATGTGGCCAGAGGAGACTGCACTCCTCATTCAAACAAGAGGCCCAGGTTAGTATTCTTAACTATTTTACCCTGTCTAAATTACCATAAACTTGAAATAAGTTTTGCCAAATTAAATTTTATGCAAAACCGTAAAGACTATCATAAAAAAGCTACCAAACCAACAAATTTTGTTTAATGTCAAAATGTCTATAATATATTGAGATTCAATTATTCAGATTATATGTACTTCCTATTTATATTGACCAATTTATTTGGTATTTAGTTAAACAACAACTCATGTGATTTTCACACTTGTAGGTTGCTGATTGATAATAAAATTTTAAATTCTCTAGCTTGTACTTATTTATTGCAGTCAGCTAAAATTAACAAAATGAAGTAATAATGTTCTGTCCATAAAAACTTATTACTCTGACCTCTTTTAACCTTACAATTAGGTAGTCTAGATTTTACCATTTGTACTTATAATTTTGACCTATATTGCAAAAGGACTGTGTTTTGTTTTAAGTCTACAAATACTAAGATTGGTGAAAGATTTTAAGTTTTACTGGTTTACAAAGTAGGCCAGTGGGTGGGACTAATAGTATGTAGGTAATAGGAAAAGATAATGGTTTTTAGGTCAGCCAGTGTAATAAGTTCTTTCTGATATTTGCTTGCAGTGGCATGAAGTACTGTGTCATGTGTTAAAACATTAATTGCAAGTTTAATGAACTTATCAGTTGGTACAATGTGTATATAATTTTTACTATACAATACAATACAATATACTTTATTAACAAAAGACACCACTACTACTACTAATAATACCCTACTACTACACTACTACCATACTACTATATTGTATAACTAGCTTTCTGCCGCGGCTCAGCCCGCGTTAACAGTTTTTCCCGTGGGAATGAGGCATTTTCCCGCGGTAAAAGGTAGCCTATGTTACTCAGAGTGAATGTAGCTTTCTAATGGTGAAAGAATTTTTGAAATCGATACAGTAGTTTTTGAGTTTATTAATTACAAACATACACACACACACACACACACACAAAAATACAAATCTTTCCTCTTTATAATATTAGTATTAGTATGATTTACTCTACATTTTGTTAATGACCTTAACCTAAAAGTTTAATTAATTGTGACAAACATCTTCTTGCTTTTTCCCTATTACAGTGTTTATATTGATTTTTATCCCAAAATATCAGATGTTACTTGAGCATCATTCTTAAAGGGCCAGTTGCAGCTTTCTTATCCAAGAGACTAAAATCGCTAATAGTTATCCAACACAGAGGTCTTTCTTGGCTAAATAATTCCTACTTCAGGGCATGTGGAGACGATCGTCGTCTCCATAATATAAGATACAGATAGGGTCTTCTCCAGCCAGTCGCGTGACGTCGGAACATGCCTACGTCATCACCGACGAGCAAAGAGCAAAAATGTATAAATTACAGCATGTACAAGCAGGATGAATGTCAGTATCAATTTTTGATAACATAGGCTTGTTTCACGGACATGCGGCTGAACATGTTGGGTGAATTTCGTAGTGCGAATGTCCAGCCGCCTGTGCTGGCTTCTGTACATTATTTTGACGTTCTGAAAAAGGTCGAGGTCAGGAGTACTCTTAACCGACCAGCATACATGATGAGATTAATGAATGTGAAGAAGTCGGAAGAATTTATGTCTTAATCGTAGGAAGTGGAGGGGGGTAGACCCCTTCGGGAAAGAGGCGTGACCTAATTCCACTATGGTCGTTACAAAACCACACATTTCACTATGGTCGTCGGCCTCGTAGCCTAATTAGTAGTAGTTCTGCCTTCGAAGCACAGGGTCGCGGGTTCGAATCCCGCCCAGGGCAAACGTTCGTGTTATGAGCACTTTTGTTTGCCTTGTGTTGAATGTTGTATATTTATATACTAGCGACCCGCCCCGGCTCCGCACGGGAAAATGGTTATTGTGGGTTATCCTTCAGTATATTATGCATGTATTATACATATAAACCTTCCTCTTGAATCACTCTATCTATTAAAAAAAGCGGCCAAGTGCGAGTCGGAATCGCCCATGAAGGGTTCCATAGCGGCCAGTAACATAATATCAAAGTTTTTGTAGTTCGTTGTGACTTTGATCGATGTTTTAATAATAGTGAAAGGTAAATTGCGGTTTACGATTTATGACGTATTAAAAAAAAACTACTTACTAGATCTCGTTCAAACCAATTTTCGTTGGAAGTTTTCATGCTATTGCACATCATATATTTTTTTTAGTTTTATCATTCTCTTATTTTAGAAGTTAGAGGGGGGGGGACACACATTTTTCCACTTTGGAAGCGTCTCTCGCGCAAACTATTCAGTTTAGAAAAAAATGTTATTAGGAACCTAAATATCATTTTTGAAGACCTATCCATAGATACCCCACAAGTATGGGTTTGATGAAACAATTTTTTTTGAGTTTCAGTTCTATGTATTGGGACCCCCTAAATTTATTGTTTTTTTCTATTTTTATAAGAAAATCTTAATGCGGTTCACAGAATACATCTACTTACCAAGTTTCAAAAGTATAGGTATTATAGTTTCGGAATAAAGTGGCTGTGACATACGGACGGACAGACAGACAGACAGACAGACAGACAGACATGACGAATCTATAAGGGTTCCGTTTTTTGCCATTTGGCTACGGAACCCTAAAAAACCGCATCAAAATCCGTTGCGTAGTTTAAAAGATTTAAGCGTACAAAGGGAGGGACATAGGGACAGAGAAAGCGACTTTATTTTATACTATGTAGTGATACAGTTGACTGTTTGACACACATAGTACAGAGTTTGCCTAGTTTAGGGTTATATTTATTTACTAGCTGTCCGCCCGCGGCTTCGCTAGCATTGATTTTCGTCTTTTTCCGCAGGAATAAGATGTTTTCTAGCCTAAAAAAGTAGCCTATGTCACTCTCTGCTTCTGGTCTTTAATAAGTGTAACAAAAACAAACCTTTCCTCTTTATTATATTAGTATCACTACATAGTATAAAATAAAACAAAGTCGCTTTCTCTGTCCCTATGTCCCTATGACCCTATGTATGCTTAAATCTTTAAAACTACGCAACGGATTTTGATGCGGTTTTTTTTAGTAGATAGAGGGATTCAAGAGGAAGGTTTATATGTATAATACATGCATAATATACTTAAGAATAATCCACAATAACCATTTTCCCGTGCGGAGCCGGGGCGGGCCGCTAGTTTAAAACACGATAATAAGTCTTCAACGTCCTTACAGCACAAGCAAGGCGCCAAGCGCGTCACAGGCGAAACGCAAGTGTCCCTTACCGGGGCTGTCGTGGGCGGACCCTGCCCACGTGTGGGCTAATATGTGCGCGTGCGACGAGCGGTCCAGCGCGATGAAGACTGCGCTCATGTTTGACAGGCACCCCAATTTACAGCCGAGGATGCGCGCCATCTTGCTCGATTGGTTGAATGAGGTAAGAAATCTTGTTTATTCTAGAACCTAGAATAAGATACTTAAAAAGCCCTTATTTCAAATTCTTAATTTAAAACAAATTATATACCTTTCTTTTATTTTATAATTGTGTCTATAGTAGTAAGTGCTTGTTAGAAGTTAAAATTATATTTAGATAAGTTTTGTGTTTCTATATGTTGAAAACCGTAGATTTTTAAGATTGATGTTATAAAAAGTACTGGCCCCTTCAAGGTGTTTGTTCAAAAGTAAGTTTCTCAAATTCGAAAACCCATTGTTTGTTTGACAAAATCATTTTCATAGCATAGTAAATATTGGGGCAGAGTCTTCCACTTGGGGCAGAGTCTTCCACTCCCCCGCCAGTCCGGTGAAGCTTGATTTGTCGTACCTTTTCGACACAAGCATAGGTCAATTCAAAAAAAAAAAAAAAAAAAAAATGCATAGTAAATATAAGCTTTCCCCATAAAAAATAATGGTATTTTACCTAAGTTGTTTGAGCCAGCTCCATTAACATCCTATGTGGTGTAGCTAGTCTCCCTTGTATTAAGAACCTACAGCTACCATATATTTTAAGCTTTATAAAGCTTACGGTTTCGTCATCCTTATCATTTAACATCAGATGAACTTTCATCCCAGCTATAAAATAGTCGTTATACGCGTAATATAAAAAGCCTTAGGTGGAATTTCAAATCCAGAATTTTCGAGGTGAAAATCAGATTTTTATTAGTTTTTACAGATAGATAGATTTCTATTATTGGTTGAAATCTACATAGATTTATATTATTGGTTGAAATCTAGCTCCCTTGGCGAATTCCACATTTAGACTTGCGCTGCCCACATCTAGCATTTTCCCACGGACGTCTCTAAACCTATATTTAAATTAAACTATTCTTATGCATTTGCAAGAGTGTGGATGATAGAAAACCACGTCCACCTTGGCTATTACTTTATCCCTTTTTTTTACCTTGACGTAAACTATTCTTTCTTAAACTATTTGTCGATTTGACTTAAATAAATGACTATTTTCATGCCGCATTGTCCAGTCTATTCGCTGCAAAGGTAAGTGTTCGTATTAAGATCTTATTGTTATCATATCCGTGTATAAATAGGCAAAGATAGAAAAGCAATACGTTTTTGTCCTCTGTTTTAAACGGTTTTTTATGTACTATTTCTACATTAGCCAATTACAGTACAGAGTCCAATATCCTACCCGGACCAAGACCTTTCGCCACCTGTTGCTTTAAAGGGAAGTATCTACTGCTATAATTAGTATAATTCTGGCAATGACATTGCATTTGTTATTACACAAATTGGTATCCGCATTCACTGGGTTATGTAACTTTATCGTACCTAGTTGTAGGAAATGAAGTTGGTCCTATTCGAAAGACGATAACCACCGCTTTAGTAATCCTACTAGTTCTACTAATATTATAAACGCGAAAGTTTATGATAATGGATGGATGAATAGACGTTTGTTACTATTTCACTCAAAACTACTGAATGGATTTTAGTGAAACTTTACTACAATATGTCTTATACATCAGAATCACTACATAGTCACTACATAGTATAAAACAAAGTCGCTTTTTCTGTCCCTATGTCCCTATGTCCCTATGTCCCTCCCTTTGTACGCTTAAATCTTTAAAACTACTCAACGGATTTTGATGCGGTTTTTTTTTGTAGAAAGAGGGATTCAAGAGGAAGGTTTATATGTATAATACATGCATAATATGCTTAAGGATAACCCACAATAACCATTTTCCCGTGCGGAGCCGGGGCGGGTCGCTAGTATAAAATAAAGTCGCTTTCTCCGTCCCTATGTCCCTATGTCCCTCCCTTTGTACGCTTAAATCTTTAAAACTACGCAACGGATTTTGATGCGGCTTTTTTTAATAGATAGAGTGATTCAAGAGGAAGGTTTATATGTATAATACATGCATAATATACTGAAGGATAATCCACAATAACCATTTTCCCGTGCGGAGCCGGGGCGGGTCGCTAGTAAATCATAAGCTACCTTTTATCGCGGGAAAATCCCTCATTACCACGGGAAAAATTATTAGCGCGGGCAGAGCCGCGGGGCGGGAACCTAGTTATGATATAATATTAAGTATTTTTGTACTTTTAAGCTAGAATCAACGTACCAAATAGACTTTATAATAATATAAAAATGCCACTTGCGATTCGGTAGGACTGTGACGTAACTAAGGGGAATGACCTCTTTTTGCCAGTTCACTGACCCCCTAGCCATCGCGTTAGCCAATACATCATGTAATTATGTTTTTATTTTGTTTTTATTTCAATAGTGAGATCGCATCGCTTTGTGGATTTTGCGGATTCTTTTTAATCGTGTTTGGTGTAAAAAGTAGATCGATTACGCGAGTGGGTTTATATCGTAACGGTCATTAACGCTTATCGCGCGAAGATCGCGTCGTGCTGCAGTTTGCTGTCCCTTTTCCGACCGTGTGAGGGGAAAAATAGTTTAGAGGGACCACCCTACAAGCCCTCACGCTTATAAAACTGAATTACATTCCTCAACGGACATAAATTAAAATTTTTAAACCAAAATCAAACCTTATTAAACCTTTTCAAATTTTCTTCTCTCTGTTGAGAAAAAATTAGACTACTCGCATGCGCTAGGTCGCTTGTTTATTAATCTTTTTGGCTAAATTTATTTTTCGCACATAATTCATAATATACAAATATTGATTCACAAGTTTTAAATCGACAACTATGCAAAGTAGGCTCGATACGCTACTTTCGAAAAATTATTTCAAAAATAACTTTGACCAGGGAGGGCGGATGTAGCAACATGTTATACATTTGTAATCTACTCATGATTCCCTTTCATTTGATACCCCACATGTTTAGTAACGTTCACAATTTTCAATCTTATTTGGCCGCCATTTTGGATTTCAGCTACAAGGAGTAATTTTTCGAACTGCAAATAGCGATTTTCGGATTCAGCGATGTCCAAAACTCTCGAAAAGCACTGAGCAACTTGTTACAAGATTTGTCTCTCACATCAAAAATTAGAGCGATATTATATTTTTTTTCCTAGGCTACAACCTGTAACATTGATTGCGCTCCTTTTCTATGTGAAGGCTACATATAAACTCAGATCCCACTGTCCGTGCATGCACTTTATGTACATTTTAAGCTTCGCTTTTGATCGCAACTGAGTGATAGAACTACTTATAGTAGCTTATCTACAAGTTATTTTCTACCAACGCTCATTCATAAAATAAAAGTAATATAAATCATAATTACGACACACTTACCTACAGATAACGCGAACTCAACCTAAGTTATCAGATAATTAAGCTCATTATCTATAATATTGACAAAATACATTTTCATTCATAAAATGAAACAAACATGTCGACTTTCTAAAAAAATCCAGATTTTTTTTGTATCTCGAACAATTCATTATTTATTACGCTTTCGGTCTAAACAGATTGTGATTAAAATCTGTAAAATGATTGAGGGCTTCTAGGGGAAGGACATAACTGCGGGAAAATTCCTCATTCCTACTCGAAAAGTATTAACACGGTAATGGAAAAAGCTCACTATAGTACAGAATACTTCATTATAGTCTCTGTATTAAGAATAACTTGCCTATAAATTAGACATAATAAAAAATACAACACAAAGAAAGTGGAAGAGGTTCTCTTGACTGCCAAAGAATCACTATCACTACATAGTATAAAATAAAGTCGCTTTCTCTGTCCCTATGTCCCTCCCTATGTCCCTCCCTTTGTACGCTTAAATCTTTAAAACTACGCAACGGATTTTGATGCGGTTTTTTTTAATAGAGTGATTCAAGAGGAAGGTTTATATGTATAATACATGCATAATATACTGAAGGATAACCCACAATAACCATTTTCCCGTGCGGAGCCGGGGCGGGTCGCTAGTACACTATAATATTATAAAGGCACAAATTTGTGAGTGTGTATGTTTGTTACTTCTTCACGTCTAAATGGCTAGAGCGATTTTTATAAAATATGCTATGGAGTTATCTGACACCCTGGATTAACACATAGGCTACCTTTTACCGCGGGAAAATACCTCGTTTTCACGGGAAAAATTATTAACGCGGCCGGAACCGCGGGGCAGAAAACTAGTATATATAAAGAGAAGTCACCTGTTAATTTCTTAATTGTTACTACAGCTTTTCGATTGGAATCTTAAACAAATAATTTACGCAACTCACAAGTGCAAGAAAAAAAGTCTTACTTAACATAATCAGACTATCCTACTAATATTATAAACGCGAAAGTTTCTAAGTATGGATGTATGTTTGTTACTCTTTCACGCAAAAACTACTGAATGTATTTTAATTAAACTTAACAATAATATAGCATAGACATCAGAATAACACATAGGCTACTTTTAACCGCGGGAAAATACCTCATTCCTACGGGAAAATCTGTTAGTGCGGGCGGAGCCGGGGGGCGGAAAGCTAGTTTGCAATATTAAATTTTACAAGTCGGGTAAAAAAGAGCGAGGCCTTTGCCCAGCAGTGGGACAGTTTAGACTAAATAGGATAAGTCGGGTGAAGCTTTTGCGTTAGTACTATTATTTTCTTCTGTGCTTTTGCGACACAATACAAGCGTAGGTAAGTCCAATAAAAACCTATTTAGAAAAATAGTTCTAGCTTTATAAGGTAGTGGATGCTCAAAAGAGGCTAAAAAGGGAGTCAAACCCACTTCGCGCACACAATTGACAGTTTTTTGCTCCATTACGAGAAGCGTTTTTATTCACGCCTACTTATACACTAATCTTACACATTATGGTCCTTCCCAGTATGCCCATTTTAATAATTTCATTAATTAAGTCTTTCTTAGATAATGGTCGAAAAGCCAATAACAATAGTGTGCCTAGACTAATTATATTTTTTTATGGTTTCATACACTGGCAGTGCGATCTAGACCCAGTTGAATATTTGACTGTACGCAAATCAAATTATTTTACTCTATATAGGAATTAAACCCCCTGAAATCATTCCTATATGGTTGTTTATCACTTTCAGATTTATTGTAGGAGATCAAATTGAAATTAGTACTACCGTATTTATTTTTACGAAACAGTCTATGTAAAATGTGACGTCGGGATTATCTATTCTTATTTTTTCCATTTTAAATATTGTTAGATAATCTTGTATCTTCCTTATTTTAGGCCCCCCCCCCGTAAATCTCACTGTTCTCATTATTTCACTAGCGTCATCTATGGAAAACTTAAAGATCGCTCGATTTTTTTTTTTCAAGCTGTCAGTAAATCTGCCATTGACACCAATTTTTCATCCCCTTTTTTACTTACGAGTTTCTTACTACGAGTTTCTTAGCCCCGTAAGTTCGCGCCGTCTACGCCAGTTAAATATTGATAGATAACATAACGAAATGATAAAATTGAAGTACGAAATAAATAGTTTACAAGGCGGTGACGTCATCCAGGTCGAATATCAAGGACACGTTATCCAAGCTGTCTGAATAAATGCGCATGTTTGTCCGCTGCTGATGCTGTTTGTAAATAAAACAGAATATTTTTAATAATTAGTTTTTCTTTTATTAAAGATCCTCGTTCGTTAACAGAAATTGACAGAAGAAAGGAATGAAAAAGTGAGCGAGATAGCAAATGCACGACACTTATCTAACGCTAATGTTGCTACATTACAAAAACAGTATTTTTTTATAAACATAAGTTCCCCCCACCAATTAGCCTAACAACTGGGTATGCTTAATTTTTTGTGAGTGGTACGAAAACCATTTGGAAATTTAGTGATTAGATATCCTATTTTCATATTTTTCTCTCAAAATACCTACGCATTGATTGAGTTTAAATGTCAAAAAAAAACCTAATGACTTACATTTGACCCGTTTCTTAGAATTTGTTTACTTTCAGATAAAAATAGAAAAAAAATACGTTTTTTTACTAAGCATACCCAATTAGATTGCACTTAACAATTAGTCATAATATATAGGTAACACTGCAATCTTATTAATGGCTCTAGTGTGTAAAGATCCATTTACAGTTTTAATTTTTACCGCCCTGACCAGTCCATCCTTGCTTTTCAGCACCTCAGTAACTCTAGCTATTGGCCATTGCAATGGAGAAACATTTTCCCCAATTAAAAGAACTAAAACACCGTCTTGGATGTTTGTTTTAACATTATGCCACTTAGGGCGATGCAAAAGTTGAGACAAGTAAGTTTTATGCCATGAACGCCAAAAATCTTGTCTAATCTTTATGCATTTTTTCCAAAATCTTAATGTATTTACATTAGTACACGAAATTTCAGGTTCAGGAAGTGCTGTTATTGGTTGATTAATTAAAAAGTGAGCGGGCGTCAAAAAAGTGAAATCTGAAACATCACCAGTAAACTGAGTAATTGGTCGGGAGTTTAATATGCCTTCTACTTGAATGATGATTGTATTAAACTGCTCATATGTCAAATTTAAATTACCGATTATCCTTTTAAAATGATACTTTGCAGATTTAACTGCCGCTTCCCATAAGCCGCCCCAAGTCGGGGAATAACTAGGTATAAACTTGAAATTAATATTGCGAACATTGCAGTAATCAATAACAGCACTTTGATGACTCTGCGAATTACACAATTTAAACAATTCCTTCAATTGATTGTGTGCACCTTTGAATGTTGAAGCATTATCACAATAAACTGTTTGAGGTAACCCGCGCCTAGAATGAAACCGCTTAAAGGCTGCCAAAAAACAATCTGTAGTCATATCAGACACTAATTCCAAATGAACACATTTTGTGCTGAAACATACAAAGATGCAAACATATCCTTTAGAAATAACACTCCGTCTCAAAGTAGACTGTTTAATGTTGAATGGACCACAATCTTCTTCTTCGAGTCAATGGTCATATTTGTTTTGCCCAGTACTCCGCAACAGAAATGGCGCAATCTGTTGCCCCAGACAGATCCTTCTTGGTGCAGGTGGCCGGACACAAAGAGCATGAGAGAAGGTGCGTCATGGTCTGCCGGGGGGCTCCACAGTCGCAGCTTGTGCGGGATTGGTTAATGAAGCCCCATTTAGCCATGTTAACTCTGCAGCGGCCGACCTGGGTACGCAAGCGATTTAATGACTTCCAGGTCGGCCATTGCAGGTTGTGACCCGAAGGCAGGCTCTCGGCTGGTTTGACAAAATCCACCGGTACTGGCCTCTTTGCAGTCCATAGACGCTCCGTCTCCTCTGCTGGAGGACAGTCCGCGGACACAGTGCTTCCTAAAAAGTTCTTTCGGCTTTTAAGACGGGCAGGCGGCCTTTGGTAGTTGAACATTGGGTGGCGTGACCACAATAATCCATACCAACTTTATTAAACACTCTATCCTGGACTACTCTATCTTTGGGCAACATTGCCATCAACTGCTGAGCTCGCTTAGCTCTAAATTTAAAACAAGATACACACTTATTTATAATATTTTTTACAAGTGTGGTGGCACTAACTATATAATATTTTGAGCAAAGACTAGATAATGTTAGCTTTAACCCAGCATGTAACAAGGCATGATGCTCATGATGAATAACTAATCTTGTAAAATTACATTTTTTTGCTAAAATTAATGGATGTTTTTGCGAAAAGGGTATGCTAGCATTATCCAACCTTCCCCCCACTCGTAACAACCCATTTTCATCTAAAAATGGGCTTACTTTCTTCAAGTTAGATTTTACAGTCATATTACATTTTATGTATTTTATATCCTCACTAAAATGTAAAGACTGCACGTGTTTTATAATTATCTGCATAGATAACCTATATTCAATTACATCCAACTGCACAGAACTATTACGCTCTTTCTTATTTAATTTACAATTTTTTATAAATCGTAGTACATAGCACACTATTCTTTGAAGCTTCAATAAAGAAGAAAATTTAGATATTGGCAACACCTCCTCAAATTGGCTACAATTAACAGAATGTAAATTTTCTGATTTATCTAGGGAAGAATTATTAATTATCTGTACATCTTTAGCACAAAACTTTTTAGGTGAAAAATCTAGATTTTTAAGATCTGGAGAGGCGTGCCACCATAGCGAATTCGCATTAAGTTCTGAGGGCAGAGAACCCCTAGACAAACAATCTGCTGGGTTGCAAGTTCCACTCACATGCGCCCATAAGTAACCTTTAGTTTTTTCCTGAATGGAAAGGGCCCTACGTTTGACATAGTTATCTTTGTGTGGTGGATTTGCAATCCAACAGAGTGCTATCTGCGAATCACTATACAAAACTCTATTTTGTATGTTACAATTTTTTAATATTGCATCAACTCTCTTGTATAAGTTTGCCAACAATAAACAAGCATTTAATTCTAACCTAGGTATAGTTTGCTTTGTTTTCATTGGAGCTATTCTAGATTTGCTACACAACAAGGTAACCTCAACATGACCATTCAATACCACTCTCACATATATGCAAGCACCATAAGCTATACTCGAAGCGTCACAATAACCAATTAAATCAATTGTACTAGCATGACTAGTTTGTAAATTACGGTTAATACTGATTGGTTTCATGTTCATTAAATCACAGAAAAATAAATTCCAAGGTGACAGTAATTCGTCAGGCAGAGCATCATCCCACTTTAAATTTTGCTTCCAAACATTTTGGAGAAACTCCTTCGCTTTAGTTACAATGGGACCAGCCAAACCCAAGGGATCAAAGAACGAACCTATAAAACTGAGAACAGTACGCTTGGTCCATTGACTAAACAACCGGCCACAGGGCTTGGACATGACAAATTGATCAGAGTTTATATTCAACTGAAGACCCAAAGCCTTGATACTGAGATCACTATTATCCATATCTATGTTACCAAATTGCTTTTTATTATGCTCGATATTATCAAGAACATTTGGATGATTAGCAGCCCATTTGTGCAACTCAAAACTACCATGTCCAGTCAACTTTATTAACTCACTACAAATACCTTGAAGTTCCTGAACCGATGATGCTCCAAACAAAAAATCGTCGATGTAACTATTATTGAAAATGACTGAAGCAGCTTGAGGGTATTGATGGCCAAGTCGCTCTGCCAACTCAACCAGACATCTCGTGGCCAAGAAGCTGGAGCTGGACACGCCGTACGTCACAGTTTGTAGCTGTAAACATGATAAAGGATCATCTATATTTTCTTTCCATAAAATAAGTTGTAAATGAGCTTGAGAAGGGTCTACTGTTATTTGCCTATACATTTGTTTTATATCTGCAATAGCTATATATTTGTATGTGCGAAATAATACCAAAATGTCAAAAAGCTCCCTTTGTACAACTGGACCTGCATATAATATATCAT
This sequence comes from Teleiodes luculella, assembly GCA_948473455.1. Taxonomy (NCBI): domain Eukaryota; kingdom Metazoa; phylum Arthropoda; class Insecta; order Lepidoptera; family Gelechiidae; genus Teleiodes; species Teleiodes luculella. Next base: position 2,325,322 of record OX419583.1, on the reverse strand, counting down.
TTAAACTTAAGTTCAGATCAGTTTTGGCACTGGCATCAAAAACCACACGAAGCTTTGTTGTTAAGCTGTCCTCTCTAATAACAGCATGATGTGGTAACACATAACAACATTCCAATGGCTTATCCAGTTCAAATAAATTTATTTTTTTTGCATGACCTAAGGTCAAATATTCATTAATGAATTGAATATATTGTTCTTTTAAATCTGGTCTGTTTTGCAATTTTTTGCATAAAACATTTAGTCTCTGCAAAGCTCTACTGAAAGAATCCCCCAACCTAATTTCTTCCATAGGTACTTTCAAGGGCAACCCTACCTGAAACCTTTTTTCAATTAATTTAACTGACTTTTGAAACTCTATTTCACACACATCTTGATTTGCTGTACCCTCTGTTTTAGTCTCTGGAATGTGTTGTTCTTCCAAAAACTTTTGTAAAAGGGAATCAACTCTGAAATCAAGCTCATTTTCAGGGGGGCTCAATATACTATGCATAGCTACACTACTGCTTTGTGAAATTGAACTATACATATCTTTCTTTACATCCCCAGAAACTATATATCCATATTTTGTAGCTAACAAAAATAAATCTCTGGATAAAGCAATTTTGTCTGGTAAAAGCATTTTAAAAAAAATGTTGGCTGATACCAAGAACTGAATTTCGCCAGGACTATTAAATTCGTCATCAGCTAAGTTAATGGAACTAGGAATGTTTATTTCTCGCAAGTCACATTTTGTCTGAGGCAGAAAGGAAGTAATATTGTCTACCACAGAAAACAGCGCATTACAACTGTACTGACTGTGCCTTGAATACATTGACAAATTGACAGCCTTGGTGACCGACCTTGGTGTTTGACCAAGAGCTGTAATGTTTACATTATAATCAAATGTTGGTATATTTAATTTGTTTAATAAATTTGTGTTAATAAATGAGACTTGACTGCCACTATCTATCAGGCCCCTAGCAGTAATATATGAACCATCCTTAGTTTTGAAGTTAACTTTTATTGTAGGTAATAGCACCATTGTGTTATTTAACTCTTTACTGTCACAAAAATTACAAGCCTGCTGCTCAGAATGTAATAAGGAATTATGCTCTTTGCTTTTACAAATAGAACATTTAAAATGAAACTGACATTTTTTTGTATGGAAATTTAGACAAACCTTGCACAATTTCTCTTTAGTTATAAATTCAATTCGTTCCTGTGCTCCTAAAGCTTGAAATTCCTTGCAGGCAAAAATTTTGTGATCTGTCTTGTTGCAATATTTACAAGATTTTATTTTGATATCACTGCTACTGGCCATGTGAACAGTTTTGTTATAATTTGATTTATTAACAATATATGACTTACCAGAAGACATCTGGGACTCTTCGAAGCTCATTGCCCTTCTCTCTATGTAGCTCAACAACTCCTCGATGTCAGGAAGCTTGGTTGAGTCTCTCTCAGCATAGAACATCCTGCAAGAAATAGGATCCAACTTGCGCAAAAGAATTGGAATAATAATCATGTCCCAATATTCGACTTTCTGCCCCTGACCCTTTAAAGCACCTAAATGCTGCCTAACCACTGACACTAAATGCCTAAAATCAGAAGTAGTGCCCCTTGAAATTTGTGGGAAATCTAGTAAAGCATTTATGTGATGGGTAATAACTAAACACTTGTTGTTGTAACGCTTGTCTAACAAATTTAGTGCTTGTGAATAGGACTCATTAATCAATGGTAAACTATTAATTAATAAAAGTGCATCATCTTTTAAGTACCTTTTCAAATAAAATAGCTTTTGAACAGGGGTAAGAGCGCTGTCTTGATCCACAACTGCAACGAACATGTCTATAAAAGGCTTGTATTCTGTTATCATCTTGCCATCAAATGTAGCTATGTCAATACTTGGAAGCTTGTTCTGCGGCTGAGTCGAAGAGCTTGCCTTGGAATTCTTAGTATCCTCTCTGCGGGTTGTGTCCCTGATAACATCTTTTATGCTCACTATGATCCTGAAGAATCGGCTTTCAATTTCATCCTCTTGTGGAGGCTCCTCATTACTCAATATTAGCAGCTCCAGTGTCAGATCACGATAATTCTTCAGTGCTCGCTCCAACTCTGCTAGGCGCAATTCCAGGCCCCCTAGGTCAATTAACACCTGCTTTTCTTGTTCATCAACAAATTTCTCTGTGCGTGTAAGCAATGCTTTAATTTGGCCGATAGCGAGACGTAGGCGTTTGGCCGCCAGAGTCTCGGTTGCTGCTGCTCCTGCTTGATTATCCTGCGGCATCCTGACTCACCCTTATTTGCGCTGAAATAAATACTTCTGGGCATGCAGGCGAGATCAACATCCAAACCAACCCAAATGGTAGGTATGTGGGCAACCACGCGGCGACGACACGGCGACACAGGCACGCGGCACCACAAAATGGCGGCACCCAAGTCCAACACGGCAAAGCAATGCTTCAACAGAAATTGCTCGAGCCAAAGCCACAAAAGCGTCCAAAACAACTGCAGGTGCTGAATAATGGTGTCGGCACCAATTCTGTTTGTAAATAAAACAGAATATTTTTAATAATTAGTTTTTCTTTTATTAAAGATCCTCGTTCGTTAACAGAAATTGACAGAAGAAAGGAATGAAAAAGTGAGCGAGATAGCAAATGCACGACACTTATCTAACGCTAATGTTGCTACATTACAAAAACAGTATTTTTTTATAAACAGATGCACTATTAAAATGTTTACGAAAAGGTCACGGTGACATATTCAATTTCGTAACTTAATGAAAACGGTACAGACTTTTTTAGTCTTCGATCCTTTTTAAAAATCGAGCGCCAGAAGGTTACGGAACAGACAGTTCGTTATCATAAAGCCCCCAACGCAACGTGAAGGACCGAAACCATACCTATTCAGTGCCCTTATTCATAATTAGTGCCCTGAATAGTACTAACGCAAAAGCTTCACCCGACTTTTCTTATTTAATCTAAACTGTCCCACTGCTGGGCAAAGGCCTCCCTCGTTTTCATCTGACTTGGAAAATTAAATTATTTTGCAAACTAGCTTTCCGCCCCGTGGCTCCGCCCGCGTTAACAGGTTTTCCCGTGGGAAAGAACCATTTTCCCGCGGTAAAAAGTAGCCTACGTGTTATTCTTTTTTTTTATTTTTTTTTTATTATTATTTAGGTAACAAACAGTCATATACATAGCTTATTAACAAATCGAATACAATTCTAAAGACCTAATAGTACCCTGAAAGTTAATTTGACAGATTTTAAATTTAAATTTACCTTATTCTGATCATCATCATCATCATCTCAGCCGAAAGACGTATACGTATACGTTTATTTTGATGTATAAGCTAGCAGTTCCAGAGGTTAGCGTGTACAAACCGACAGACAGTAATTTTTTTCAAAACTTGTATTTTTATTTTCAGCTACACTCCCTTTATCAGCTTTAAACAGTTTTTTTTAAGAAATCAACGTACAGACACGGCGTTTCTTCAGTTTTATAGTAGTATGTATATAGATTTCATAAACAATATATATAGTACATTTAAACGCCTATGAAACTTCTATAGAATAGACATAGTGCTAAAAAGGGACAAATATTGCTTAACTTAGCAAAGCTTATGAATAAGAGGGATATTGTAGGCTGGATCACCTGATTAACCGAAAAAAAATCCGTGCCTGGTAAAGTACGTAAAGCCATCTAAACTCTACTCCATACCGTACTTTTAAATTGCTCTAATTTTTTGCTGCTAAAATTGTCTCTTTGTATGCTTTCCTGCAACGCCATTTTCTATCACTTTCAATTCAGTAATTAACAATATTCGCTATATATTACGTCCCTAGCGAGGGGCTCGAGCCTACTACCCTTGTCCAGGGTGATATTGACAATATTAGTAGAGTACCCAAGAATGTACGAGTATCTTGAACTGTTTTGAATTTTAAATCATCCCTGCTACAAGCTACAAACTGCATATAAGTCCGTACAAATTATTCAACCCTCTGTTACAGCAAACAGGTTCTGATCTATTGTTAGGGATATGTAAAAACCAGCTATGAGCTCAAACATCCGCAACATGAGTAATAATACTTTGCACCTTAACTGTAATACTTCTAGAATTGATAGTTAAGTGTAAATAGGTTAAAGTGCGGCCTTAACCGCTAACATGTTAGAAAAATAATCCTTTTTTTATAATTACTATACCATTAAATTGTGTTTTATTAGTTTTAAACTTTCGATGCACTACGGCTACGGAACACAAAGACGCGTACCGAATCTTACCCAAACACTTTACTATAAGTGATTTTAGTTTAGGCTCCCTGTGAGCTTACTTAAACCACAGAATACCAAATAATTATTCCTACAGAAGGTTCGCTTAGCGACATATTCGTCATTCAAATAAATAGCAACCCTAGCTACGTTACAATTCAGTGCAATTCAGATCGCATGGCACTTGCTAAAAACACTAAGTTTTGGTCTAGGCTATTTCACTTGTTACCTCCCCATGGTTTGGTTGTTAATTTTTTTTTTCTATTTACAGACATTTGACTTCTACAGTTCTATTTTAAAATTGATGTAGTTCGTTTGATTATTATTAAAATGTATTTAAACGCATCCCCTATATTTAACGCCATTGTTCCTTAGGTGTGCGAGGTGTACAAGCTGCATAGAGAGACGTTCCACCTTACCGTGGACTACGTGGACCGATACCTGTCCAACACAGAGGACGTGCCTAAAGGCCGTCTGCAACTTATAGGTGAGGCGGGGGGAGAGATCCAAAGGGTTTGAACCTTAGATAATAAATATACATAGAGCACGCGCATCGCTCCGCTGCCTTTTATGTCAAGCGTAAGCAGATGTTGTATGGGCGGTGAAATCAATAACATTTTCTTGTTCCTCGAGTCATGTTTGCAACTTATCACTGCACATTTCAAAATGTTCTCCTATTAAATTACTTATTTTCACCGGGAAAAACAATCAGCTCCGATAACCATTTGATACTAAACGAACGGGCAGAAGATATTCGGACTGTTCATATCCGTGCTTACGGTTCATACTCGATTAGGCGTACTCTATCCCTCCCAGAAATTTTTCTATTTATACTCTTAAGGGTTTGAACCGAGTATAAATAAACACTAGTAGGGCGAAAACAAAAGTAAGTCACCGAGCGGGATTCGAACTCGTAACACTCGTTTCTCTAAACCCTGGTGTCAGAATCATTAAGCCGCCATAGTTTCTTTTAAAAGTTATGGATTGATTGATAGAGTTTTGATACGATCTTTTATGATTGACGACAGTACGATGATTATTCTTACTGGAAATTCCAGTAGTTTTTTTTACGTTTAAAAAAATAAACATATGTTAAACGCTTGTGTAAAAAAATTATATAAAAAATATCTTGTAGAAGTTTTTTTTAACTCTCAAAGCGTGTTTTTTGTGGTAACACGGAAACTGCCTTACATTCTCAAATCAAGAAACCTTACATTTTGTTGCTTTGTTTAATGATGCACCACATCCGTCTTTTGGTCACGGATTTAAATATATGTATGTACGAATAACTCAATATGTCCAGATGTTTTGGTTAATGTTAATGAAATCAATTCTTATATTAAATAAATTTTCTTCATTTTTAAGAGAATTATAAACCTTCACTCAAAAAAATACTAAATGCTCACCAAAATAACTGGATTGCACACTTTTATGATATCGATTTAAATACATACATGCTCTTACAATACATGTCTTTTCAAATACATGCCCTTTTTAAATGATGCTTGATATCCATCACGTGAATTAAATTTTATTAATTGCCTAGCGAATTCTACAGTTCAGCTACTAGTTAAATTAATTTAAACGCTATTTCGTATCGTCTTATTACAGGAATAACTTGCCTCTTCATCGCGGCGAAAGTAGAAGAGGTGTACCCACCGAAGATAGGGGAGTTCGCATACGTGACCGACGGCGCGTGCACCACCGACGAGATCCTGATGGAGGAGCTGCTCGTGCTCAAGATCCTCGACTGGAAGATCACGCCCATCACCACCAACAGCTGGCTCAACGTCTACATGCAGCTGGCCAGTGAAGGCAGGAGTGCTAAGAGAAGGTAAACTGACAAACACCTGGAAAATAAACTGACTGCTTTGGATGCAGTCCTAAACTGTCTTCTGTTTGTAGTGTAGGCAATAGGCAACACTATGTGCTAATTTGTTAGATGTAGCTTTGTGTTGTTCTAAGCTTTATTCTCAGTTATGAACCTACTATCATACAGATATTATAAAGAGGAAAGATTTGTATTTTTGTAATGAATAAACTCAAAAACTAGGTACTCAACCGATTTCAAAAATTATTTCACCATTAGAAAGCTACATTCACCCTGAGTAACATAGGTTACCTTTTACCGCGGGAAAATGACTCATTCCTACGGGAAAAGCTGTTAACGCGGGCGGAGCCGCGGCGGAAAGCTAGTATACTATATTTTTTCTGTTTTTCAGTGCACTTTTATACAAATTAAAAAATTATGTTTCAAATAGTAAGAATCCGAATAATCCATATTTTAATTAACCTCTTAAAGGTATTTCAGCTAAGCGCGCAGATTTTCCTACCTCTTTGGGTATCTCCGAAAGTAGTAATATTTATATAAGTAGTGCAACAAGGTGCTTTTCAACCTCATTTTCCATTTATTTCTCGTCGATTCAAAAATTAAATTTTGGAATTCCTTCGTCATTTATACGCCATCTTCGTCCATTTTTCTTAAGTTTTCCTTTTGACTTCTGTCCTTGACGGCCGTATTTCTCAAAATGAGTGTAAATTTGTAAAGTTTAAGCTGCTTTAAACTGCCGAGTGTATACCTGTTTCGTTTTCCATGTAAATAAACCAACCAGTTCTGCTTAATCAGTTCCGCGTTCTTATTTCACTACTAGTAGTACTCGCTAAGGTTCAGTAGGCCTACTATGTAAGTAGCGACAGGCTCAAGAAGCTGTCAAACGCGACATAGTGACATTAGAGCCATAGTAGATCTGTCAATATATCGCGTTTGACAGCTTCTCGAGCCTGTCGCTACTTACACAGTAGGCCTACTGGTGGGCTGCAGGCGCGACAGTAGTAGTTTCATTATACCCCGTTAAATAGTTATTCGCAACGTGTATATTATATTTCTTTTGCGTGTGAGCAGTAATTTCAATAGGTTATGCCAGGACTTTGACTTTGACCTCTTTAATACTGGTTCCGATTCGGCAAGATGCTTATTAAACGGAAGGTTTTTCCTAGCCGAGCATGTCTGTATGCGATGTATCGTTTACCTTTGAGTGCTGACATTTTCTTATTTACATGTTCTGTAACCTATGTGTGGAGACCTGTAATTGGCTTTCTGTTGCTATTGTATGTTTTATAATATGTAAGCATAGCTGTTGGTCTTCCTTGTATTAATAAATAAATAAATAAATATGTTGTTATAGGTTGATAGGCGAGTCCGCGCCGGGTGTGAACGCGCTCCGCGGCTACACGTTCGTGTTCCCGCAGTACTCGTCGCTGGAGTTGGTGCGCTGCGGCCAGCTGATCGACCTCGCCGCGCTGCATGTGGACGTGAACATGTTCACACACAGCGAGCTCGCAGCCGCCGCCGTCGCTCACACCTTCACCACGCAGCTCGCTACCAGGGTCTCCGGTGAGTGACATTAAAGGCAGTACTCGTCGCTGGAGTTGGTGCGCTGCGGCCAGCTGATCGACCTCGCCGCGCTGCATGTGGACGTGAACATGTTCACACACAGCGAGCTCGCAGCCGCCGCCGTCGCTCACACCTTCACCACGCAGCTCGCTACCAGGGTCTCCGGTGAGTGACATTAAAGGCAGTACTCGTCGCTGGAGTTGGTGCGCTGCGGCCAGCTGATCGACCTCGCCGCGCTGCATGTGGACGTGAACATGTTCACACACAGCGAGCTCGCAGCCGCCGCCGTCGCTCACACCTTCACCACGCAGCTCGCTACCAGGGTCTCCGGTGAGTGACATTATAACACACAGTAGGCAGAATCACTCCTACTAAAGCCTGACCAAAGAAATTAAAACCTCGCCATATTGCGGAATTTCAATGGAACTAATTTAATAATAGAAATTGTTGCCATAAACATAAAAATAATACACGTAGCGACCCCAGAGTAGGTTTTTTATTTCTTTGGTCAGGCTTTACTACGAAATACGGGCGGTCCCAAGTGTCGAGGTACATGTGCGAGTGACTTGGTAAGACACATTAAAGACACAGTAAGCAGCGCATGGGCAAAAAAAAAAACAGAGATTAACGCAAACATTTTTATGAAGTGTCCATTGTTTTCAATCATAGGCACCGTTACCTTCAAGATGTTTTTCCGTATCAACGCGCTAGGCCTAGAGGCTCCTTCGTTGGTATATGAATACTGTGGGGTAGATAGAACCTTCCGCTCCCCCGCAAGTCCGGTGAAGCTTGATTGGTCGTATCATTTCGACATAAGCATAGGCGTAGGTTAATTAGAAATTCATGATGCACATGGCGTGCCTTGCCCGAGGCTGCTTACTTGGTGTGAACTGAAGAACTCCTGTAATAGGCTATTAAAGTACTATATCATACTAATATTATAAAGAGAAAAGATTTGTATTTTTGTGTGTGTATGTTGTAATGAATAAATTGAAAAACTAACCCGATTTCAAAAATTCTTTCACGATTAGAAAGCTACTTTCACCCTGAGTAACATAGGCGACTTTTAACCGCGGGAAAATGCCTCATTCCCACGGGAAAAACTGTTAACGCGGGCGGAGCCGCGGCGGTAAATTAGTGATATATATATTAGCGACTTAAGACCGGGACAAGTGGCGTGTTCTTGTTGGGAGGCCAAGATTTATTTTGGATCGCTGAGCCAGCCGAGTAAATAAGTAAGGCGGGTCCACAGTCTACACCAAGCAGCCTCGGGCGGGCCTCGCCTAATGGCTGGTTTACACGTATTAAGTTGTTAAGTAGTTAACTAAATTTGAAGTTAAAATTAACTTAATTTTAAGTAACCGATCGTTTACACGCTTGTCTAACTTATGCACTCTTTAGTTCACTGTACTACTTATGTACTTCACTAAATTGTTGAGTTCACACTTAACAAAATGACAGTTTAGTAGAAGCCACGCCTACCGGGGAATGCAAGTGGTGCGGGAGGCGCGGCTACTTAATCAAAAAATAGACTAGATTCTATTTCACTTGTTCACATGTAACGTTATGAGTTATAAATTAAAAGATAACTTACGTTCCAAATAGAAGTTTATTTTAAAAAAAAATCTGAAAATCCAGGGTCGTAGGCAGAAGGCCCGTCTGTGGGTAATTTGAGTTTCAGTACTTCCCCCGAGCGGCGACGGCGACAGCGACGGCGTCCTCGATAGTCCGACCGTGGGCTTGTACTTGAGGTAGATAGGGTTAGGATCCTTTCCAGATTTATAGCGGCGTCCTTAAAGGTGAACTTGAAACCCTGGAATGGCATCCAACAAGCAAGTGTTAGGTGGACATCCAAAAGGTCCGCCTGATCGTGTTCACCGTAGCACGAAAAATGAGAAGCACTAAAAGAGTAGCAGGTGTAGTGCGGTGAAAGCAATCAGAGCGGATTACAATATACAATGAAGCCTAAAAGAACATTCAAGAAGATAACAATTTAATTATTTTATTTTAATGTCGGGTAGAAAAATATACGTTAAGAACAAAGAGAACAAAGGATCGTTACGTGAATTTCTATATAAAATAGTGCACAAGCGCTAGCAAAATCACTTATCACTTTATAAAAAAACAGTAATATAATTAGATGCAAAAAGCATTACCATGAACTACAGCAAATAATGATATATAATTCTAGGTGCTAAATTATATGTTCAACACTTACCCAAAGGGGTCAAACACACAAACTCAAATGTTTTGTACAAATCTAGTACGATATTATTTAATTAAGATAAGTATTTATTGTATCACAATGAAACTGCGAGTATTACACCCGACAAGGACGTTGTCGAGCAGGAGACAATACGTGTCCACGCAAGTGATTCAAGTTGCGATGTGGCGATTGCGAACGCGCAGATCCGACCAACGGTCAGCGCGTGACGTCAAGCAATATGGAACCGCAGAACAAAAGAAACTAGTTCTGGTACAGTCGGACGGCCGCATTTTGTACACATTTATTAAATTGTATTTTTTAGCTAAATTATTATGAAATACGAATATACGAAAATCTAACTAACGTTACGATTAATATTTATGTAACGTTATACGTTACATTACCCCCTTCGCCAGTGAAGAATTTTATACTGTTAGATAAAATTCTTTTATCTTTTTCTAACAAGCTAATCATTTGCTTAGCATTCATTCTCATCTTCCATACATCACTCAATCAAGACAACATCAGTAATTAATAATTGAAATTACCGACGCGCAGTTCAAAATAAGGTGCCGTACTATTAAGGAGTAGACACCCTGCAAATATTTAAAAGACAAGGTGGTTGTTAACGGGTATTATAACGTGAATTCTATTTTTAATATAATAATATGATTTGTATAAAATAGTTTTTTTTTTTTGTAAATATATTATTGGAACTATTTGGAACGACAAAAAAAAGAAAAAAGTTTTTTTTTTTAAATTTATTTGCTACTACCTACTAATTTTAAATCTTTGATGTGCCATGTGCCAATATTTTTACCTTGCATATTTTCAAGTACATAGACTAATGGCGACTTTTTTCGATGACACGACATTTAATGAATTTGGGAGCAAGTTTTTTACAAAAATATTTGTCCTTATCACTTAAGACGTATGTACGTTTCATGACGATATCGTTAATATTGAATTCTGCGGGCTTCCTACGCAAATTATAATGAGAAGTATTTTTGACATGGGCGTGCCACAGTCTCTTTTGCACATCATTGAAAACCGAAGCCAAGTGTCCTACATTTTCGGCATAAATGTCGCGGGGTAAAAACAAAATCTCATTACCAAGATCGAAATCGGTATAATGAGTTCCGCATGGTACGAGTTCCCGGCCATAGACTAAAAAGGATGGGGTAAAACCCGTCGCTTCATTCACCGAATTATTGATGGCAAATTGAACTTTGGGTATGAACAAATCCCATGTCCGGTGGTCATCTTCAACAAAAGTTGCTACACAAGTCATGATGGTCTTGTTGTAGCGTTCCACTGTATTAATTTGTGGAGTGTACTTTGGGGTATAAAATACGTTAGGAACGGAATACTTCTTAAAAAACCTTTCAGTAGATCCGCTGATAAATTGACTACCATTGTCCATAAAGACAGTCTGTGGTACGCCATGTACTAAGAATATTTTATTTTCTAATATGTTTATAATTATGTCGCTAGTCGCCTTTTTAATTGGGTATATATGACAAAATTTTGAAAAACAGCAAGTAATAACTAAAACGTAGCTATTTCGAGCACGACTTACAGGCAACGGTCCTACAAGGTCCACTGAAATCATTTGAAATGGGCGTACACATTGTTTTGGCCGACCCATTTCTCCCAAGGTCTTATGATTCTGAGACTTATACTCAAGACACTTAATACAAGTATTAACAAATTTTACTACATCGGTATGCATGTTTGGCCAGTAATAACGCAACGCAAGACGACGGTAGGTCTTAAAAACGCCAAGATGACCCGCAGTTGGTTCGCTATGATTCTCAGCAAGAACCGCTTCACGTAACTCGCAAGGCACTACCTCTTTCCACGAAAACTCCGACGTCAACTCATGTTTATTTTTAGTCAGCCGGTACAAAGCATTATTTTTAATTATAAAGTTTGGGAAATTTTGGGGAACATTCAAAACACCGCTATATGTATTTTTGTACCACGTGTCCTTGGTATCCTGATAGCTATTAGCAGTTGAAATGGCATTGCAAGGAACTGCTCTGGACAAAGCGTCAGGTATAACGTTATCCACGCCACGACGGTGTTTAATGTCAAAATCGAAAGATGATAACCGAACACCCCAACGAGCCAAACGACCGGTAGGGTTATTTAGCGACAAGAACCACTTTAAAGCACTGTGATCAGTATAGACAGTGAAGCGTTTGCCGTTCTCTAAATAACACCTCCAATGCTCTAAGGCGGTAACCACGGCTAAAGTCTCTCTTTCCGTGATACTGTAATTTTTCTCAGCTGTTGACAAGGACTTACTCATGTATGCCACCGGATGCTCTTTGCCATCAATAGTTTGGGTCAGCATGCCACCAATACCGTAATTAGACGCATCCGTGTGGACTTCAAAAGGTTTGTTATAATCGGGACATGACAGAACTGGAGCTGAAACCAAGGCTTCCTTAAGCTTTTGAAAAGAGTCGTCAGCATCAGGCGTCCATTTAAAAGGAGGAGCACCCTTTTTACAAGAAGTTAGCCTGTTCAAGGGTCCAGCTACTGTACTAAAGTTTGGTACGAAACGGCGATACCATGTAGCAGTTCCAAGGAACCTTTTAAGTTCCTTTCGACTAGTAGGAGTGGGATAATTGAGGATTACCTGGACTTTTTCGGGATCTGTACGGAGACCGGAACTATCGACAACGTATCCGAGATACTAGAGTTGGCTGCGGAAAAACTTACATTTTTCTAAGTTGATTGAAAGGTTAGCCTGTTTTAATTTCTCAAGGACTCGCAAGAGCAAAGAGACATGACTGTTAAAGTCTTGAGATACAATTATGATGTCGTCTAAGTAGGCGAAAACCTTTAACTCGAACTCGTTAAATAAAAGATCCATAAGACGTTGTTGGGTCGCGGGAGCGTTGGTAAGGCCAAACGCAGTTCGCTTGAAACGCATAGTACCTCTACCCGGAACGTAAAATGCTGTTTTGTCCCTATCCGTTTCAACGATTGGAATCTGCCAAAAGGCCTTAGATAAATCGATGCTTGTCAAATAGTGAGCATCTCTCAGATTATCTAAGATTTCCGATACATACGGTAGACTATAAGCGTCTCTTTTTGTGATGGAGTTCAGTTTACGGCTGTCCAAGCAGAATCGGGGTTTACCGTCCTTCTTTGGTGTAAGTAAAGTAGGGGAAGACCATGCACTTTCACACGGCTCAATGACGTCTAAAGACAACATTTCGTCAACTTGCTCAACTAATATACGCTGTTTTTCTGGCGACATGCGATAATATCGTTGACGAATAGGTTGTGCGTCACCCGTGTCAATGTGATGACTAATCAATTCGGTTTTCCCTAAACCTTTGTACTCTGTAGAGATAGCTACAAACTGCTTTATAACATTGTCGGCAATAAGCCGTTCCGCATCAGACAGATTCTCGTATCCCATTATAAATGACTTTTGATCCGACTCAGCAGTCTCCTGGTCGCTAGAGGCCATAGTAATACAGTTCAGGTATTTAGGACAGATTTGAAATTTTCGCCAAAAATCGACACCCAATATAAGATTGGTTGTCACAGCTGGAACTACAAAAGCTTTTATTATATGCAAATGGTTTTCGAATTTGATAGGCAAATCGATATAACCAATACTCTGCAGAGTCTGACCACCTGCGGCGACAACTGTGATATGATCATGAGTGTTATCATGCAAAATAAGATCATTCAATAAAGATAAATGTGCATTGTTACCCAAAATAGTTACTGCCGAGCCTGAATCAAGGAGTCCAGTTATATTTTTATCGTTAATTTGTATAGTAAGATAAGGCCTACAATCATTATCAGGTTTTTTGTGAAGAATTGTGTCAGTCTTGTAAGTTTGAAAGAAAACTTTAACAACATTTAACCAATCTTTCCACTCTGATTCAACAAATTTAGATATACAAGGCTTGACACAATTCAAACTATTTAGTTTTTTGACCCGGAAGACCTATTTTTTGAACAATCAGGACATTGAGGTGTCTTGACATCCTTCCGTCCGCAAACAAAGCAAAATATTTCACTTTTATTAGCCGGGCATTGACGCAAGTTATGTGAGTCTACCCGAAAACGAGGGCAGAAACGTTTTTTCTCATTGTTATTCTCTGTATTTAGAGCATCCAAGTTTTTGTGATTATTAAAATTATTATTATTATTATTCGTGTATCTGTAATTGTTACTATTGAAATTTGATTTGTAATTATTGGCATTATGATGATTTTTGTAATTATTATTTGTATTTGTAGAATTAAATGTTGTTTTTTGAAATGTTTTATTTTTATTTGAAGTCCCAGAATATGCAAATTCGGGAGCGATTGTATCAGATGTTGATCTTGGTGGCTCATGAAAGAGTGCTGAACGGGCTTGTATATTTTCAAAATTACGGCAAATTACTTTTAATGTTTCGGTATTCTTTATTTCTGAGGCAACAGCTAAGGCACCAGCGTAACATGGTCTTATATTATGCAGAATGATTTCTAACTGTTCATCCTCTGATAAGGGCTTGGATAATCGTGAAAACATTCCTGACATTATAGAAAGGTAAATCGTTATATTCTCTGACTCACCTTGAGTTCGAGAACGAATTTCAGAAATGAGCCTATAATCATAATCAGCTAATCCGAAATCTTTTTTTAATAGAACCACAAGTTCCTCCCAAGTCTTAACCGAATTCACTACGCCACGGAACCAATGAAGAGCATCGCCCGTAAAAATTTCAAGGCCAAAGTTTAAAACCTTTGAAGAATCTAACGCTCTTGTTTTGCAAAAATCCGCTACACGTTGTATAAATGTATGCACACATGTCTTCCCATCATACTTGAGCTTAGATAATTCTCCCGTAATGCCACGATCGCAAGTAACTTTAATATTTAAGGCATTATCAGCATTTGATGTGTCACCGCCAACATCAATAGGATCTATTATTTTATCCTTAATATTATTGCAAATAACACAACACGCTTTGTAACGTTGTCTAAGAGCCTGGTATTTAGTTTCATGCGTCACATCTAATTTTGGGCACACTATCCTCGTTAAACGGTGATAAACATGGTTTAATAAGTTTTGCATACGAGCAAACGTGTTTTTATCGGGAACTTCGTCACCGCATAAGCTTTCTTCAACCTTGCTTAACGTTGAGTCGACACCAGAAATATCGTCTGATAATTCAAGGCTGCTCACCAAAATATCCTCTGTTGGATACACAGTGGCCAAAGTCGTAATTTGTTTACGCATCTCCTGAACAGTAGAAGCAGGCGTAGTTCCTCTAATAGTAATTTCATACTCAAGTTCCGCTTTATTAAGAGAAAGAAACTTAACCGGTCTCGACATTATTATTATTTATTTATTTATATATATGTTTGTTGTTTGGGTAAATGTTGAACAACAAAATTAAATCTATCCAGCTCTGTTACAAAGCAACTAGATACTTACTGAACGCCCTTCTGTTATAATTAAGGAAAAGAAAAATAAAAGAAGAAAATCAGCCGTAGATCAAAATAAAAGTAGGAAAAGAGAAAAGAAAGAAAAAAATAAAAAGTAAAAAGCGTTGAAAACCAACTGCGCTTGCTACAAGTAGGTACACCAAAAAAAATTAAAAATAATATTGTACACTAACCTATGGGTTGACGACCGTACAAGGATCGTTAGTGAAAATTTACAAGTTGAATATAAAATTACTTGCAGAAAGCACAGTTTTGGCTATGCAAAAAAAAATAAAAAATAAAAGGACGTTTTACAACTGAAAAAGAAAAGAAGCACATACACACTAACTACTTACTACAAAGTACCCACAGACCAACTAATTAAAATCCACGTAGGCGCCAATGTAACGTTATGAGTTATAAATTAAAAGATAACTTACGTTCCAAATAGAAGTTTATTTTAAAAAAAAATCTGAAAATCCAGGGTCGTAGGCAGAAGGCCCGTCTGTGGGTAATTTGAGTTTCAGTACTTCCCCCGAGCGGCGACGGCGACAGCGACGGCGTCCTCGATAGTCCGACCGTGGGCTTGTACTTGAGGTAGATAGGGTTAGGATCCTTTCCAGATTTATAGCGGCGTCCTTAAAGGTGAACTTGAAACCCTGGAATGGCATCCAACAAGCAAGTGTTAGGTGGACATCCAAAAGGTCCGCCTGATCGTGTTCACCGTAGCACGAAAAATGAGAAGCACTAAAAGAGTAGCAGGTGTAGTGCGGTGAAAGCAATCAGAGCGGATTACAATATACAATGAAGCCTAAAAGAACATTCAAGAAGATAACAATTTAATTATTTTATTTTAATGTCGGGTAGAAAAATATACGTTAAGAACAAAGAGAACAAAGGATCGTTACGTGAATTTCTATATAAAATAGTGCACAAGCGCTAGCAAAATCACTTATCACTTTATAAAAAAACAGTAATATAATTAGATGCAAAAAGCATTACCATGAACTACAGCAAATAATGATATATAATTCTAGGTGCTAAATTATATGTTCAACACTTACCCAAAGGGGTCAAACACACAAACTCAAATGTTTTGTACAAATCTAGTACGATATTATTTAATTAAGATAAGTATTTATTGTATCACAATGAAACTGCGAGTATTACACCCGACAAGGACGTTGTCGAGCAGGAGACAATACGTGTCCACGCAAGTGATTCAAGTTGCGATGTGGCGATTGCGAACGCGCAGATCCGACCAACGGTCAGCGCGTGACGTCAAGCAATATGGAACCGCAGAACAAAAGAAACTAGTTCTGGTACAGTCGGACGGCCGCATTTTGTACACATTTATTAAATTGTATTTTTTAGCTAAATTATTATGAAATACGAATATACGAAAATCTAACTAACGTTACGATTAATATTTATGTAACGTTATACGTTACACACTTAACAACTAAATCGTTTACTTACCACTTGTGACTAAAGAGCTCTTAAGTGGTTGTTTACACGCAAGAATTAAGTTAAAATCTAGTTAAAATTTAGTTAATTACTTCGTCACTTAATACGTGTAAACCAGCCATAAGGCTGCTCGCTTGGTGTGGAGTGACGTTGTTTAGGGACACTGTTGTGTGTGTACAGGTTACAGCTGGCCGGCGCTGCAGGCGTGCTACCGGTGGCTGGAGCCGTTCCACTTGGCGCTGCGGGGCGGGGGCGCGGCCTGCGTGGTGCGGGGGGGCGACGGCGAGTTCGTGCAGCGCGCCTCCGGACTCATGGTGTGTACTATACATGCCTGTGGGTTGTATACCTTACAGCTGCCAGTGTGCTGCCACTTTGCGGCATTTTGACAACCTGATTCTTTTTGAATAACAACTGAATATCAACTACAAGTCAATGGCGCTAGGCGCTATGTAAAACACCCCCGAACACCACCGGCGGAGTCCCGCGGCGCCTGCGGGGTGCGGGGCGTGGGGCGCTATATCGGGCGGGAAACTCGTTTGGCGCGGGGGGATGAGTGTCCTTTCTGTACGGGTTAGTACTATTATTTTCTTCTGTGGTGCTGGCGTGCCCAGATGGCCGCACTAAAGGCTGCCACATACCGGATACGTCTGCAGTATCCGGTGTGTGGCAGCAGGATACGCAGACGCATGCAGCAGCGCGGTGTCAGTGTCAATAGGAAATCCCACGTAATACGGACGTTTTTTTGTTTCCCTACATTTTACTTAACACTGGCAATTATTAAAAAAAGAACGGTTACGTCCGCCTTCGCGCGTGCGATGTTGCCGTTCCGCTGCCGACTTATGAGGCTAATGAACTTCATATAGGTCAGTGACCTTAAAAGGTCAATTTGGAATATTTCTACCTTCTCCCCGCTCCCATCACTCCTCTCTCTGACCTATGAATGCCGCGGGATACTGAAGCATACCCCATTGAACTATCAAGTGACGTTTGAAGCAAAAGTAGTCTATTATTTTCTTCTGTGGCAAAAGTCAATCTGTGCATTACTTGAAATTCTTCAATAGATTTTGATGACCTTTAACATGTTTGATGACTACATTATACTCTTTCATTTGACATATATCTTTGTCTATGTGTCGTGGCAGTTCTTGGTCCACTTTTTCCCATTTACATGTTTTTTTTTTTATATTCATTAAAAACCTTCCTTCATTTCAGCACATCTGCCCCGACTTGAATCCAGACGAAAGCCACCGCATACAGAGCCACAACGTCACACTAGATATGTTTGTAAGTATACAAATCATAATCAAAATAAGATTCCAGTTGAAAATCGACACATCCAAAATTCATTACTGCTCCAAATGTAAGAAAACCAACTGCAGCTGCTTTTCTATCAAGCTTACCATTAACTTTGTTACATGAATATTAAATTTCATTTTATGCAGTGTCGTTGTAATGTTTCTTAAAAATCATCTTCTGATTTACATTCGCGACTTTTAACCAAGCCTCAATTCTCCTCAGGACAAAGTATACGCCCAGATGCTGGAGTCGCAATCGACGCAGGACACGGCGTCATCGAGCGACCACATCTACCCCCCCACCCCCCCACATTCCGACCAAAAGAGCCCCTCCACCCCCCACACCAAAACCCCCTCCACCAGGCAAGCCCCGCCCGCACTACCCGACGGGAGCTTACCGGCCGAATGATGCCTTATAAGTGCAGTGATATTGTTATTAAGTGTTTTTATGACTATTTTGTGGACTAAAGGCAATTTTTGGACTGAGAATGGATAAGTTTTAGAACTTACTAAAAGCCGAAAATTTTGTCGCGAAGAGTCACGTGTGAATGGTTTTTACACAAGGCGTTTTGTTGTTGTTTTGTTCCCGCAGCGTACTTATAAAGTTTACAAATCTGGCAACACTTTAATTTTGCCACTTTATTTTTTGTCCAAACCAGTTTGTATTGAATGGGGAAAAATTTAAAGTGTCTTCAGATATTTTTTTCTTTTATAAAGTTATTGTTATTCAGTTTCATGAGTACTGTCACTGTGTATGTTGCGGAAACAAAATTATTTCAAGATCTTTAAAAATATCTATACTGTTTATAACTACTATGTAGATTAAGAATGGATATTATTAATTTTCATACTAAAACTGGCCCATCGATTTTCATGATACTGTGTTCATAATGTACGTAGTGTTTATATAACCGCAAATAACCTTTTGGTTGTAACAACTCAGCGATTATTCATTTAAGTTGGCGACATGTTTTGTTGTTTCTGTACACTGGTTTGCAACTGGAAAGTCTTATAGTAATTATAAGACACATGTTTGGACTAGATTGGAGGTTCTATAACTTTCATATAAACCCGTTTTATATCAGAAATGCATAGAGGGTCCCACATGCTTTCAGCATTATGTTTTCGCTTAATAATGTATATCACGCGACCTTGACGCTCCAGGGCTGTCACAAGAATTGTACAATTTTTGCGTCTTACTTATACCTATTTACTTTCCTGCGTATCTATAAATCTCAGTGGAAAAAAAACTTATTTTTTCATCAATATTTAATACGCCAGCCAGTTATCAAAAAGCTAAATATTTAAAAACGCGCTAGAACACCAAAATGTGACGACTGACTGATGTAACGTACGTGGCACGCGGTATAACGCCAGGCTTTCTGCTCTGACAATTTTGGCGCGATTTTATACAAAATATGCGTAATGGAATGATTCTGCTGAACGCATAGCCTGTGTGCGTGAACCTTACTAGCCTGCTTATACAATACTGTTATCGAAAAGGTGTCAGAAAGTGAGTGACATAAGAGTTGTATTAGTTATGATGTCACTATGTCGCATCGAGCCTCGCATATCTGTAGTAGCCCTGCTGGGTTCTGACGACGATTATATTCTTAGTAGCTAATTGTTTGCTTCAATAAAATCTTGATTTCAATAAAAATCCTTCTAATAATATAAACGCGAAAGTTTATAAGTATGAATGTATGTTTGTTACTCTTTCACGTAAAAACTACTGAATGGATTTTAATGAAGCTTTACAATAATATAGCTTATACATCAGACTAATACATAGGCTACCTTTTACCGCGGGAAAATACCTCATTCCCGGGCGGAGCCGCGGGCAGAAAGCTAGTATAAATAATATGTGCTGATACATATTTCGTATCGGTAGACGTCACATAGACTGCTTAGTTGTATTTGTGGAAATTTATTAGTCAGAAAAAGTTCCTGTTAATAAGAATATTGCATTTCAAAAAACAATCTAGCATTTATTGAGTCTGCATTCGGAGAGTCAAAGATTTATATTAACAAAGTGTGGAGCTAACTCGAGTGTGTGTAAGCTTTCTAACTAAATAAAATCACTAACTGGCTGCTTTTGTTTGAGACTACCATTTTGTATGATATGATATCCAATTGCAGTCTCAAGTATTGACATCACAAATCCTTTGTTTTTTTAAACAAGTTTTTTGAAGAATGTACACGACTCATATTATTTAAATGAGGAAAGAACGAAAATCTATGTTCTGGTAAAAATATAATAGCAAATCTTTCTTCTAAACTTAATATTTCTGTGTAGTCTTGATTTGTGTACTACCTAGCTGGAGCAACATTCCAAATATTTTCTATTACTTAACCTGCTATCCTTATGGTCGCACGCTTAAAGTGATTTCTCTTGGTTTTGTTATCATTGAACCTTATGTCAGCTGCATAAGATACACAGCTTGCCAACAAAGTTTACTAAAAATGAGGACCTCACTTTATAATATTGTCTCGTGCTATCTTGCTCACACCTATGATAGATAATATAGTCCGTCTTCAAATTTAGTTCCATATTTTTTACCTTTTTGTCGCGTTTTAAATCTTGAAATGATAGAAAACACTCAGAAATCAGTTAACAAGTACCGATACGCAAGAGAGAGCGATCTCTTGCGCCCCTGTGTATAACCAGTAACCAGTCCAGTTTTACTACTTAGTTGCTAGCCCGTGTCTCTACTCCCAACTTTGTATTTATTGTCTATGGAATTTCATTTGTTTAATGTATCTTGTACATATATAAAGTTGAAATGCATTGCAATCATTTTCAATCAATATATTTTGAACCTTTTTTGTCTCGTCATAAGATCCGTAATGCATTTTTCACTACGATCAAACCAATATTAATATCTCAATCAAATACGCAACTAATATTTGAATATTTTGAATGCTAGCTGATTTTAATAACTTAATTATAATAATTAATACTTATATCATAGTTTTCAATCAAAAACTGTATTTTCTTGGGAGTTATTTTTGCTTTTCACGAAGGTGAAGTCGCGGGCGAAAACAAGTTATTTTCTCTTAAGTATGTTTACTTTAGATTATTTTTTGTAGTTGTATGTCTAATAATTTCCTGTAAATAATATAATAACTAAAATTTAATATAAATTATTACTTGATAAAAGAGCAGGCAACGCTCGCGAGACTGAATGCATACAAGACTTGTCAAGTCTTATAATTCTTATTTATAAAAGGGATTTATATCTTTACTTCTAAGTTTAACTTTACTTCTAGAACAAAATAAATTATTTCAAATATTCGTTTTATGAAACATTAACATCGTTTTTAACCAAAGACTGCTTTTACTGGACTGTAATACAATTGAAAGAAATTGTAAAAATGTTAATGCTTCTTATAATTGACGCGTTCTACTTAAAATTATAGCTTTTGGGTATTGAAAGTTTCAGATATCTACAGTACCAGCCCTATCACTCGAATGAATGTTGATCTTATTTTCATATCATCTTTGTTTAACACTTGACATGATTTTACAAAACTGTCTTTTAATGTACTAACATCTGTGTATATGGGTTTTACTTATGTAAAATTTTGAAGAATGTGTTTAAGATAATAGTAATAATAATAAGCCTCTCAATCCTACGAAAACTTCAAAAGTGATTCGAAGAGTTTCATATTTGTATAAATATACCTATGATTTAATTATTTATTTATAACTTGTCTTTTCTGTCATTCACGTTGTAATATTCAAGCTGTTGTAGCTAGGCTTAGCATAAAGCTTGTGACAAAATAATCCTACGCGACTTAAAACCTGACCAAAGAAATAAGAAACCTGCTCTGGGGGCGCCACGTGTATATTTTTACGACTATGGCAACAATTTCCCTTATAAAATTAGTTCCATTGAAATTCCGCAATATGGCGAGGTTTCTGATTTCTTTGGTCGGGCTTTACATAGAAATAGCAGCAACAGCCAGTAACTAAGCTTGTTTTCGTGCGGTAAATGTAGCGTGGGTTCATTTTGTCAATGATTATTATCCTAAATAACACTGCACTGGTCCATCTAAAGCGATTATCACACTACCACGTTCAGACGCAAAGCGCAGAGCAAAATTACATGGCAATCACACACGGTATTAACCACAGAACATTTAAAAGAGGTTAGAATGGCGATAATGCGCCGTCCGTATGAAATCCGGTGTCGCCGATTCCACCCCACCTTTCACCTCCACTACATCTGTACTTCAATAAAGATGAAGTTTACGCACATATTTGCAATTCAAATCTAGCCAATCATAGCGCCGCTCAATCACGCGATTTCAAATGGAAACGAATCATACGCATGCACGCACACTGATGTAGATTTTTATAGCAATGTGTGAGTTAGACAGCGCGATCGTTTCTTTGCGTGAAGTATGAGCGTTTTGCTCATAGTTTTGGCGCGCCGGCCCCGCCCACAGCGCCTTTCTAACCTCTTTTAAATGTTCTGTGGTATTAACTGTGGCGAAACGCAATTTAGTGTGTTGGTCGCCTTATAAAATGTACTACGAAATGTAGTTACTAGAATGTTCCAATACCATGTGAATATTCACATACCATACATTGTTCGTAAGTGTACCTATTCACAGAAACCGGGTATTTTTTTTTTAGAAAATTGTCGTAGTTTAGGTCGAACGATTACGCTTATCTGCTAAGGCGAAATACGCCTTAATAAGACTTAGATAGATTTGTTACTTTATCAGAATAATTTAACTATATTCTTAGCAGTAAATAGTGTGCTTGTAGATGTAAGTTATTTTTATATCAATTTATTTGAAACTAATATAAAAAGTAATGTTTAGTAGACGTTTTTTCAATTGTATTCCAAATTGAGCATGGGATCTCATAGACAGTTTTGTAGCCATAGTTTTTGTAATCACCTGTGCAATAAAAAGCCGAATCTGATCACATTTTTATATGTACACTAAATGTCATGGCGATATAGTATTAAATAAATGGTGTTGATGATACTTTTGTTGTTTTGATCTAACTGCCTTACACAGCCAAATAAAGACTAAAGTATATTTATTACACAGTCAAAAATGACTATCTATTTTTAAGAGGCTTACCTTTAAAACTGAGGTTTTAATCGTTTAGTTTAATTTGAGTTGATTCCTCAACAGTTAACGATTGTTAAATCGTTAACTGTTGAAGAATCAACTTAAATAAAACACGATAAATACCAAAACTAAAAATCTTTGTATTTATTATAAAATGGCATAATAATCAACATTAAAACAATTAGTAATCTCACTGGATTCGCACTTATATACTAAGAGGCTTATAGCCGGTTAAAATGGAATACTGAAGAAGTTTTTTTTACGGTCTCGGGTCCGGCATTCTGTAACAAATAAGTTTTACTTAAAAATGTTGAATGAATGGTTACAAGATGACCGTTTGGTACACAGGTAGTTTAGGCCTAAACAATCATTTTGACCGGCGGTTGTTGTTCCTGTATACCTGTGTGTGCCTATGTCTACCTGTGTGCTTAAGTATACCTGTGTGTGCTGATGTATACCTGTCTGTGTTGATGTATACCTGTCTGTGCTGATGTATACCTGTCTGTTAATGTTTACCTGTCTGTTAATGTTTACCTGTCTGTGCTAATGTTTACCTGTCTGTGCTAATGTATACGTCTGTGCTGATGAGTACATGTGTGCTGATGTGTACCTGTGTGTGCTGATGTGTACCTGTGTGTGCTGATGTGTACCTGTGTGTGCTAATGTGTACCTGTGTGTGCTAATGTGTACCTGTGTGTGCTGATGTGTACCTGTCTGTGCTGATGTGTACCTGTCTGTGCTGATGTGTACCTGTCTGTGCTGATGTGTACCTGTCTGTGCTGATGTGTACCTGTCTGTGCTGATGTGTACCTGTCTGTGCTGATGTGTACCTGTCTGTGCTGATGTGTACCTGTCTGTGCTGATGTGTACCTGTCTGTGCTGATGTGTACCTGTCTGTGCTGATGTGTACCTGTGTGTGCTGATGTATACCTGTGTATGCTGATGCGCGGGCCGGCGGTGATGGCGGCGTCCTGCGGCGTGAGGAACACGAACTGGCGGCTCGTGTTCTTGCACGCGTGGTCGATTAGCAGCTTCAGAACTATCTTGCGGTTCACGTCGTCCTAACAAACAAAAATTTGTTTTCATGTAACATGTTTATTAAATAACGCAAAACTTCTTGGGTGATGGATTATAGAGTTAGTTCTCGACGTCAAGCGCGCCTATTTTGCGTCTTGGGTTCCTACCCGAAGGGGGTGATGATATAAAACTCGGATGAAACTAAATAATACAAATTGACTTGGCCAGCTGATTAATTTTATTGTTTTAAACAGGTCCATTCATACAATGTTAAAGCTCTGACAAAGTAATCATGCACATTGTGTAGTCGAAATGACAAAAAAAATATACTTCTCGTGAGACTAACCAGTTGCCCAAAAACACAAAAACTAAACTAGGCTAAACTAAACTACAAAAAGACCACTGCGACCAAAAAAGTGTATTTTAGGCAGCCCTCATTGGTTCAACAATTCCGACACCAGGATTTCTGAGGTAGGTTAACCTCGAAATTCACTCGATAAGAAGATTGGCTAAACAAACAGCCTGTTCCAGACCTACAGCTTTGATGAAGCTGACGGTTTTAGTGGTATTCAGGTTTCGGGCTGCCTGCCTGGGGGCACAGAATTAATAATAGGTACAGAAGGCGCACTCTCTGATAGAAAACGTGCGAATTTAACTCTAGCTACCACGCCACTAACGTTCAAATTACTTTGAACGCGTCGAACGTGACCTTGGCTATAATAGCCTACCGTTTGTCGCTGCGCTCGTATTAAAGCAAAATGCACCTTAAGACCCTGAATCCTACTAACTAGCCTCATATCTGAGGCCGCCCGGGGCAAGTTAGGGTAATGATTTACACTCACCATGAACACATCAAACTCGTCCATGAAGTAGAAGGGCAGCTCGACGCACTCCCACAGCGCCATTATGAACGCCACTGTCGAGTACGACCGCTCACCACCTGTTAATAGTCAATTAAATACAACATTACATTACTATAAGCTCTAGCTAGGTACTAGCTTTCCGCCCGCTTTAACAGTTTTTCCCATGGGAATAAAGCATTTTCTCGCGGTAAAATTAGGGTGAATGTAGCTTTCTAATACTGAAAGAATTTTTGAAATCGGTTCAGTAGTTTTTGAGTTTATTCATTACAAACATACACAAAATTCTATCACCATTAGAAAGCTACATTCACCCTGAGTAACATAGGCTACCTTTTACCGCGGGAAAATGTCTCATTCCCACGGGAAAAACTATTAACGCGGGCGGGTCCGCGGCGGAAAGCTAGTCTTAAATAAAGAGCCGCGGCGGAAAGAAGTGCGTCATTCTACACTAGTGAGTAAATAATGGGTTGGCCTGATTTATTATAAGCCTGACCAAAGAAATAAAAAAACCCGCTCTGGGGGCGCCACGTGTATATTTTGACGACTATGGCAACAATTACATACATACATAAAGTCACGCCTCTTTCCCGGAGATGTAGGCAGAGACCACTTCCTTCCACTGGCAACAATAGGCTATTTGACAATGCGAAAAATAAAGTGTTAATTACTGTAATCAGTATGTAATGTAAGTTTAAAAATGGATATTTACTATGGGAAGTTGAAAATAATAATTAATTTATGTAAAAATCCGTAAATAAAAATGTATTTTTTTTTGGCGTTTGTCACGTGACTCAAAACGCTCCTGTTTGGTCGGGTATAGGACATATGTCACTAGCCAGTAAACATCGTTTTCTACTTAAGCAACTTGTAGTAGTAGTACTGGCTAGTGACGTCACCGATGCCATTGCGACGCCATATTGTCAAAGTAGCGTTTTGGCGCGCTACTTAAATATTGAATTTTTATTTTGATATTTTTCAGGAAATATGTACCAGAATTAAAAAATACAACTATTACTGGGATCCACAAACTCTACTGAATAATAAAAAATATATTTTAAAAACCAGTCAAATAGCCTATTTCCCTTATAAAATTAGTTCCATTGAAATTCCGCAATATGGCGAGGTTTCTTATTTCTTCATAGAAATAGCAGCAACAGCCAGTAACTAAGCTTGTTTTCGTAGTAGCGTGGGCTCATTTTGACAATGATTATTATCCTAAGTAACACTGCACTGGTCCATCTAAAGCGAGGTTTTGATTTCTCTGGTCGGGATTTAACTTGTAAATATCCAGTAAGGCATGTGTTCAAACACAAATAAGGTGCAACCTGATAGCGATGAGGTGGTGGATGCGTGTCGCTTGGTGCTGGACTCGCGGCCCGTGCACTTGATCTCCAGCGTGCTGCGCGCGTTGTCGATTTCCATGCTGCCCTGGTACGTCCAAACAATACTAATTGATAAGTCATCTTAACATGTAATATAATAACATTTCAAAACAAGGGCAGAGGTAACAACGCCCGTACCCGCCGGCGGGGGCCCGGCCATAACCAAAATCAGAATTGATAATCAGAGACGGAGCCCCTCAGGCGTCGTCTCCTTCACGATGGTTTTCAATATCTCCCTCGAGCCGCCCCTAGACTCGTTGGTACATGACTTTTTTTGGGGTAGAGTCTTCCGCTCCCCGCAAGTCCGGTGAAGCTTGATCCGACGTACTTTTTCGACTCAAGCAAAGGTCAATTAAAAAAAAGGGCAGAGGTAAGCGGTACAAAACAACAGTTTTTATAAACTTACGCTGCAATAAAAGATTCACAAGTTTATTTTTGTAGTCAGTAGTCAGACTCAGGGCTTGTTAACCTGGTTAAATTTCAAACCAGGTATTTTGCATCTCCATACATTGCGCAAGAGTGCGTTATCGTTTCGGTTTCGCTCTACCGGAACCCATATTTTTTCTGGTTTTACTCAAAGAGCGAAATTATTTTGGTTTTTGTTCAATTAACCGGTTAAAGAACGAAAAATTTCGCTCGCTTCTCCAAATACCTTTTGTCTGAGTAGAACGAGACAGCATAATGCGCGCGCGGCTGTCTCGCTTAATCTACGCTCGCAATGTGCGCAATGGAATTAAATTAGTGTGGGGGGTGTCTTATACAAACATTTTTAGACAAACGTCAAAAGTGTGTTAAACTTTTTTATGGTAATATCAAATGTAACTATGTATTATAATTGAAAACGGGAACAACAGCAAACAAAAATAACTATAAAAGCCTAAAAAAGTATATGACCAAACGTATTCTGTTGTTGAGCCTTCCGCTCCCCCGGAAGTGAAGCTTGATTCGTCGTAGTTTTTTGACAAAATCATCATCATCATCATCTGAGCCTTAACGTACACTGCTGGGCTGCTGCCTCCCCCTGTGATCTCCACAATGATCGGTCCTGCTTGGCCCGCATCCAGCGGCTAACCGCGACCCTCACCAGATAGTCGGTCCACCTCTACGTCTTCCGGCGCGCGGCCACCATTCAAGAACCTTTCTGACCCAACGGCCGTCGGTTCTACGCGCAATGTGCCCAGCCCATTGCCACTTAAGTTACAGTGACAAAATCATATGTCAATTAAAAAAAATACAATCGTGTTCAGGCAATCCCCACTCACGGAGTATCCTCTCAGCGAGAGCATGGCCTGGAAGGACTTCTGCACCCAGCGCGCGATGTCCGTCTGCACGCGGTGACAGATCTTCAGGTGCCGCTCCGAAGTGCCTTTGATCTGACAACAACAAATTACAATATACAACATAGCCGAACGAATGCAGCAAAATGATTTGGAAACTCTCCCCCCTAGTTCGGAACTTCCAAGGTCCCTCTGGAAGTCATTAAACAGGCTTCGTACCCAGGTTGGCCGAAGCAAACAAAATCGGTTTAGGTGGGGTCTTTCTGATGGGAAGGATCTCTGGTGCGGGTGCGGCCTGTCCCACCTATTGTCATGTCCTGCATGCCCTGAGTCTTGCACGTCGGAGGAGCTCATAGAGGCCTCAGAAAGAGCAATCAAGGTGGCAGGATATTGGGCAACAGAAATTTAAAACTAGCCATCGACACGACAGAAGAAAAAGAAGAAGATTTAGAATTTAACCAGTTATTCTGTCGATGTTATCAGACGGTACAAAACTAATCGCGTAACTCAAAATGCCAGGTATTTGACATATCAGCTTTTAATCGGTAAAACCCTCCATTACAGTCGCTCGACAGATAGCTATTTTCACCAATCAGGTGTTTTAAAAAAAAACTAACATTATTGCTAATCGTGTGGGTGTCACCTCACCTATAGTGAATAAATAAGCTACAACTTGAATGTTTAAGTTGTGAATATTGGTGTATATAACTCACGTCCTCAATGAGCGCCCGCAGGTTCCTGAGTGTCTTGTGGTTGCGGCGGTACTTGCGCTCCACCTCCAACAGACGCTCGGCGACCTGCTGCTTCGTGAGGCCGTCGCTTCGAATCGAGCTCAACTTCAATTCTGTCTTTTTAAGCTCGCTCATCACTGCGGATTTCTCTCTGCAACAAGATGCTGTTTTATAGACATGCATAGTCTTAAATACACCGTGAAATTGAACTGGTTATTTATCCGCAAAATAGCGGTAGTACTCATAGAACTGAACAACTTTCCCCCAAAAAAACAAGTTTTATCATTCTCTTATTTTAGAAGTTAGAGGGGGGGGAGGGGGGAGGACACACATTTTTCCACTTTGGAAGCGTCTCTCGCGCAAACTATTCAGTTTAGAAAAAAAATTTACAATGCATGTGCTCGAAAAGAGCGTTTTCTAAGCAGCCAAATAGTGCGGAAAGTAGCACTTTTCCGCACTAGTGCTTTTTACTTTTCAGTTTTTTTTTAATTTTTGCTCAGGCTGTCATTCAGCCAGTCAACCTGACATTTCAGTTTTGAGATATTTTTACAAATTACTGATTTACCAATTGTTACGAATATAAAGGGAACAATATAAATAACAATTCAAAAAACAGGTTTATAATTAGTATAATTACTTTAGAAATTGATTTTTATTGATAAATTACGTTCAAATATCAATTAAAAATTTGCGTGGCTGAACAGTCATTTTACTCATGCCTATTCGACGAGGTAGCCTTGCACATGCGCGCGCAGCGCAGTACATAATATTTTCAGCGCGCATGTGTTTAAGAAGCCCGCCATTTTATACGCCTTTTTAATATAACTGTTTTTGTTTTCTTGCACAATGCATAGTAAAATCTTGTATGATACACGTGCGAAAGATGATTTCCGACTCGTGTCGGCTTATACACTCGCTCGCTTTGCTCGCTCGTGAATAAAATGACACTCATCGGAAATCACATACTTTCCGCACTAGTAGCATAAATATCTATTATTAGGAACCTAACTATCATTTTTGAAGACCTATCCATAGATACCCCACACGTATTGGGTTTGATGAAAAATTGTTTTTTGAGTTTCAGCTCTATGTATGGGGACCCCCTAAATTTATTGTTTTTTTTTTCATTTTTGTAAGAAAATCTTAATGCGGTTCACAGAATACATCTACTTACCAAGTTTCAACAGTATAGGTATTATAGTTTCGGAATAAAGTGGCTGTGACATACATACGGACGGACGGACGGACGGACAGACAGACATGACGAATCTATAAGGGTTCCGTTTTTTGCCATTTGGCTACGGAACCCTAATAGAAACCGTTGTTTTCATAAATAAAAGTCAAAACTCCAATAACGAGTTCTTCACAGCAGAGCCCACACTTATCAATGAACTTGCCAAAAATGTGACTAATTAACAATAACGTCTAAAGTTAAAATAATTTATTCGTGGATTTGAAAGCTTCGCTCAAACCAAGGCTGGCTCTTGTCTCACATTGATGAAAAAAAAAGTATATTTATTTATTTATTGTTCGGAAAACCATCAGCTTCATACAACTCATGTGCACATCTGGTTAACGTCTTATAACTAATAATAGGTTTCCACATATAAAATCATTATCATATTATGCAATCTTAAGTTGAACAGAACTGGCAAACGCAATGAAACGTCTAAAAGTTTAAATAAAAACTGTAATCTTTGAAGCTTGAGAAACATCAAGTTAGACCTGGGTCTGTATTCGCTGATCTTCTAGCTCTTACCTCGGGTTCTCAATCCTGGCGCAGAGCTTCTCAGCCTGCTCCACCTTCTCCCGGATGACGCTGAACTTGGCTTCGAGGATGGTCTCCACCTGGGCTAGTTTCCGCTGGTCTTCCTTCAGCTTCTGCTGGCAGGTCTGGCGCTCGGAGACTCCTTGGTCTAACTTTAATTGCTCTTGGTCTATCTCTTCCTGTTGATAAAAGTATACCATTTAAAGGAATATATTGCTACCCCAAAACTATAGTTGATGTTGGTTACACTGAAGAACAAATCAAAAAATATTTGGAGACATCTCACACACAGCCATCCCTAATCTAGGCAGAGCCTGTACTATGGGTGTCAGACAGCTGATATACATACGTATAAAGCCTGACCAAAGAAATAAAAAACCTGCTCTGGGGGCGCCACGTGTATATTTTTATGTTTATGACAACAATTTCCCTTATAAAATTAGTTCCATTGAAATTCCGCAATATGGCGAGGTTTTTTATTTCTTTGGTCGGGTCAATATCCAGGCACAAGGCAAACACAAATGCTCATCACACGAGTATTTGCCCTGGGCGGGATTCGAACCCGCGACCTTGTGCTTCGAAGGCAGGCGTACTACCAACTATACTATGGGGCCGTTTTTTATTGTTTAGACTTGTACATTCGTTTGAGATGAGAGCCGGTCTTGGTTTGAGCAAAGCTTCCTAACTTCTGATATGACGTCATTAAGTGTTTTAAAAAATCCTGTTCAATATTTAAAAAAATCAACCTTTGCCGCCAATTTCGTTTAGAAGTAAATGCTTTTTAGTCTTGACACATGTCACAACACAACTCTATAGATATGATACTTTCTCATTCTATTGTATACATTTACTATTCTTTTTGTCCCCTTCCCACCTTCTATTGCGTACGGGGTTCGTCATGAACTGTCAAAAAGGCAAAAACGCACGGAATACTTGCTATATCGCTTCTAAACAATATCCTGCAAGAAGATATTTTAAAAACTAGGTTAAAACTGTGATCTCAAGACTTCAAGGTTCGGGCTAGGTAAGCTTAGGAACATTTTCCCTTCAATTTCCTTGTGTACTTTTTTTTGTATTTTTAGTTTCTTACACGAAGCCGTAGCCGACGCTGAGTGTGTGACTTTAAATTTTTATCCAGCGACCTGAATCACTACACCGCGGTTATTTTATTCCTTTTAGTCCTTATTCCCCATTCGAGGAAAGTACTTTCCCCAACAAATCCTATGATGTATATAGAAATTTGAAAATCAAAGGGCTTTGAACCCACATGCTAAGAAAGCAAGCAATTTACTTATCATGATACTTACGCTAAGAGAGCGGCAGGTGGCAGTGATCCTGCTCAGTTTCTCTTTGACCCCCTTCATCTTCTCTTCGTGCTCGTTCACTTTATCTTTGTACTGTTGTTCTTTGGTTTGGAACTGTTCCACTTGCAGTTTGAGGGTCTGCATCTTCTCCTTCGAGAGATTCAGCTCGTCCACCTGGTTGAAGGAAAGATGGTTTAATTCGCTCCTGACCAGAAAACACAAAGTGGTGATTCTCATCAGTCTCACTCTAAATAAAATAAATCGATATCGGATTTAATTTCGAATGAATGATATTCTAAAATAAGAGCTTAGTTGTCAAATTAGGCGTAATTTTATGTATGATATTTTCGCACTTTAAGCTTATGCGATCGATGCGCTCGATGATACCTTTATGTGCTGATGTATACCTGGCTTGTGCTAATGTATACCTGGCTTGTGCTAATGTATACCTGGCTTGTGCTAATGTATACCTGGCTTGTACTGATGTTTACCTGTGTGTGCTGATGAATACCTGTGTGCTGATGTACACCTGTGTGTGCTGATGTATACCTGTGTACACCGTGTGTATAGTTACCAGCACGGCATGGTGCGGCGCGTGTGTGGTGTCGAGCGCGGCGTGCGCAGCGCGGGCCGCCTCCTCGGCGTCGTGCTTGCTCCCCATGAGCGCCTGCAGCGTCCTGGCCGCGGCCTATACCTGTGTGTGCAGATGTATACCTGTGTACACCGTGTGTATAGTTACCAGCACGGCATGGTGCGGCGCGTGTGTGGTGTCGAGCGCTATGTGCGCAGCGCGGGCCGCCTCCTCGGCGTCGTGCTTGCTCCCCATGAGCGCCTGCAGCGTCCTGGCCGCCCCCCGCTCCCCCTCCCGCGCCTGGGACGCCGCGCTGTTCAGTTGCTCCGCCTGGGCCTCCAGGGCACCCAGTTTGGATTCCGCTTCTCTGATTTCCGCATGGAGTTGCCTGGGTGGTTACAAGTTTGTTTTTAGAATACTGACTTTTCCGAAATTAACTATGCAGAGCTGTTATGTAATGATTAAACACAGTCTAAGCCTTATGATTCTGAAAACTTTGTCGCGCCTGCGGCCCACCAGGACCTTGGCGAGCCGACAGGAGCGGATGTAGATTGAATTTGTTAATTGCGGGGTAGTACTGTAGTGTAGTGTAGTGTAGTGTAGTGTAGTGTAGTGTAGTGTAGTGTAGTGTAGTGTAGTGTAGTGTAGTGTAGTGTTGTAGTAGTGTCCCTTACTGTTTCCTCTCGGTGGTGCTGAGGTGCAGGAAGCGGCTGGGTCTGGCCGCGCCGCCGTAGCTGCGGTAGTTGGGGGCGGGGTAGTACTGTAGTGTAGTGTAGTGTAGTGTAGTGTTGTAGTAGTGTCCCTTACTGTTTCCTCTCGGTGGTGCTGAGGTGCAGGAAGCGGCTGGGTCTGGCCGCGCCGCCGTAGCTGCGGTAGTTGGGGGCGGGGTAGTACTCCGAACAGTCCAGCGTTACTATCTTACTGCAGTTCTCTGGGACGTTCTCTTCGGTGTCGGAGAGGCGAACGGCGTCGTCTGTTATAAATATTAAGGAGATAAGATAAGATAGTAACGTAGCCACTGGTTGGTCACTCCATACAGAAAACGCATTTTGACAAGCTACTTCTTTATGAATAACAACTGAATATCAACTACAAGTCAATGGCGCTAGGCGCTATGTAAAACACCCCCGAACACCACCGGCGGAGTCCCGCGGTGCCTGCGGGGTGCGAAGCGTGGGGCGCTATATCGGGCGGGGAAATCATTTAGGAGTGGGGGGGGGTGAGTGTCTTTTCTATACGGGTTAGTACTATTATTTTCTTCTGTGACGTAGATGTAAGACGCAATTAAATTCAAATTAGCAACAGGCAGTTCACCTAGTCCGTCTACTGCCTACTGAGCGGTTGGATTATGACATAACCTTGAAACAACATAACATAAGGCTTGAAAAGATATGTATAACGATCTTAAAGTATACATTTTTACTATTTTATGATTACCTAGGCAGGCGGGCAAATTCAAATGCATTGGCTAGCCAAACCCAGGCACCCGGGTTTGGCCAGCCTTACAGTCTATTTTATCTTTATACCAAGTTTCATTAAAATCAGTTCAGTTGTCCTATTTAATGCAAACAAACAAACATTCAAATCATTTGTCTTTATAATCCATAATACTTCCATATCCATACTAATATTATAAATGCGAAAGGGTGTTTGTTTGTCCTTCCTTCACGCCCTAACTAAGCAACCAATCGGCTTGATTTTCGGCATAGAGTCAGTTGAAAGGATGGACAGAGACATAGGCTACTTAGTACCGCGGGAAAATACCTCATTCCCACCGGAAAAACTGTTAACGCGGGCGAAGCCGCGGGGCGGAAAGCTAGTATTAGTTATAGTTTTATGTGTGAGAGAAAAAAAAAAGATGAATTCTACCAGTATAACACTAGCAGTATAGTACCGTGGTCAGCCACCAGCAGGATGCTCTCCAGCCCCACGTTGTCGATGAGGAAGTTCCCCACCACGGGGTCGCTCACGTCGATAGCGTCCAGCGCGCACAGGAACCCCGCCGCGCGCACTTTGTTAGTAGTAGTACACTAGTAGTATAGTACCGTGGTCAGCCACCAGCAGGATGCTCTCCAGCCCCACGTTGTCGATGAGGAAGTTCCCCACCACGGGGTCGCTCACGTCGATAGCGTCCAGCGCGCACAGGAACCCCGCCGCGCGCACTTTGTTAGTAGTAGTACACTAGTAGTATAGTACCGTGGTCAGCCACCAGCAGGATGCTCTCCAGCCCCACGTTGTCGATGAGGAAGTTCCCCACCACGGGGTCGCTCACGTCGATAGCGTCCAGCGCGCACAGGAACCCCGCCGCGCGCACTTTGTTAGTAGTAGTACACTAGTAGTATAGTACCGTGGTCAGCCACCAGCAGGATGCTCTCCAGCCCCACGTTGTCGATGAGGAAGTTCCCCACCACGGGGTCGCTCACGTCGATAGCGTCCAGCGCGCACAGGAACCCCGCCGCGCGCACTTTGTTAGTAGTAGTACACTAGTAGTATAGTACCGTGGTCAGCCACCAGCAGGATGCTCTCCAGCCCCACGTTGTCGATGAGGAAGTTCCCCACCACGGGGTCGCTCACGTCGATAGCGTCCAGCGCGCACAGGAACCCCGCCGCGCGCACTTTGTTAGTAGTAGTACACTAGTAGTATAGTACCGTGGTCAGCCACCAGCAGGATGCTCTCCAGCCCCACGTTGTCGATGAGGAAGTTCCCCACCACGGGGTCGCTCACGTCGATAGCGTCCAGCGCGCACAGGAACCCCGCCGCGCGCACTTTGTTAGTAGTAGTACACTAGTAGTATAGTACCGTGGTCAGCCACCAGCAGGATGCTCTCCAGCCCCACGTTGTCGATGAGGAAGTTCCCCACCACGGGGTCGCTCACGTCGATAGCGTCCAGCGCGCACAGGAACCCCGCCGCGCGCACTTTGTTAGTAGTAGTACACTAGTAGTATAGTACCGTGGTCAGCCACCAGCAGGATGCTCTCCAGCCCCACGTTGTCGATGAGGAAGTTCCCCACCACGGGGTCGCTCACGTCGATAGCGTCCAGCGCGCACAGGAACCCCGCCGCGCGCACTTTGTTAGTAGTAGTACACTAGTAGTATAGTACCGTGGTCAGCCACCAGCAGGATGCTCTCCAGCCCCACGTTGTCGATGAGGAAGTTCCCCACCACGGGGTCGCTCACGTCGATAGCGTCCAGCGCGCACAGGAACCCCGCCGCGCGCACTTTGTTAGTAGTAGTACACTAGTAGTATAGTACTGTGGTGTGCATGTGTCCTTCATGCACGCCGTTTCATGCTGGCAGCCTCTTTTGCGTTTGAGGCTTTATAAAGATGTAAAGTAATATCAGTTTGAATTTCGTTGAAGAGAGAGATGGCCGTAGCCCGCGCTACGAGCCGGACGCCATTTTCATGCTTCAAAAAGCAAATGTAAAATATTTCGTATTACTAATATAATAAACGTGTGATTGATTTCCCTATAACTGTATTTCATTCAGCTAGGGATCAGCCTCCACCCGTAGGGCGCGACTTGGTGGAGGCTAGTGTTCGATTTAGTGCCTCTCGCACAGAAGAAAGAAGAGTCGAAGCGAGAAGAAAGAAGCGGCAGAGCTGCTTATTATCTGATGCCCCCACCACTACCACGATGATGATGAAGAAGAAAAATGAAGATGAAGGCTTCCAGGATGGCAGCCAAAACAAGATGACATGTCCCGCACGATGTGGATGTTTATTTTGCAGCCTAGACGTTACAAGCGTTGCTGACGAATGAGGATATTTGTGTTCTCCAAAGGATGTGTTTTTAAAGATAAGTGCTAATTTTATTAATAAAGTGTTCTCGACGAAGTGTCCTGGATGAAGTTAGCGAGCTTCGTGTGATTTGCTACGAAAGGCAAATGTGTCGATGTTTTTCCCGATGCGATATTTGAAGATGCGATATTTGAAGAGTGCGAAGTGGAGTGACGACTGAGGAGTCGCCGTTTTTACCTACCTAGCTTGTAGAATTAGTGTAGACAATTATGTATTAATGTGTATATAATTTAGCTAATTTTCCCTTATTTTTAATTCAATTTCTTATTATTTTCGTAATTTGACGTAGTCATGGAGATAAGTTGTTGATTGTGTCATGAACAAAATGACTCATGACAATCTTGATGGAATTCTGTCAAACAAATTGTAAACATCGAAAAATTTAATTTTTGAAACAATTTTATAATATTTTCGACAGAAAATAATTAAAATATAGTAAATATAGGTTAGTTTCTAATATTTCTTCTTGTATGTAGGATTGGTTAGGATGTGCGAGTGTTTTCCTGTATTAATTCTTTAAAATGTTTCAGAAAAACAATTACCTAAATGATGACTATTGATGACTATGATGATCGTTTCTGATGTGATGACCCTTCGAGAAAGCTGGACGACTTAAATCTAGATGACCACATGGTATGAAGAAAGAAAAACGTGCGCGTTTAACTAGAATTTGGGTAGTTTTTTTTGGGGTTAATTGGGTTGATGCTTAGTTAGGTGTGTTCCGTGACGGAATATTTACTGTCACTCCACATCAAGCACATAGTGCTGTGGAGGAACTTTGGTTGGGTTCATGACTTTGAGTACTCTCGTTACCGGTACCGCAGCTAGGTGAATTCCCACTAATCTTTTCAGAGGATAGGTTGGAGCTGAAGAAAGAAAATAGCTCCCATTCCCATGTCTTGCCCAAAGCTAGGTTTTGATATTCGAGATAGTTGTGAACGTTTGCTATAAATATATATTATGATTTGTTATTGAAAATCAGTGGTCGTCCAACTTTTTCAAATTTATTTCTTTAACTTTTCTTTATTGATTATTTGGTGACTATTGAATTATTAATAACTAGTTGATATTATTTTATTCATAGTATCCGACACAGATAGGTTTAGTAAACTTTTTCAAAATTTTATTGAATGTCTATTTGGATTAACTGTAGACAGACATGCTTAGCTGTGTTGATTCTTTTTTGATGGTTTTTGATCAACTTGGTTGGATAACATTAAAACACCAACTAGCTGGTAGCAGCAGTCAGTTTTTGACATGTCTGTGACTTTGTGATGTTTTGTCCATCTTTAGGCAGGTAGCTTAGCTTAGGACGGACATTTGTAACGAAATATCGTAAAAAAATATATTTTTGCAATGGTATTGCGAATATATTTTTTTTTAGCTGTACCGGGCGGGATGTGGTGTGCATGTGTCCTTCATGCACGCCGTTTCATGCTGGCAGCCTCTTTTGCGTTTGAGGCTTTATAAAGATGTAAAGTAATATCAGTTTGAATTTCGTTGAAGAGAGAGATGGCCGTAGCCCGCGCTACGAGCCGGACGCCATTTTCATGCTTCAAAAAGCAAATGTAAAATATTTCGTATTACTAATATAATAAACGTGTGATTGATTTCCCTATAACTGTATTTCATTCAGCTAGGGATCAGCCTCCACCCGTAGGGCGCGACTGTACCGTGGTCAGCCACCAGCAGGATGCTCTCCAGCCCCACGTTGTCGATGAGGAAGTTCCCCACCACGGGGTCGCTCACGTCGATAGCGTCCAGCGCGCACAGGAACCCCGCCGCGCGCACTTTGTTAGTAGTAGTACACTAGTAGTATAGTACCGTGGTCAGCCACCAGCAGGATGCTCTCCAGCCCCACGTTGTCGATGAGGAAGTTCCCCACCACGGGGTCGCTCACGTCGATAGCGTCCAGCGCGCACAGGAACCCCGCCGCGCGCACTTTGTTAGTAGTAGTACACTAGTAGTATAGTACCGTGGTCAGCCACCAGCAGGATGCTCTCCAGCCCCACGTTGTCGATGAGGAAGTTCCCCACCACGGGGTCGCTCACGTCGATAGCGTCCAGCGCGCACAGGAACCCCGCCGCGCGCACTTTGTTAGTAGTAGTACACTAGTAGTATAGTACCGTGGTCAGCCACCAGCAGGATGCTCTCCAGCCCCACGTTGTCGATGAGGAAGTTCCCCACCACGGGGTCGCTCACGTCGATAGCGTCCAGCGCGCACAGGAACCCCGCCGCGCGCACTTTGTTAGTAGTAGTACACTAGTAGTATAGTACCGTGGTCAGCCACCAGCAGGATGCTCTCCAGCCCCACGTTGTCGATGAGGAAGTTCCCCACCACGGGGTCGCTCACGTCGATAGCGTCCAGCGCGCACAGGAACCCCGCCGCGCGCACTTTGTTAGTAGTAGTACACTAGTAGTATAGTACCGTGGTCAGCCACCAGCAGGATGCTCTCCAGCCCCACGTTGTCGATGAGGAAGTTCCCCACCACGGGGTCGCTCACGTCGATAGCGTCCAGCGCGCACAGGAACCCCGCCGCGCGCACTTTGTTAGTAGTAGTACACTAGTAGTATAGTACCGTGGTCAGCCACCAGCAGGATGCTCTCCAGCCCCACGTTGTCGATGAGGAAGTTCCCCACCACGGGGTCGCTCACGTCGATAGCGTCCAGCGCGCACAGGAACCCCGCCGCGCGCACTTTGTTAGTAGTAGTACACTAGTAGTATAGTACCGTGGTCAGCCACCAGCAGGATGCTCTCCAGCCCCACGTTGTCGATGAGGAAGTTCCCCACCACGGGGTCGCTCACGTCGATAGCGTCCAGCGCGCACAGGAACCCCGCCGCGCGCACTTTGTTAGTAGTAGTACACTAGTAGTATAGTACCGTGGTCAGCCACCAGCAGGATGCTCTCCAGCCCCACGTTGTCGATGAGGAAGTTCCCCACCACGGGGTCGCTCACGTCGATAGCGTCCAGCGCGCACAGGAACCCCGCCGCGCGCACTTTGTTCCGCCGCACGTCGTGCACTTTGTTCAAGAACTTGCTGCAAGTAACTGCTGGCTTGTTGCCGCTGCCGTACACCTGAATCACAGAACAAAATGATAGTAAAGCCCGACCAAAGAAATAAGAATATATAAGGTATATATATAAATTAATTGGATTGAAAAAGCTTGTCACTTGAGCAAATTATTCCCTTACATTATTTATCCTCTAAGTAAGTAATTTGTCATTTTCTAATAAGTTATTTGAAGCCCTCACTTGTCCCATGATCTCGAACAGTTTCCTGGAGTCTTCGGGCGTGCTGACGCAGAAGGATTGCACGGAGCCTCCGATGATGTGCTCTAGGGCTCCGCCCCACTTCTTCTCCTTCACTTTCAAGTACGAACCTATACAAAAAAGTATTTTCTGTAGTGTTGTTAAACATTGAAGGTAGTTTTTATATTTTGTAATCTTTTGGTTGTTTCTAAATGTTTACTTTTCTTCGTGGCATATGTATGTACGGCAATGCTTAGCGCTATTACAGGCCAGTTAACTAAAGCTGGCACGTTCACAGTACTCACAGTTATGCAATGTTCACTATACAGTATGTTTAAAAATAAATGATTTTGATTCAAAATGCAATTCTAGTTAACCTCTGACAATAAAGAGGGGTGTTATAAGTTTGTGTGTGTCTGTCTGTCTGTGGCATCGTATCTCCTAAACGGTCGGTCGATTTTGATCTAGTTTTTTTTGTTTGCAAGGTGTCACAATCGAGAGTGTTCTTAGCTATAATCCAAGAAAATATCTTCAGCCACTTGAAGATTATCAGCTCTTTTCTAGTTGTTGAAAGGATCAAGTAATGGTTTTGTGGCGGGGGTTTTAATTTGTTTTTTATTGTTTGTGTGTAATGTGATTAGTGTGGTGTGCTCACCGACGGGTCCCCTGGGCGGCGCGCTGAACTCGCCCCTCTTGGCGGCCTGCTTCACCCGCGCCACTAGTTCCACCATGTTGTTTGTGTGTTATGTGATTAGTGTGGTGTGCTCACCGACGGGTCCCCTGGGCGGCGCGCTGAACTCGCCCCTCTTGGCGGCCTGCTTCACCCGCGCCACTAGTTCCACCATGTTGTTTGTGTGTTATGTGATTAGTGTGGTGTGCTCACCGACGGGTCCCCTGGGCGGCGCGCTGAACTCGCCCCTCTTGGCGGCCTGCTTCACCCGCGCCACTAGTTCCACCATGTTGTTTGTGTGTTATGTGATTAGTGTGGTGTGCTCACCGACGGGTCCCCTGGGCGGCGCGCTGAACTCGCCCCTCTTGGCGGCCTGCTTCACCCGCGCCACTAGTTCCACCATGTTGTTTGTGTGTTATGTGATTAGTGTGGTGTGCTCACCGACGGGTCCCCTGGGCGGCGCGCTGAACTCGCCCCTTTTAGCAGCTTGCTTCACCCGCGCCACTAGTTCCACCATGTTGTTTGTGTGTTATGTGATTAGTGTGGTGTGCTCACCGACGGGTCCCCTGGGCGGCGCGCTGAACTCGCCCCTCTTGGCGGCCTGCTTCACCCGCGCCACTAGTTCCACCATGTTGTTTGTGTGTTATGTGATTAGTGTGGTGTGCTCACCGACGGGTCCCCTGGGCGGCGCGCTGAACTCGCCCCTCTTGGCGGCTTGCTTCACCCGCGCCACTAGTTCCACCATGTTGTTTGTGTGTTATGTGATTAGTGTGGTGTGCTCACCGACGGGTCCCCTGGGCGGCGCGCTGAACTCGCCCCTCTTGGCGGCCTGCTTCACCCGCGCCACTAGTTCCACCATGTTGTTTGTGTGTTATGTGATTAGTGTGGTGTGCTCACCGACGGGTCCCCTGGGCGGCGCGCTGAACTCGCCCCTTTTAGCAGCTTGCTTCACCCGCGCCACTAGTTCCACCATGTTGTTCCCGTACACTCCCAGCGAGTCGTTCCCGCGGGACTCCAGCTCGCGTAGCTGCTGCTTTAGCTGCCCTGAGGTCATATTCGAGCGTACATAAAAAACAAAGCGCGCGCGTCGGGTCTTTTAGGGGTCAGACTAGACCGACTAAAAAACCTGCTCTCGAGGGCGACGGTCAGTAACTAAATGGCTATATTTGGGAGGCGTTTTGAATATCGAATATTCGATGCTCTAATGCTTAAGGAAAACAACGTGAGGAAATCCGCACACACAAAGACATTAAAAAATTGTGTATTCGTGACCAACCCGTCCCAGCCAGCGTGGTCATCTTAGGTCATCCGAATCAAGTTCAACTCCCTCGATGAATGAACATACGTATTTGTTCCTTTCCGTCTGAGCCCTTGCGTTCGCCTGTTCAGCTTCTTCCTGCGCATGTGTGGCGTTGTCCTTGGTTTGCATAACGGCATTCTCAGTGAAACATAGCTATCTTTAAGTCTACTTTACTTATCATTAAGTGGACTCTACCTATCATTAAGTGGACTCTACTCATCATTAAGTGAACTCTACTTATCATTAAGTGAACTCTACTCATCATTAAGTGAACTCTACTTATCATTAAGTGAACTCTACTTATCATTAAGTGAACTCTACTTATCATTAAGTGAATCTCTACTCATCATTAAGTGACCTCTACTTATCATTAAGTGAAATCTACTTATCATTAAGTGAGCTCTACCTATAATTAAGTGAACTGCAACTATCATTAGATGGACTATAATTTGCCATACGTATTTGATCCCTCTCCCTCTGCGCCCTTGCGGTGGCCTGGTCGGCCTCTCCCTGCGCATGCGTGGCGCTGGCCCTGGCCTGCATGACGTCATTCTTGGCTGTGTTGTAGCGCGCCGCGGCCGCCTCAGCCGCTTGCTTCGCTGCAGCCGCTTTAGCTTCCAACTCCGCGCGTCTTGACGCCGCGCTGCCTGAGCTGAATGGGGAAAAATGTCAAATATACGGTAAGCTGAAGGTGTGATATAAGA
Organism: Teleiodes luculella; assembly: GCA_948473455.1. Taxonomy (NCBI): domain Eukaryota; kingdom Metazoa; phylum Arthropoda; class Insecta; order Lepidoptera; family Gelechiidae; genus Teleiodes; species Teleiodes luculella. The sequence goes on along the minus strand of OX419583.1, from coordinate 2,283,531 downwards.
AGAGAGGTGTTTGGAGGGAGGAATTTTTTGACGGTGTGAGTTCTAGATAAAATTTTAAAAAGTATGTGATGCTACTTTTTAAAATAAAAGTTAAAATACAACTTTTATAATTTTATTTTTAGATTAGTATTCTGTTTCTGATACCCGACCACGGAGTCCCGGCCTAGAATTATGCTAACGCAACTCTTCTCGTGGAAGTTTGTACCGACCCGCCCCTAGCCTAAAAAGACAATGAAATGTTTTGGAGGTCTTTCCTTAGCGTAGAAAGCACAATAATAAAATTTTCCTAAAAATCTCTAAAATCGAATAATTAATCTCAAATACATAGAACTAAGTTGTAAAGAGCTTATTATAATCAAATATGTTCAATACAGGTCGAATGTAACAAATAGAAAACCTTTTGGAAATTTACCTTTTTACTTTATACGTTCCTGTATTGAATTGAAATTTCCTAAGTACTTTATACGTTCTTGTAATGAAATCAGCCGATTCCTTAATAACTTCTAAACTAAAATAGATAGCACAATTCTGATTACTGATTTGGAATCAGGATAAGCGACACTATCTAAAATATGAGTTTGAGCAAGTTTTTATATTTTTGGCCGCGCACCTTCGTTTCGTGTCGTCCGTATATATGGTGGTGAGAGCGTCGGTCAGTAGCACATAGCGAGGGCCGATGTCGAAAAGCATGAAAAATACTTAGTAAAAGATAAGTATGAAAACGCTCTGGGATTGGGCTAGAAATAGTTCAACTCTCAAAAATATGTGAAAATTTGCTATTTTCAGAGTGCTAGGCGTTGTTTGCGAAATTTGCGTCTTTCGTCGGGATTACGGTCTCAGTACGATTGTCGACGTCCTAAACGCTTAGAAGGTGGTAGATAAGTTTCTATGGGTGTTTGGAGCTTGACCCAGGTGTTGGCAGTCATTAGTATATAATTATAGAAAGTGCACGATTGCTAGAGTTTGGGTGTTTGCAAGTCATTCCTATCTTACAACCATGATGAGTATAAGTCGGTCGAAAGATAGACTCGCATCAAAATATAATATTTCTAGGAAAAACTTCTTACACATCGTCGCCCGCGGTGGAAGCTTAGACTTCCCTAAAACTTTAGTAAATCACGCCGACGCCGAATAGAGACTTCATCTTGTCTGACGCTTGAAGACGAGGTGTTTCTGGACTATCGTAGGTTTCCAATTAATCAAAGTATTTAGGTCTGCATGGAGAAAGTGAAGTTGGCTGATTCATTAGTTTGTGATGAAGCTTAGATGATGTACAACTTCCATGTTATTCCTATATACTGGATTGGAGACGTACACCAGTCTTCCTCCAAGGCATATCGTCTGTGGAGAGGCTTTGAGAATGAATGGCTGTGGAGAGAAAACGCGATGTTGGAATAGCGTAGCTAATCTTAACATGCAGTAACATTAGGTTCTTCGGAATCTATTATACGATGTTCCCGTATACAGTTGCCGTTACAGTATGGTAGAGAGGCCGGCTTATTCAGCTATCGTCTCTTTATGGACTGACGTTCAAGAAGCTAGGAGGTTGTATTTCTATATGAACTCCTACTCGAACGCTTAGCGGCCCACCTTGGTGGAAAGCTTGGATTGGCTTCCATAATTGCTAGACGTGTGTGGTCTTTAAACATACCCAAATTATATCATATTCCCTATACAGGTAACAAGCGTTTGCCGTGGTGGGAGCTCGTAGACTACGGTCATCTTATAACGTTCAGGCTTTGTACTCCATTGTAAGCCCTGATACGTATGGTTCCAAACCATTTAGCGAGCGCCTACCTCGGTAGCTTGTCGACTACGGTCGCAACGAACAGGTATTGGTTCGCCATGTAAGCCCTGCAACAATCGGACTCACAATCCGCACCAATCGACCTCGGTCGCACCGGGAGATCAGATGGCATTGTCCTTTGGGATAGAGATCTTCGTAAGGGCGGGCTACGGCCTGCCCTTTTCTTTCACTTGAAAAAATATATATCTATGTATGTTTTAGTGGATTTGAGCCTCCGAGACCTGATATTCCCGGTGCGGTGAAAGGAATATTGTATGAATAGCAGTATCATTAGAGAGACTATACGACAGTATTCTAGAGGCGTTTGAGTTACAGTTGATGATGATGTTGCGACTGGTAAGTGTATTGGCACACACTCTTACTGGGAATTTTGTCCATTTAGAGACATATAGTAAGTGTATTGGCACACGCTTATCGAATTAAAGGATTAGAAGATGAGGGAGCGGTTTGCAGTCTAGCGACTGATGAATGGCTTTTCTTGTTGATAGTCCTGCCCAACCCATTTTATAAACTTTCATATATTATTCACAATGACGTTGGTAGTTCTTATTAGGATAACGATGTTCAGGTATCAGACAGAATTCAGCCCGCTGTTTACAATAGAGGCATTGAGAACGGAAACACTGTGATATCTAAAAGAAAATGGGATATTACTCACAAGGCGTAGAACGGATCCTACCCTAGACGATTACAAAGGCCAATTAGATAAAATATAAATAGAGTAGAATTCCTGCGAAGGGATTTTATTTATTTTATATTTTTAATAGAGGACAGGTGCAGTTACAATTTGGTGCCGTGACCAGGATGTTTATTATCTGATAGATGTTACACGAAACGGCACAGGCAAATTGAGAAGTGAGAAAGAGGTGGCGAAAGCCACAATTTGTTGCTCGTGAAATGGAAAGATATCGTACAGTGTGGAAGTTTGAGATGCCAAAGTATTTAGCCGGGTTTTGATGTGTAGTGAGCTGATGGTTTTCGGTTTGCAGCATGTTGGGACTGCAGGTTAGAAGTAACAGTGAGGAAGTTGTAATTCTGTATAATTAAAACCGCAAACATTGATGAAGAGAGGGAAGTTATAGAGATGGCTCTAGCAAAAACATTAGGTTCGGCCAACGGATGGACATGCATCTTTCGAGGCAGACTAGTGACGATGTATTTCGTAGAATTAGATAGTGTCGATAGATGAAGTTGGAGACTCCTAGTCGAATCCTAGATGTTGAAATTGAGATTATGAAGGCATAATCCTGTGCAGAAGCACAAAATTTGTAAAGATTGGGGGCTGTTAGTTCTCTTAGAAATCAGAAGGATGGGGGCTGTCTGGAAGATCTAAAGGCGGGGGGCTGCTGGGATCTAAATGATGCTTAATCTTATACTGGAATTTAAAAGCACATTGAATGATGGGTCAGACAGGAGACATATGTGAAACGATGGTCTCAAGTTTAGATAGACAATTATTAGGTGAAGTTTATCGGCATGATAATTTGATAAACTGTTAGATGTGCTAACCAATAAGCTGAGATCAAAGGTAGCACTGAAGTAGAATAGATTGTAGGGAAGATAAGGGAATATGAGGTAGGCTAATTTACTTTAGGTTTTTCGATGTTAGGTTACAGATGCTAGGATAGGGAAAAATCATTTTGAGCGCTTGGAGATGAGTTTGGAATTTCTTATGATATGAGCAATAACATGGAATGTTTTGTGCGTGTGGACGATCAAGGAGGTCCACGCTTTCTGAGCTTAGAATCTCTGTCTACAAGATAGAAGAGATGCGGAAAGGGCCGCTGTGGGTAAATGTTGTAACAAAAACAAACCTCCAGGTGAGGATTGGGATTACAGACATAAGACAACATTCAGGCTTTACCGAGTGTTATCGAGTATTGTTCTCTAAGACTGAGTTTAGCAGGTTTGTTGTCAAAGCCGAGATCGTTGTGTTGACTGAATTGAGTTTCACAGGTGCAAGCGTTTTGTTGTTGTTAGCACTGTCATGGAGGTCGACTTAATCACTAGGTAGCGAGATTTGATTAAGTGGGGAGGAAGCCCTATGGGTCTTGAAAGGTATTGATAATCTAAGATTGTCATGTTCAGCAGATCGAAAGGATTGACTTGGTTTGGTTGATCTGGGAAGAGTGGAAATTCCCGTGTCACAGGAGCTTTACCAACCTCCCTTGTCATTTCATAGGCCGCCGCCTTTGGATGACTGGTCTAGCCACTGTAAGACAGATCTAGCTGCAGAGTGGACTTGCAAGAAAATTATAAAATTTATTGTGGATGCAGACATTAATGAAGCCGTGGTGGTGGAATTAGACGCAGGTCTACTCGGTTTCTTTTTCTACACATTTTCGGTAAGCCTAGCAAGTCTATCACAGGGGTTTAAGTACTCGTCTGGATCAGGCCTCTTCCGGTAGAATAGCGATGCATAGAGACCAAGTTCACCTTAACCACAATGAGTTTTATGATGGGTGTCAGACAGTGAGAAGGACTGCATTCATGCTTGTTCTTAGACTCATTGTGTGATACTGTATTGAATGAGGACGAAACGGACGGAGAGACTATATACGAGTACCTCGAGCGAGGGAAGCTGTAGTAGTTTGTAATATGAAGCATTAGTTATGCCTAAGAAACTTCAATGGTCACGAGGTTCTTAGAAACGACTGTGGTTGACGGGTGTAACTCATCATGCACTTGATAACTATGGGCGATCAAGGGACTTAGTGAGGAATGGGAGTGACGGTGGCAGGCTTATGCTGAAGATTGATTTTGAGATTCGAGAGATTGGAGAAATATTCCTAAGTGCTGGAACTAGTTGGAAGCTAAGAATGTTGAAGATGAGCTGATGATAAGTAAAGTAGGAGTACCTCGAGTGGGGGAAACATATAAGCCTAAAAGTTTGAGCTTTGAAAATTTATCTTCAGTAAATTACGACAAATTTTGGGGGCTGGATGTACCGACCCGCCCCTAGCCTAAAAAGACAATGAAATGTTTTGGAGGTCTTTCCTTAGCGTAGAAAGCACAATAATAAAATTTTCCTAAAAATCTCTAAAATCGAATAATTAATCTCAAATACATAGAACTAAGTTGTAAAGAGCTTATTATAATCAAATATGTTCAATACAGGTCGAATGTAACAAATAGAAAACCTTTTGGAAATTTACCTTTTTACTTTATACGTTCCTGTATTGAATTGAAATTTCCTAAGTACTTTATACGTTCTTGTAATGAAATCAGCCGATTCCTTAATAACTTCTAAACTAAAATAGATAGCACAATTCTGATTACTGATTTGGAATCAGGATAAGCGACACTATCTAAAATATGAGTTTGAGCAAGTTTTTATATTTTTGGCCGCGCACCTTCGTTTCGTGTCGTCCGTATATATGGTGGTGAGAGCGTCGGTCAGTAGCACATAGCGAGGGCCGATGTCGAAAAGCATGAAAAATACTTAGTAAAAGATAAGTATGAAAACGCTCTGGGATTGGGCTAGAAATAGTTCAACTCTCAAAAATATGTGAAAATTTGCTATTTTCAGAGTGCTAGGCGTTGTTTGCGAAATTTGCGTCTTTCGTCGGGATTACGGTCTCAGTACGATTGTCGACGTCCTAAACGCTTAGAAGGTGGTAGATAAGTTTCTATGGGTGTTTGGAGCTTGACCCAGGTGTTGGCAGTCATTAGTATATAATTATAGAAAGTGCACGATTGCTAGAGTTTGGGTGTTTGCAAGTCATTCCTATCTTACAACCATGATGAGTATAAGTCGGTCGAAAGATAGACTCGCATCAAAATATAATATTTCTAGGAAAAACTTCTTACACATCGTCGCCCGCGGTGGAAGCTTAGACTTCCCTAAAACTTTAGTAAATCACGCCGACGCCGAATAGAGACTTCATCTTGTCTGACGCTTGAAGACGAGGTGTTTCTGGACTATCGTAGGTTTCCAATTAATCAAAGTATTTAGGTCTGCATGGAGAAAGTGAAGTTGGCTGATTCATTAGTTTGTGATGAAGCTTAGATGATGTACAACTTCCATGTTATTCCTATATACTGGATTGGAGACGTACACCAGTCTTCCTCCAAGGCATATCGTCTGTGGAGAGGCTTTGAGAATGAATGGCTGTGGAGAGAAAACGCGATGTTGGAATAGCGTAGCTAATCTTAACATGCAGTAACATTAGGTTCTTCGGAATCTATTATACGATGTTCCCGTATACAGTTGCCGTTACAGTATGGTAGAGAGGCCGGCTTATTCAGCTATCGTCTCTTTATGGACTGACGTTCAAGAAGCTAGGAGGTTGTATTTCTATATGAACTCCTACTCGAACGCTTAGCGGCCCACCTTGGTGGAAAGCTTGGATTGGCTTCCATAATTGCTAGACGTGTGTGGTCTTTAAACATACCCAAATTATATCATATTCCCTATACAGGTAACAAGCGTTTGCCGTGGTGGGAGCTCGTAGACTACGGTCATCTTATAACGTTCAGGCTTTGTACTCCATTGTAAGCCCTGATACGTATGGTTCCAAACCATTTAGCGAGCGCCTACCTCGGTAGCTTGTCGACTACGGTCGCAACGAACAGGTATTGGTTCGCCATGTAAGCCCTGCAACAATCGGACTCACAATCCGCACCAATCGACCTCGGTCGCACCGGGAGATCAGATGGCATTGTCCTTTGGGATAGAGATCTTCGTAAGGGCGGGCTACGGCCTGCCCTTTTCTTTCACTTGAAAAAATATATATCTATGTATGTTTTAGTGGATTTGAGCCTCCGAGACCTGATATTCCCGGTGCGGTGAAAGGAATATTGTATGAATAGCAGTATCATTAGAGAGACTATACGACAGTATTCTAGAGGCGTTTGAGTTACAGTTGATGATGATGTTGCGACTGGTAAGTGTATTGGCACACACTCTTACTGGGAATTTTGTCCATTTAGAGACATATAGTAAGTGTATTGGCACACGCTTATCGAATTAAAGGATTAGAAGATGAGGGAGCGGTTTGCAGTCTAGCGACTGATGAATGGCTTTTCTTGTTGATAGTCCTGCCCAACCCATTTTATAAACTTTCATATATTATTCACAATGACGTTGGTAGTTCTTATTAGGATAACGATGTTCAGGTATCAGACAGAATTCAGCCCGCTGTTTACAATAGAGGCATTGAGAACGGAAACACTGTGATATCTAAAAGAAAATGGGATATTACTCACAAGGCGTAGAACGGATCCTACCCTAGACGATTACAAAGGCCAATTAGATAAAATATAAATAGAGTAGAATTCCTGCGAAGGGATTTTATTTATTTTATATTTTTAATAGAGGACAGGTGCAGTTACAAGTTGTACCAGGAGAATAAACGGGCAACTATGATTACCTTTAAAACCAACAACAATAGCCAACAACCCTCCTTGCTTCCGAGCATTTACATTATGGAAACATTTCGGATTCAAGAGAGTCCTTTGTCGAATAATAGACTTTTAGCGATCCCGACTTCCCCTTCAGGCGGGCCACTAAATTAGGTATAGTAGCCAACACATGTGGCTTGCACTATGACCTCGAGAGCGCAGTTATTCCATAGCAATAGCGAAGAATTTCGCTTATAAGCGTATTGAAGGCAGGGGTCAACAAACTGATGTAGTCCTATGTTGTCCTTACTCAATGTTAGCGATCTCCCTTTCCAAGTCGGCCACCTTCCTGCGTTCCCGGCTCAGTATCTCCTTGTGTTTGTTAATGGTGCTCTGTGCGGCGCGCCACGACGACTGCATCTCGCGTACTTCCGACTCCAAACCGCGGAGTTCCTGCTCCAGCGAACTCTTACAATCCCTCTTCTCGGATAGATCACTCTTCAGTTGACTGTTGGGGGATTAAAGGATGTTGGTATGTAGTGTATTGCGGATTTGAACGTGGCGACATGATTGGAAAATTTATTGACTCTAGATGAGGTACAAGAAAATAATTATAAATATTTATTGATTGATGATGGATGATTGATGTTGTTATGATCACTTAGAAATATGAATTTCTAAGTGATCATAACAACATCATCATATTTTCCATTACTATAATTTGGTGTAGCCTCACCTATAGGCTTACTATGTAAGAAGCGACAAGCTCGAGAAGCTATCAAACGCGACATAGTGACATTAGAGCCATAGTAGTTCTGTCAATATGTCGCGTTTGACAGCCTCTCGAGCCTGTCGCTTCTTACGTAGTAAGCCTACTGATCATTGGTTTATACCTTCTTTACCTTTTATCAGGTTTGCTAATAAAAATAAAAATAAAAATTTTACTATTCAAGTAATAAAGAGAGAGACAAATGTAAAGAATAGAATGAAAAACTAAATTAAGAATTAAACTCACTCGATAGTGTCAGTGTTGCTACCAAAATGCTGTTCCATTTTAGACAGTTTGTCTACTAGTTTATCAATCCTGGCCTTCTGTTTCTCGTACTGCGCTTGGACAGTGGCCGACTCACTCTCCATCTCGGTGACTTCGCTCCAATAATACTCGTTTTGAAGAGCTTTCTTCTGAGCCTCGATTTCGTCGCGTGATTGCATCTGTTCGTGGCTGGTCTTCCATTTCTTGTATTCTTTCTCTAGTTCTGCACAGGCCTGCGGAAATTTTGCTAGCTTAGATTCTGGTGGTAATAACCCCACAAAGCTGTATGAAAACTTGGTATATAGAAAAAAGTAAAAATAACATGAAATGATTAAGCAACATTCTTTATTTTCAAGGAACTTTACAAATACTGAAAACAGTTTAAAAAAATACCACCTACCTCCCACTTCCTTTTCCAGATATGGTTGGCCTTAGCACAGTTTTCAATAGCACATTTATAGTTAGTTTCAGTTTGGTCCAAGTTAGTGGCTTTTCTGTACAGTGTGTATTTAGTCTTTGGATCAGATGCGTGGAAGCTACGTGCATCATCTTGATTCAACACCGATATAGGGTTGTCTACTTGGATGTCATGTGCTGTGACTATTGCATTTACTTCTTCGAATTTCGTGGACTTCACCTCACCTAAAGTAAAATACATGCAATTTAAATTAACAATATAAATTAAAAAATTCACCTTTTTTACTTAAAAATCTAAATTTTTTCATCATAAATAGTTGAAACCTAAATTCTTTGAATACTTTCTTTCAACTCGCAGCAGTTGTTTGTTGTGTGAGTGAATCTTTATACAATTTTGAGACTATATTTGTTATTAGTATATGCTATCCTGTATGATATAATATATTTGTATTGTATTGTATTGTATATAATTGTGTTTTTACAGATTTTATTATTTCGTTATCATAATTTTTTAAGTACCTAATATTATTAATTTTAATCATTCAAATCTTTTTTTTATGTCACATTTACATAATAATACAATAACATACCAGTAGCAGACTTGACTTTGTAGCTGGAGCCTCCGGAAGCGTTAATGTTCCGTACTATGGTAATGTAATTCCCGTACACTTCCGGTTTGTATGCTGTGTGACTGCTATTCTTTATCTTAATCTCCACCATTGCAGAATTTGTTCCATTTTTTATGAATGCTGAATAACAAAATTGGAATGTTTTTAAAAGATTCAATAAACTAACATGTTAACATAGTTTTTAGGGTTTTGAAAAGAAATACAGGATCCACAAAAATTTTAAAAGGACACCTTGGACCTCATTTTTTTTGTCGAGAGTCCTGTACTTTCTGCTCAAGCTATAAAATAAATTGATGCAGGATAAAAAAAATAAGAAAAAAAGTTGAACATTATAGAGCTAAGCTGTTAGGCCTAAGGTGATGAAGCAAAAATAAGAAAATAAAAAGTCAGTATTATTCACGCCACTCAGAATGGAACCTATTGTGTGAAGAATATAGGTATTGTGTGAAGCAATTATTAAAAGTAGGTACGTAACTAAGGGAATTTGCATAAGCTTTGATGCCAGGTTTAGGGACCATGTCAACACCTCCCCCCCTTTCAAGGTATAGGACTGGACTGTTATATTAGAAGATTTAATTGGTGGTAAGACTTACAATGTAGATTGCTGCCTCTGTTAGTAGCAGAAGCCCTGCCACCCAAACCTACGACCAGCGCCGTGAGGATAGCGCTCTTCCCGCTTCCGTTGCGCCCAACAATCAAGTTTACGTTGTTATTCAAGTCAATCTCCAAATTCTCATGGCAGAAGAAGTTCCTCACGTGGATACTTTGGATGCAACCGTCTATGTTTTCCTCCGAATTTTCTGTATCCATTTCTATGTCAGCGATAGATTCTAATTTGGTTTGGTAGGTACTAAATAAAAGTATAAAAGCCGCACAACAACCAATTCACAAAATTCGCGGAACAAAACAATAATGCGTTTATTTATTCTAATTTGGGATTTTCTGTTTACGTAGAAGAAAAGAGAGTATATACCTTTCTCTTTTTTATGTTAACGATTTGTATGTTTTAACTCTTTCTCAAAAACAAATTGGCGATAAAACACATTGTTTGAAAATGTATCCGAACGAACGCCGGCGGCGACAGTTGCTTGGTGTTACCATTTAACTTTGAATTTGAATGATTAAAATAGTAGTAATAGTAGTTTTGGTCTTACAGTACAGTACTTTTCAAGTTTTAATAAAATATTTTGCCCTTTTCAATTTTACTTTTTTGATTTTATGATGATACGTTTAGTTGTAGGACTGGCCGGGTTGGGTTGGGTCTTTTCTTTACTACATTTTTTTTTGTTATAGTAGCATATCTTAATTAATGTTGGTAACACAAAATTAAACGCCATTTTTACTTTGCTTGTGCACGGACGTATTTCTGAAATTTTTGCCTTTCTTCTGAAGGACTATTAGTGTAAGTAATCTAATTACAATTTCTCGCAATTCGTAGTCAATTTCTTCTGAAATTCTCCTATCGGCTTGGAACTCGAATCGAGAAGTACTAGTTCAAGGTAAACAACATGTGTTATCGAGATGTCCAATTCGTTATTGAATTACCTTTGTTATTTTTCTAGTTCCTTCTGTTCTATTCTATTCTAAACCAAAAAAACGCCAAATCTCCATTTCACTATTTCGCACCTAGCCTCACTGTTTACATTATCTTTACTATTTTTTAAATACATCACAGTCATTTCAATTGTGAGGGTAAACAAAGTGTTTTTCTTTTATTTTCAGAACTTCAAAATGAGTGACTCAGTGGATCAGAATGAGCCTCCAAAGGATGTAAGTTAAATATATCTTCTTCCTATAACTATCATGTTTTTCTCAATGTTAATAATTACAGCAAAATATAAGGCTCTATTCCATGTTATCTTTGTCTCATTTTCAGCCTAAGGAGTTAGAGAAACTTGAAGAGGCAAAGCTGAAAGCTAAATTTCCGAATGCTAACCTCGGCAGAGGGCCAGGAGGCCACTCAGCTTTCCTCCAGAAAAGGCTAGCCAAAGGAGTAAGTATAATTTTTTTTTCAGTAGATATGTCATAAAACAAAAAAATAACTACAATTCAGGGAAAAAGGGTGCAATCTCGCGTGTTTTCTTGCCAACTGATTTTGTAGTGCTATCTGAAAATCTGCCCCGGTTTGTTTATTTTTTCAGTGTCAATCATGCATAGCGCATAGCATTGTGGACCTGTCAGTGGCTGGCTACTGCTTTTTTGCTTAATTAGAACAAATCTATGCACTGTGAACTTTTTAAAAGATGGAAAATATAATAAGCTGTAGACAACATGAAACAAGTAAACGAAATAAAATAGCTTTTAAACAGATCAGCAATCCACATTTTAACTAAGTGCACAGTGCATGCACTCTGATATACAAAAGAATGATAGCAAGCCACTAGGTACATGGTAATGGTAAGAACGGGCTGATTTCCGCAACTCGACGTCTAATGCGCCTTTTTTGCGTATGGGTGGGATTGCTACTCAAGCCACCCTATCTCCTCGAAGAACCTCAGCAGGCCTTTGACCTCCCTGAGGGCCTCGGGGATCGACCGAGGTGTACCAAGATGTTTAGCCCGGTATGTGGCTGTCTCCCGGCCACTAGGTACATAATGTTGTGTGCTATGTATGCCTGATAAAATAAAAACCAATATCAAAAATCAAAGTTATATATGCCACAATTAATTATTTTACGTCGTATTTTCACTGTGGTAACTTGGTGTTCAAGCACCAGTGCATGCAACATTATTATATGTTGTGGTATCATCATAACTGAAGGACAGTTCAGTTCAATGTGATCTCACATAATGCAAAAATTCTCCTTATTTTAGCAAAAATTCTTCGATTCTGGTGATTACAACATGGCAAAACAAAGGCCAGGCAACTTAGCTGCGCCCTTCAAAGCCCCAGCCGTCCCATCAAAGCACCCCACTGGTGACGCTATACCCACTCCGGAGACGGTTCCTGTGCGTAAGACCTCCATTATCCAGCCCAAGTTCTCGGCGAATGTGGCGCCGACGCAGCCTCCTCAAACCACGCAGACCACTGCAACATCTTAGCCACGAGTCTCGTCCTTAGCCATTGAGCCCATGCGCTAAACCAGGGACGAACTGCTAATGGTGATTTCAGACATTCATATTACATAACCTTCATCCACTAACTAAAATAAAATGTCTGAGATGCTCTTCAGAAATATGATTTTAGGTTTATGTAATTTTTGTTTGTAGCCTTATCATCAAAACAATAAACTTAAAGTTTCCATTCATTAGATGTATTCTAGAATCATACATTCTTAATGAGTTCTCATAACTGCTCTGGCATCATATTGATTCAACTTCTATGTACATAATTTGATAATTAGTTTGAGGTCACCATAAGTGAGTAGATCCCTTTTATTAATTCCATATTTAATTTTGCCATGCGCACTACTATCGCATTGCTTATATTTCAAAATGTTGCACCATTTTAGTGTTTTTGTGTTAGTTTAGTTTCTCATCATCAATCACATTTCAATTAATATTATTCGTAACACTTTCACTTCGGTGTAATTTGTGATTATTGGTCATAATTAGATCTATGTTGAAATTTAAACAAAACTTTTATAAGGACTACTGTTATATTTATGTATAAATTATAGGATTAGTGTGTGTTGGGGATTGTATGTGTGAATGATTACATAGTTGAGATGTTGCATTTGTGTTGTTCCACTTTCATGTTGTAATACCTGTCGTAGCCAATCTTGGTGTTCAATGGAAGTAGTTTAGTGTAGGCACTTGCCACATTGCATGTTTTCATCTTTTCAAAAGTCTGTGTCTTACTGTACATAACCAAAATTATGTTCCATTCCATATTTTGTAACAACTTGCTTGTAGCAGCAAGCTAACATAATATATCACACTAAAACATAATCATGGATTTTTCATACGACTAGCCTTTGAATTGTACGAATTTTCGGAGTTATATTTGTAACAAATTCGTTCAGTTTAGATGATGAATTTGATGGATCCCTGTACATATTGCCATAAATAGTGATGCATTAAAAAAACGTGATCTTATGATAAGGCAATGAATTGTAGAGCTATCTAGTGCGCCAGTGGGATACCGTGATTTGAAAAATTCTGATTTAATTTTCATCTAGTTTTTATTTTAATGACCCAAGGTCTATGTTTATGTTTTTAGCTACTACTTCAGGCGATCTTAAGTAAAGTCCTTTATAATAAAATGTATTAAAAACGCACATTAATAAAAAGCTTAAAAACATAACCTTGGATCTTATGTCCATTTAAAGTCAGCAATGCAGTATCTGTGATTTCATGATAATTAGACTTGTTGCTTCTCTGTACTGAGTTCTGTAAACCCCATGCAAGTATGGCTCCCACTGTCTGGGACGTACAAACCACATGTGTTGTCTCGCACTGGAGTAAGATAGCGTAAGGGACTGTTGACAGTTAGCGATTACATAAATAAAAATACTTGGTAATAAAAGCAATTGGTTTTATTTCGCTCTTAGAGCTGGCCTTTGTTCTCTCTCACAAACATTCAGGAATGGCAACATTTTTTGTAAAGTTTATTATCCATCACATCTCCTATCTCAGTTGCAAAACTTTTTTTTGTGGCCTATTCGAGTAGTTAACAAAATGAGATTACTAAGTATCATACAATGGCACTGGATTAAACAAAAACTTAAATAACAACTGAGTAACGTTCTGTCTCTACATCTCCTTTGGGATTCAACATCCTCCTTGTCAATGTTAAAGGTGTTCCGGTTAGTTTCATTGGTGTGTTAAATTTGACTGCTTTCTGTAACATAAATAAAGACAGTAAGATAATGAATGGGATAATAATAGAACAAGGAAATAAATAATTTCTTGTGTTTAACCCAGGTGTAGACATTTATTAAACTGAAGATATATTTTTTTACCCTGGTGGCACTATGAGTATGATTTGTTTATGATTGAGAGGGAATGGGCGAGAGATCGCCCCAAGTTTCATCAAAATCGGTTCAGTAGTTAAGGAGCCTATTCAATTATTAGGATCATTTTATTGGAGTTTGAGTAGGGATCTCTTTTTTTTTTATATTGAAGCCCATATTTTCCGGGGATAGTGTAGCTTCCGAACAGTGAAATAATTTTTAAAATCGGTTTAGTAGTTTCGGAGCCTATTCAATGGAAACAAACAGATAAATATTTCCTCTTTACAATGTAAATAAATATAGATAGTATAATAAATAAATATGCGGTACATGCTGCTTTTTGAATAACAACTGAATATCAATTACAAGTCAAACACTGAAACGCTATATAAAACACCCCTGCCAGAGTCCCGCGGCGCCTGCGGGGTGCGGGCGTGGGGGGATATCTGGCGGGCAACTCATCTTAGCGGGGGGGTGAGTGTCCTTTCTGTACGGGTTAGTTAGTACTATTATTTAGTTGTGTGACCTGGGTTCCAGTGCACGTAGTGGGGCGTGGCGGCGGCCTGGTACTGAGTCCAACTAGTAGTAGTAGTGGGGTGTGGGGTGTGCTAGTGTGTACCTGGGTTCCAGTGCACGTAGTGGGGCGTGGCGGCGGCCTGGTACTGAGTCCAACTAGTAGTAGTAGTGGGGTGTGGGGTGTGCTAGTGTGTACCTGGGTTCCAGTGCACGTAGTGGGGCGTGGCGGCGGCCTGGTACTGAGTCCAACTAGTAGTAGTAGTGGGGTGTGGGGTGTGCTAGTGTGTACCTGGGTTCCAGTGCACGTAGTGGGGCGTGGCGGCGGCCTGGTACTGAGTCCAACTAGTAGTAGTAGTGGGGTGTGGGGTGTGCTAGTGTGTACCTGGGTTCCAGTGCACGTAGTGGGGCGTGGCGGCGGCCTGGTACTGAGTCCAACTAGTAGTAGTAGTGGGGTGTGGGGTGTGCTAGTGTGTACCTGGGTTCCAGTGCACGTAGTGGGGCGTGGCGGCGGCCTGGTACTCCTGCACCAGGTCGTGCACCACGGAGCGCGACGAGTCGAACTCTTCAAGCGAGTCTTTGAACATCGGCTCCTTGCGGAACACCTACAACACAACCACATTCGCCAACATTACAATACAATACAAATATGCTTTAATAACACCCAAGGAAAAACACAAAAGAAATAAAAATACATTAAATTCAAGATACAGAAGTCAACAGGCGGCCTTATTGCTAAGGTAGTAATCACCACCACCACCATTATACGAGTACCCCTCACTTTTGCGAGTCACTGCATTTTTACAACAAAACGCATAAGTAAATTACATAAACTCTGACCAAAGAAATAAAAAACCTGTTCTGGGGGCGCCGCGTGTATATTTTTATATTTATGGCAGCGTTTTTTGTAAAAACTCAGAATAAATAATAAATAAGTCGGATGGACATACTAAATTTTGCCTCAAACTGAATGGGACGCTTCGGTCACCCGAGTCAATAAAGTTGTAATTCGACAAGAGATGGCGCTACTTGCCGTCTGTTATGGCTGTTTATTCGCAAAAACTTGGCACCAAATTGGATGTAGTTCAAAGTAATTATTCTTAAAATTAGAGGTACTTTTTACTGGTATAGGTATTTTACCTCATTTCTATAGAAAAACATTGTGATATAGGCAGAGCTGGGGTTGTTCATAAATCTATTTAATATTTACCTCCAAAAACGCCTCGCGCTTACGTAACTTGTCGAATTGAACGAGACAGCGATCGAACAACTGCAAAAAAGAAGAATAATTTAACCATACAGAACGACAAAAAAAAAAAAAATTGTGTTATAATTATAACATTTTATTACACTTTTTCTCTAAGCAGTAAAAAGACCTTAAAAACAAATGAATAGGCACGGGTAGAACTCTCATCATGAATTTTTAATTTATTGGAAAAGTTATGTCCATTGAGCGTAGTCTCGAAAAAAATTTGTTGGGTGTTATAAAACTAAAATATACTTTATGCGAGGCGTGGACTGATGATGACGTCACTCACCGAGGAGATGTTGGTGTGGTTAGCCAGCAACAGGCCGGAGACCTTGTGCGAGGCGTGTACGTAGGGCGAGCGCCGCGAGAGCGCCACCTGTATGGAGGCGGGGCCCCACGGGATGAACGACGCCAGCTTGCGCTCGCGAATGCGCTGCAGGGACTTGTGCACTTGCGACGGATCCACTTCGCCCTGGAAACACAATCCTTATACTTTTTTTTAAATCTAATTTTTATTGAGGTTTCTGACGCTCTTGGCGACAATGCCAGCCTCATAGTTTTGGACGATGGTTTGGAGAACCTTTAACGGTTCTTTCCTTATACTTGCAACGAGGGGCATTGCATGCCACCTCGTTGCCTCTTCATTTTTATCGCATTTACTATTTCTTTTTCGACGACGACGCTCTAAAGACGCCAGTGTGTCTCTTCACACTTTAGGACGTTTTAACAGAAATTCTTAACCTTCTACGCTCACGTCACAATAGATCAATGAATCATAAAATAATTTAAAGAGATATTTTTTTTATTCTTGGTTCGTATGAGGTCACCTTGTCTTCCGAATTATCTTTAACTAGCGACCCGCCCCGGCTCCGCACGGGAAAATTGTTATTGTGGGTTATCCCTAAGTATATTATGCAAGTATTATACTTATAAACCTTCCTCTTGAATCACTCTATCTATTTAAAGAAACCGCATCAAAATCCGTTGCGTAGTTTTAAAGGTTTAAGCATACAAAGGGACATAGGGACAGAGAAAGCGACTTTGTTTTATACTATGTAGTGACGATTTGATTATTGAGGTAATCGCCGCTTACCTGAATAATATTGAGTATTGATATGTAGCAGTGCTGGTTGGTTCTGTCGGGGCTCAATGACACCATCATGTTCTTTGGCTGCAGCAATCTTTGCATCACATCTAAAACTGTCGTTTTACGAATTTTTGGGGCCTGAAACATTCACATCATTTGTATTTTTCTATTAACTTCCAAGTCAGTCTATTAAAATAGATAAAAAAAAAGGAATAAATATTGTTTATAGTTGCTCGCTTATCGAGTGGGTTTCGAGGTTAGCCTACCTCACAAACCCTGGTGGCGGAATTGTTAAGCCGCCTATGACTTCCGACATGGCTCCTATAACGACTACATCCGTAGATAGTAGCTGGGACCAACGGCTTTAAGTGCCTTCCGAAGCAGGGAATCATCTTTCTCTTCGGACAATCAAGTGGATCAGCCTGCAAAGTGATATTTGTTCGACAGATCCCCACCGGGATTCGAACCCGGAACCTCGGTAATGTAGACCAGCTTTTGAACACTCGATCCCTCACTGCACTTTTATCACGCCACATTGGTTTTCAACACAAACAATAAAACGCAAAAGTAAATTACATAAAGCCCGACCAGAAAAATAAGAAACCTCGCCATATTGCGGAATTTCAATGGAACTAATTTTATAAGGGAAATTGTTGCCATCCGTAACGTCAGACGAGCTTCTGACCACTCGACCACTGAGGTTGTAATATTATAAATAAATAAATAAAATATAAATATGTGGGACACCTCACACACGGCCATCTGACCCCAAACTAAGCAGATTCTGTACTATGGGTATCAGACAGCTGATATACATACATATATAAATATACAACATCCAGACACAAGGCAAACACAAGTGCTCATTCATCACACGAATGTTTGCCCTGGGCGGGATTCGAACCCGCGACCTTGTGCTTCGTAGGCAGACGTACTACCAACTAGGCCGAATAGTGAACTTACAGTATTAAGCTCGTGGTCCGCGGTGAGGGGAGTGTACCCGGTCATCAGGAAGTGCAGCCGCGGCGTCGGGATCAGCGGCGCCACCAGACTTATCAAGTCATTGTTCATGTACGACGGGTACCTTGTATAAAACACCAATATCATTATTGTTTTGTTTAAAGAGTTAAGTATAGATGTGAAAAAAGGTAACGGTAGGTATCAAGAAAACGCATGTCATTGCTGAATACAAAAAAGAAAATAGGGCATAGTGTTGAACCTTGTTGTACCCCTTTTTAAAAACTTTCTTTTTGACCAAATGGAAGTTATGAACCAAATGTTCGAATGAGTCCACTTTATTCTGTCTGTGTGCAATAAACTATTCCAGTGTAATGAGTGTCACCTAAGCGTAGCAGTACTGGCGCTCATGATGGTGGAGACGAGCGTGTTGATCTGTGCGAAGGAGGGGTTCTGTATGTGCAGGCGGTCGCTCGCGATGCGGTTGAGCGCAGTGTTGTCGAGCACCATCACGCAGTCCGCGCTCTCGGTCAGCCGCTTCAACGTCAGCAGAGAGTTGTACGGCTGCACCACCACGTCACTGTTGGGAAACAAATCGACAATGTATCATCGGCAATGGTATTGTACAACGGACTGTCAGTTACCCGGCATATTGCGGCAAACAATGCTTTTTTTTAGGGATTGCTGTCCCATTGCTAGGCAATGGCCTTCGCTGATCTCCTCCATCATTCTCAATCTCGTGCTAGTGGCACCCTATGCCGTTTAAAGGCGTCGAATCCCGCCACGCTTCCGAGGTCATCCTCTTCCAAGTTCAAGTCACGTTATTTGGTTGTCATACATACATACATAAACTCACGCCTCTTTCCCGGAGGGGTAGGCAGAGACCACTTCCTTCCACTTGCTACGACCCAAACATACCTACTTCTTTCGCTTCATCCACATTCATTAATCTCCTCACATGCTCGTCGGTTTAGAGTACTCTTGACCCGACCTTTTATTTGGTTCTCCTTATCTTTTAAACAAATACATATAGACAGAAATATAAGACATTTAATTGTAGCTCTAGCACACACGCAACACATATCAGTCAATTATTTTTTCAACAGATTCAGGCTGAAACACCTCTTTGTCCAAAAGAAAGATGATTCTGAGCTTCGGAATGCAAGTCAGACACTAGACCAGGGTTTGTGAGGTAGGAGGCTAGGCTAACTTCGGAAGCTACACAATAAGCAAGAATTGTCTATTATAATAAAATAAAAAATGCATTGAATTGGCATGGAAAAAATAATACGCGGGCGGAGTAGTGATGCAGAAAGTTAGAATTCACATAAACAGAATGGATATGAAGAAGGTTTAAAAATGTGTGTAGTAAACTATTGCTACTATAACTGCCTATAACTGTGTACTATACTCATCGGAAATCTGCAAATAACCATACCTGATCTCGTCCAAGTTGGGGAACACACTATAGGTCTGCACCAGCTTCTTCGGGAACCTGTCTGAGAGGTGCTCCAGAATGTACGACCCCATGCCCGAGCCTGTGCCTCCTGCTATCGAGTGGCACAGCACAAAACCCTAAACGGAAAAGACGGGTAGATATATTTTTACTGCATTAGAAAAGGACACGCATATCACAGGACTTCAAGCCAAGTTTTTTTTATTACAAGTAGTTGGTAAAAAAAAGCTATTATTACACATTTTTTTCAAAACTTAATTAATTTAAATACTGAATGTTGAGATAAAGGTTGAGATACAAAAGACTAAAACTGTGTACTTCCCCTAGATCTGAAGCAGCCCTGATCTTAAGGATTGTTTACGTGGAGGGAGAGGAATCCGTAATTATTGTTAAATATGTTATTATTGTTGTTGTTGTGTATGTTATGTATGTTGGGCCTAAAACTGATCGACAGCGTCAGGAACACTATACTGCGCTCAAAAACACAGATTGCTGATGTGACCTACGCTACCGCCAAACTAAAGTGGGATTGGGCGGTCACGTCAAAAACCACTACGCAGTGGATGCCACCGACCGAGACAAGGCGACGCGGCAGACCCAGACGACGATGGCGAGACGAACTAGACGCCTTCAGCGAAGCATGGCAAGAAGAGGCACGGGAAAGAGAGTCATGGAGAGAGCAGAGAGAGGCCTTGGCCCAGCAGTGGGACACATAAGGCTAATTAAGTTAGGATAAGGTGTAATTATTATTTTTTTACATATAGTCTAATTTTCTTTTTAAGCAGATCACCATGAATATTTATAAACATCTTAACTAAAATATGTCCTTGATTTTCATGTCATATATTTGTTATGTCTGTTCTGAACTTCTGAATTTAGTTTGTGTCTCTTCAACCTATTACAGGCTTCATCCACTGGGACTTGTTCCAATTAAAATTCTCTCCTGTGTACCTCCAAGTTATCACTGCCATCAGCCTCTCTGTTGATGATATCAAACACCTCCTCGTTCAGTTTCTCTCCTTGAGCAAATCCTGATGCCCAGTTGTTCCCCGCACCACCACCATGTTTTGAAAGATATACATTTTCTGGGTTGTACAGCTGCAAAGGAAAAAATCCATGTAATTCATTCAAAGGGTCAATTGTTAGGTAGGAATAAAAATAAGTACATTCTTGAACTAAAAAGGATCTAAATATAAAGAAATCAAAATATAGTTTATTAATGAGGTTGGCTAAAAAATGTGAAGTAAAGAGGAAGAATATTTATAGTTACAAAAACTTCAGCTCCTCAAATGGTACGATTAAGTACTAATATTATTAAAGAGGAGAGGTTTCATTGATTGTTTGCATTGAATAGGCTCCGAAACTACTGAACCAATTTCAAAAATTCTTTCACTGTTGGGAAGCTACTCTATCTCCAGGTAACATAACATAGGCTATATTTTCTTTTTAATTTGGGAACTTTACGAAAACTCCAATAAATGTAAGTAACCCAAGGTATAAAAAAAATACGTAAAATATTTCTAATAATTGAATAGGCTCCGAAACTACTGAACCAATCTTGATGAAACTTGTTACAAAGATAGAATAGACCTTGGGAAAGAACATAGGCTACCTTTTACTGCGGAAAAATTCGTCATTCCCAAGAGAAAAACTGTTAAAGCGGGAGGAGCCGCGGCTGAAAGCAAGTAATTAATAATAACGGGATGTCTGGGTTGAGGGTTCGTCTTTGTAATGGAATTATATGCATTACCTTGGCGTACGGTGAATTCATAATAGTGTGTATGACTCTAGGCTCCAGATCCAGCAGGACAGCCCGCGGAATGTAGTGGTCATCATCCGCTTGGTAAAAGAAAACGTCCTTTCTGTCCGACCCTGCGGAAGCGAATTCTTCCAAGATTCCCTCTGGTGATATGCCGTGCTCTATGCATAGCTGCTTCCAGAACTCGAAACCAACTAAAAATTTACAAAACAAGAAGTTTATTACAATTAACTTCAAAAAATAACCGCAAAACTTATGTACACGAAACTCACTCTGATTACCGCACTGGCCAAGCTGCAATGTTATCATTTCACTCGGCATTTTGAAGTGTTGTTTTTTATTTATTATTTAACACAAATATCTAATTTTATTTCATGAATTTTGAATGAAATAAACAAAACCCAAAACAAAACATTTCACCGCAACTCGCCCTTTTTCAATATGTTCTTAATGGCGTTATATTATCTATACAATTCTCACTCCATATTGTGATTGGCTACTTTAATGCGAAGCATTATTATTTACCCAATAGTAAAATTTGTTTTAAATTCTTAAAGGCGTAGGGAACGAGATTATAATTTTCTTATTTATGATGCGTTCAAATAATATAATCCTTACAAATAATTAAAAAAATGAAATAGATAAATAATTATTTTATTAATTTCACCTATTTCGTAATTTTATTTAAAGATAGTTAAAAAAAATTAAAACTGAATTCTTGTATAGATAAAATAAATAAATTAAGTTCTTGAAAATGAATGCATCGATACTTAAATGTCAAAAAGTTTCGCAAGTTTTTTTTTTCTTTGGGTTGGTTTTGTTTTAATTCTAATTATTTATTTTCATAATATCGTTTATAAATTAACACAAATGAGTATATTTACCTAATTAACGGGATTGTTTGGTTATTAAGTGATAGATTTTAGGTATACAATTCGAAAAAAGTTACGTATTTACGCTGTACAAGGTAAGTCTTGTTCGTCATAGTTGATGGCCTTCGTTTGCATATTTCTCAACTTTATCCAACCTACGGCGAGAAGTTTGAGGATAATGTCATCGTGGGCGAGCCTTTCGTAAATGCAAGGTTCCTTAAAATCTCCCATGAGATAACATAGACTTAGTATTTGACCATTACTTACAGTTCATAGTCTGTATGTATTTTTGCTAGACCCAGTGAAGTGAGACTTGTTATCTTAGCGCAAACCAATACCCCAATAAATGAGCTAAGTAATTAATTCGTATTGGAATCTATAAATATTAGATTAGCTTTCAAATCGGCCATAGAAAGCCTAATGAACATTAGACATCTGTGTGTATTTCCTGGTTGCCTAGTAGTTGATTGTGTTCGTAAGGTGCGTGACCGGCGACGACGATGCCGCGGAAGCTGCTCAAGTTCCTCATAGTGTTTGACAACACCTCGCTGTTATACTTCCCTGGTCAGTTCCTGTCGGGGAAGGTGTTAATGGAACTGCAAGATGACACTCCTGTCTTAGGTAAGATCTTGTTGACCTTGTAACAAATTCCAATACATGTAGATTCATATAACAGCAGCATGTGTAGTGTGTAACAAAAAATATTTTATTTGGTTAAACTTTCAGGGCTACATTTCCATGTAGTGGGCGAAGGAGTTGTGAGAGTAGGGTCGGGGAGGACTGAGCGGCTTTTTGATAAGGAAAACTACATTGACTTTCGGATGAGGTTGCTTGGTGAACCAGGTCAGTATCTTTGTACTTGATTCCAAATTATACTACACAAATATTAAAAAAAAAGATACACCTATTATTTATGTCCACTATGATAAGAATATAAAATAGATTTTAAGATAAATTTATTTATCATAAAATATCCCATAGATAACTTATACATTTTAATCCAATAATAATAATAGACATTACTAGCGACCCGCCCCGGCTCCGCACGGGAAAATGGTTATTGTGTTATCCTTAAGTATATTATGTATGTATTATACATATAAACCTTCCTCTTGAATCCCTCTTTCTACTGAAAAAAACCGCATTAAAATCCGTTGCGTAGTTTTAAAGATTTAAGCATACAAAGGGACATAGATGGGGACATAGGGACAGAGAAAGCGACTTTGTTTTATAATAAGTAGTGATTGACACCAAAGAAAACATTGCAGAGAAAAGCATAACAAATTAAATGCAAGAAGTCAACAGGCGGTCTTATTGCTACAGTAGCAATCTCTTCCAGGCAATTTATACCAAGGGCTTACAAGATTTACATACTCATCCTAGCATGTGTAAAAAAATATCTTATTATTTTTTGTTCTACTCCTACCTAAATCCTACAGGTCACGGCAGCTCAGTCCTGTCTCCAGGCATCCACAGCTTCCCCTTCAAGCTGGGTCTGCCCATGGGCCTCCCGTCCACGTTCCTAGGCACTCACGGATGGGTGCAGTATTACTGCAAGGCTGCCCTGAGAGAGCCCAATGGCTTGACACATAAGAACCAACAAGTCTTCATTGTCATGAATCCTATTGATTTGAATTTGGAGCCACCAGTACTGTCTGTAAGTAGAATGTTATTTTGATAGGTTTTGCTTTACAAATTATTTAGATTTGGTAAGTTGCTGGTTGCAGGCAGTACAGAGGCAGTTATGAACTTATGAAGATCTCTCTACATGAGAAATTTATCCAACAACAAATATATTAACCCTTTGACAGCCAAGCATTTGTTTATTTTCAATACTAAACGTCACGTACGTAGTACGTGTACCGCTGTCAAAGGGTTAAATAGCTAAAGTGATGATTACTAGTACAGAAGGAAAGAAATATGTAGATTCTCTGTCAATACAATACAATATACTTTATTTATTGAATAACAGAACTTTGCTAAGGTAGCAATTTCTATTCTACCAACCTTTAGGTATTGAAATAATGTAGATAAAAGTTATGCAGGTTGGTGGTTTATATAGAGTAGGTTTTAAAGCGAATTAAATAGTTAATTCATTAAAAGAATAAATTCTGTCCTTGAGTTTTTATTATGTGTACTACTTATTTCAAGAAAAAATAGAAGGTTACTTTACTATCTAGTAGGCATCTGCCTTGATCTTTTTATCTAATCCTAACATCATTTTTAGTAATTTGGGCATAGTTTTGCTAAATTTAAAAGCATATTTTTATGTGCCTTCATAAGGAATTTCATAGTCAAACAGACTTATAGTAAAAAGTACCTTAGCCCAGTCATAAGATATTTACACAGTTTTATTGACTGTGTGTGTATGCTAATGATAGCTAACAAGCTTGCTTTGCTGTATTGTATTTCAATATCTTGTTGTAAGTGACACCTAAAGTTAATTGTGAAATAGTCAGGTGGTATAACCACAGGTATAAAGGTATAACGAAAACAATAGTACGGCTTGCTAGCTAAAAAATATAAGGATATCGGTCCCATCTGGCAGAAAGTACGAAACTTGGCATGAATGTAGCTGTCATATATGTGCTTCAATATCGATATGGAAACACTTCGATAAATTATTGTTTACCCCCTTTCCCCCCCCTTTTATCTCCCTCATTCTGGTTTTTTGAATTTTATACTAAAACAGTACGTCTGAGGAGTTTACTTTTCAGAGATCAAATCATCGTCGATAAATTGCCTACAAAACGATACTACATTTTATAGTGCTAAGATTAATATATTTCTATATACAGCCATCAACGTTTAATGAAATTTTAAAAACAGGCACACTTTTTTCTTCCTTACTTCATTTATAGGAAAACGACAAGAGTGGTGATAAAATGGACTAAAGAAGTCAACTACCTTATACATTAAGTTAAAAAATGACATTTACTTCATAGTCGTAAAGGCATTACTTCTAGAGTTACAGCTCACCGCGTCTGACTCAAGTACTCTTTTTTTTACCTTTTTAGAATACATCTTTCTGTTAACTTTGTTTAGCGTAGATTAGATTCAGATTTTCCAATTAGAAATAAAACAGTCCATGTACTAATCCAGGCCACAGTCTATTTACATGTAAAACTAGCTTTCTGCCCGCGGCTACGCTTGCGTTGTGTTTCGACATTTCCGTATTAATTTTTAACTATCCCACTTTTTTCCGTGATTTTAAAGTATCCAACATGTTGACCGAGTATATAAGGTACCACCATGCAAAATTTCATTTTAATCGGTCTAACAGTTTCGGAGATAAGCCCGTAGAATGTACTGCGCCGTATGAGTTACTAAAGTTTTTTAACTATCCCACGGGAACTTTTTAATTTTCTGGGATTAAAAGTATCTAAGATGTTGACCAGGATATAAGGTACCACTATACAAAATTTCATTGAAATCAGTTGAATAGTTTCGGAGATTAGCCCGTACAAACAGACAAACAGAGAAACAAAAATATTTAAAAAAATCTGGGTATGTACTATATCGCTTCTTACATCCCCTTGAATAGGTTTATAGCATTTTTTTTCTATGTACAGATTTTATAGATTTTTTTTTGTTTTTCTTTGCACGGGCTAATCTCCGAAACTATTCGACCGATTTGAATGAAATTTTGTATAGTGGTACCTTATATCCCCGGTCAACATCTCAGATACTTTTAATCCCAGAAAATTAAAAAGTTCCCGTGGGATAGTTAAAAAACTTTAGTAACTCATACGGCGCAGTATATTCTACGGGCTTATCTCCGAAACTGTTCGACCGATTGAAACGAAATTTTGCATGGTGGTACCTTATATACTCGGTCAACATGTTGGATACTTTAAAATCACGGAAAAAAGTGGGATAGTTAAAAATTAATACGGAAATGTCGAAACACAACGCAAGCGTAGCCGCGGGCAGACAGCTAGTTTTACATGTAAATAGACTGTGGCCTGGATTAGTACATGGACTGTTTTATTTCTAATTGGAAAATCTGAATCTAATCTACGCTAAACAAAGTTAACAGAAAGATGTATTCTAAAAAGGTAAAAAAAGAGTACTTGAGTCAGACGCGGTGAGCTGTAACTCTAGAAGTAATGCCTTTACGACTATGAAATAAATGTCATTTTTTAGCTTAATGTATAAGGTAGTTGACTTCTTTAGTCCATTTTGTCACCACTCTTGTCGTTTTCCTATAAATGAAGTAAGGAAGAAAAAAGTGTGCCTGTTTTTAAAATTTCATAATACGTTGATGGCTGTATATAGAAATATATTAATCTTAGCACTATAAAATGTAGTATCATTTTGTAGGTAATTTATCGACAACTATTTGGTTCTTGAAAAGTAAACTCATCAGTCCTACCGTTTTTGTAGAAAATGAAAAAAACCAAAATGAGGGAGGTAAAATGAGGGAAAAAGGGGGGGGTAATCATTTCTCAGCGTGTTTCCATATCGACATTGAAGCACATATATAAAAGCTATATGTATGCTAAGTTTCATGCTTTCTGCCAGATGGGACCGTAATTCAGGTTAACAAGCCGTACTACAATAAGAAATTGAATTGAATGAAATAAATACCACAGAGTAGTATATTATATCCTTACAGTAATTATATATAACACCTTGCCTTACATTAGTATAGGTATTTAGCAAAAGTGTAAGCAGGAAAGGTTCGATATGGTGAAAGTGGCGCCTCTTGTCGTAACATTCGAATTATGAATTTTTTGTGCAGTTTCAGTTTGCTAGTGGAATTGACTTACAAACATAAATATGCACACATACACAACTACAAAAAAAAGGTTAATTATGGGTTCTATTTCTTTAGTTTTATGAAATTTTCTGAAAGCTTCGTATCGTAATATATTTTTTTCTTCTTAAGATAATGCTGTGACGCGACGAAATTTGTGCAAATGGTAGATTCATAGTAGGTAGCTACTATGAATCTACCAATTGCACAAATTTTTCAAAATACCACCTTGGTCAAGGCCGTGTGATATTCCTCCTGTGCAATAAATAATATTACATTAATTCATCCAAATCAATAACAGCAACAGTTCGAGTGCAGCGTGGAGCATCGCCTGGGCGTGGGCTGCGTCGGCGGCGGCGCGGTCACCTGCCGCGTGGCTCTGGACCGAGGCGCTTATGTTCCCGGCGAGAGCATCGTGCTCAATGCACAGCTCATCAACAACTCCAAAACCACCATTAAGGCCACCAGGGCGGCGCTCACTGAGGTAACTATCCTGCGAGTCTTGTTCTGTAGCTATCCCACATCTGTGTCATGTGGCGTTGGACCGAGGTGCTTATGTTCCCGGCGAGAGCATCGTCCTTAACGCACAGCTGATCAACAACTCCAAAACCACCATTAAAGCCACCAGGGCGGCGCTCACTGAGGTAACTTTCTTGCATGTCTTGTTCTGTAGCTATCCCACATCTGCGTCATGTGGCGTTGGATTGGAGAGCTTATGTTCCCGGCGAGAACACTGTCCTCAACTCACACCAACAACTCCAAAACCACTATAAGGCCATTAGGGCCACGCTCACTGAGGTAATAAAATAAAACTGTTTCTCATCTCTCTCATAAATTCATAATGTACCAGGAGACAAGTTGTCATTTACCCCATCTATCTATCTATCTATATGGGGGACGTCTGCGAGTGGCGCAGACGGGTGATCAGCTCCCGGTATGGGAACTATTTCACCCCTAATCCCAGCCTGATGATGCCACTCATCCGTATGTAGTGAGCTTCCCCTCCTATCATTTTTACCCCATTTACCCCGTAGTCCATACCATAAGGTGACAAGAATCTCGCTCACTTCTTCAATTCACATCAAATCTTCGAATCGTATGCGTGCGTATTTTGAAAACTGGTTACGGCTAGGTATAGGCTGCATGTAGACTTCTCAGTTTGTCCATAATCTACTTGCAAATCGTATAATCTAGTATACCATTTCCAGACGATCCAATACTCCGCCCACGGCAAAGTGGCAGCGAAAGAGGTCCGCGAGCTAGCAGTACTGAGGCACGGGAAGACGCGCGGCGGAGATACGGACTGGTGGCGCAACGAGCTGTTATACGTGCCTCCCTTACCGCCCACCAACCTACGCGGCTGCCACCTCATCTCTGTGCAGTACGACGTGTTTGTGAGTACCATTCATATTTCCAGACGATACTAGTTGTACTGATAGATAGATCCACAGATTATCCAAAGTTATTGAAGAAACATTGGGCGGAAAACTGTGTGACGTGGACGTGGCCTTGGAGACTCACGACCGTTGCAATGGAACAACTTCTGGAAAGTCATCATTATGCAGCAAACTGAAGCGCCATAGTTTTAGCTGAAAGATGTCCATTGCTGGACAAAGGCCTCCTCCAAAGTTCACCGCAACGATCGGTTCTGTTTGGTCTGCAACCAGCGGCTTCCCGCGACCCTCACCAAATAGTCAGTCACCAGCCCCCGTAACATGCAGTGCTATGACAAAAGTTTGTCGCGTGAGAAACCCGCCATATTGAAATATCCTCCAATAGGATAGGAAAATACGCACGACAAATTTATGTCTGTCACGCATGGACCCGGCATGTTAGAGGGGCTGGTGGGGGCCGTCCACGCTACGCTTTTCGACGCGTTGTCGCCATTCAAGAACTGCTCTGCTGGACGGGTGCGTTGCCAATGATGACATAATACGGAACCTCATATTTTAAGAGAGTTTACAGAATTTTAACAAGGCCCAAAGTCGGATGGAGAACGGAATACAAACTAAGGTCAATAAAAAAAGTCTGTAAACATGTAAATTGTTCCAGTTCATCATCATTAACAGCTCACAATATGTCCCCACCGAGTGACTCGAGCCTACCATGAAATAAGGGTAAATAGGCCTTAGTCGACAACGCTGGCCCAGGCGTGTTGGTCAACTTCACACACAACCCTTGAATTACTTCGCAAGTGTGTGCAGGTTTCCTCACGATGTTTTCTTTCACCGTATGAGCGTCGACTAAACGTAAAGCCCGACCAAAGAAATAAGAAGCCTCGCCATATTGCGGAATGTCAATGGAACTAATTTTATAAGGGAAATTGTTGCCATTGTCGTAAAAATATACACGTGGCGCCCCCAGAGCAGGCTTCTTATTTCTTTGGTCAGGCTTTAGACTGCTTTTCCACCAGAGCTGTGCGAGGTAGCTAAGCGGTGTGCGAGGAAAAAATCCACCAATAGAATCACTAGGCTAGGAAAATGAAGTGATTGAAAATGAATGAAAAGCAGCCTTACATATGAATTCGAAGCTTTACATATGCCGAGGTTAGAACCCGCGAACTTCCGAATGGAAGTCAACGGCCCTAGCCACTTGACTTGACTACCGACGCTCTTTCCAGTTCATAATCGAGCCTAAGAGCTTGGAGAAGGAGGTGAAGCTACAGCTGCCGGTGCTGCTGGGCACGTACCCGTTCCGCGACGACGCCGAGCATCCTCCCACGCACTACCCCAGCACGCTGCCCATCTTCCGCGCCTGGCTCACCGACAAGCCCGCACACTGACACCTCAGAAGAAAATAATAGTACTAACCCGTACAGAAAGGACACTCACCCCCCCGCGCCAAAACGAGTTCCCCGCCCGATATAGCGCCCCCCGCCCCGCACCCCGCGGGCGCCGCGGGACTCCGCCGGTGGTGTTCTGGGGCGCTCATTGACTTGTAGTTGATATTCCGTTGTTATTCAAAAAGAAGTAGCTTGTCAAAACGCGTTTGCTGTATGGAGTGACCGCCCAGTACTGACCTCACGACCACCCTCCTACGCACTATCCCAGCACGCTGCCCATCTTCCGCGCCTGGCTCACCGACAAGCCAGCACACTGACATCTCAGAAGAAAATAATAGTACTAACCCGTACAGAAAGGACACTCACCCCCCCCGCACTAAAGCTCCCCGCCCGCCCGAGCCCCCCACCCCGCAGGCGCCGCGGGACTCTGACAGGGGTGTTTTATATAGCGTTTCAGTGTTTGACCTGTAATTGATATTCAGTTGTTATTAAAAAAGCAGTAGGTTGTCAAAACTGTTTGCTGTATGGAGTGTCCGACCTGTGACCATGGGTAACATAACATAACAAGAAGGTGCAAGAAGACCTGACCTCTGTGGTTATTTTAATAAAAACAGTAGTCAAATGAGTCAATTTTAATGCCACACGAACTTTTGTACAGTCCGTCCAAAAAGAGAAGGAATTAAAAAGTAGCAACACCATAGTGTCGTCCCTTTCCAACCAAGTAAAGCCTGACCAAAGAAATAAAAAACCTGCTCTTGGGGGCACCACGTGTATGTTTTTACGACTATGGCAACAATTTCCCTTATAAAATTAGTTCCATTGTAATTCCGCAATATGGCGAGGCTTTTTATTTCTCTGGTCGGGCTTTAATGGTGAAAATGAGACGACACTACGGTGTTGCTACTTTTTAATTTCTACTCTTTTCGGACAGACTGTATGTATACCTGCAGTAAATTAAACTTGCAAAGGTCGGATCTTGATGACGGATTCCATCCCTTTCCTATCTTGGCTACTTATAGTCAATGAGTATATAACCACTACGTTTTACTTATAGTATCCCAAATGTTTCTTTTGGATCCTATACCGAAAGGGTGCCAATAAATCCTAAATATTAAGACATGGACCGTAAGGCATTAAAGGTCCATCGAATCGGTATTGAAAAAAACGTTATGAGGAAATTTCGTAACTCCCTCCTAGTGAATTTTTCGCAGCTAAATTGTTTGCTAGAAACATTACTGATATGAATGTTGCTAACTTTAAAAAAATATTTTATTATAATAGAATAGAAAACATCTTTATTTTAATGATAATAATCGCTAGATTTATTTTTAGTTTATTTTATAAGTAAGAATAATACAGTATGTGCGAGAGTTAGTAAGTTATTATTTACTTAGTTGTTTGCACATGTACTTTTATTTACTTATGATGTTTTACTTTTGTGGCGCAAAACCAACTGGATTTATAAAATTATGAACTTTGATTACCAATGATGTATATAAGGTTATTTGGTTAGTTTTTTTTCTTGTACAGCCAAGATCACGCTAAGCTGAACACTTTGGTTTTGCACTATTCTTAAGTCCGTTAAATAAAAGAGATAATCGCAGTACGCGTGTTCAGCTTACTTTGTAACTGACCGTACATACTAGACCGTATTGCTTTGTGTAAACTTATTGAAACCTACAAAAACTCACGTCCATACTGTAATTTTAAACTTAAGTAGATTCGGAATATGTGTTCAATGTGTAATGGACATATCAGTTCATATCAATTCGATGATATTTTTATACTTAAGATCTAGTGCCATTCTAATCAATTACTGTTTAAAAACACTAAATCAAACAAATACTAAATGCATTTGTAATAAAACCTAACTGCAATGTATAGACTAACCTGTGATATACCCATCCGTCCAACTTGTATGTAGTCATATTCTTATACTTGTTTAATCTTATTATAGTTATTTAATAAATTTAATGAAATATTTAGTCATTTGTTTCAATTTCCAATGTCCTAAAATTTATGTGTACACAAAAAATTAGATATTTTTACATCATTATGCAAAGTAAACCTTAAAGTCTATTCCATACGGTTGAAAATGATATTAAAATGAAACGGACAAATTGTTACGCAAAATTGTATTTTTCAGTAACAAATCGCACTGGAAATATTATTCCAAAACATTCCTTAATCACTTTTTCATAAATACATTAAAATTATGTTGCGAGGCCTCAACGCATTTTATCGGACGCCTTATATTTTCACAGTCAAACACCGATAAAGTGCTTGCGAAAAGCGTGTTACCACAAAAAAGGCACGCGCATTGAGCGAATGTCTAAAAAAAACCTATGTTTTTTCATACAAGTCTTTTTTGTTAAGCGTTTATAACATATTATGTAAAAACCCATAGTGTTTTCATAACGAGGTGAATGAATTGCAATTTTGTTCTGTTTTGTGTGCTGCAAATAAATATCTTTACTTTATCGATTAAACAATTTTTATCAGTAGAACATCCAAGTACTTTATTGTTGCTTGACTGTACATGCCACGATCTATTACATTTGTTCGCGGGGGACGACGCCGTGGGGGACAATGGGAATAACCGTTACATTTCTGCCATCATCGCAAACTAAAACCTTCATTTAAATATTTCCTGCCTTATTTGAGCATGAGTGGGCGAAACTAGTTTTAACTACTTCGGTACTATTTTAGCATGCTATAGTTGGAACTCGATGAACTAAAACATTTATGGGCAAATTATTACAGGATGTGGGTTGTTAGTACCTATTTAGGTAGAGTTTGGCAAATGAAGGTAGACAATCGATGAAATTGGAAAACATTGTACTGGCAATAAAGTTACGTAGAAAAAAAAGTATCAAATTAGGTAAATCCATAAAATTGGGTTTGCCACTTTTTCAAATTTGCCGCGTTTTTTCATTGCCTACTTAAATTTGCCAAACTCTAGCTACTATTATGTGTGTTGCTGTGATGTGCCGTTCCCGGGAATATTCCCACACTAAGGATGCTACTTTCCGTTTGAGGCCAACTAGGACGAGTCAGTGAGATCTGTAGGGTCGGTCGGGTCGTTAGGTACCTAACCGGAAAACCCTATACCGGTCTATTACATCACATCAAGTCAGCTTGAACAGCAAATTTTGTTGGGAATATTCCCAGAAACGGCACATCTATGTTATATTCACAAATTAAAGTTTAAGGGGTGATTTAGGGCGCATTTTCATTGGTCGTTAGCGCCCGCATGCGGGGTGCTGTATACTGTATGTATGGCAGAAAAAGAGATCTTGGGTTTTGGGGGTCCCCACATTTTTTTATCGACCGAGTTATCGACTGACTAATTTCATTGGGTCGTCAGCCTGCATGCGTTAAAATCCCCACTCCCCGCATTCGGGCTAACGACCGACTTATCGGCTACTAAATTGGGATTTTCTTTTGGTGGAAACTTTAAGCTTGAAGTTAGGTCTCGTGACCAATCTCTGTCTGTAAGGTCGAGTAGACAATTTAATTTTGTCTTTCTTAAAAGTATTTTTGGGAAAAAATAATCGATGATCCATTGAGTGACTGTCTTCAGTGTTGCTAAGCCGCGACTTACACTATGTCCGAATAGCCAGTGCCGGATTAAGCGAGCGCGGCGCCCGTAGCTAATTTCATTCAGGAGCCTTTAAATTTTTTTATTAGATCGACTTTTGGGCCCATTTTGATTCCATAATTTAAATAGTAGTCGCCAATAAAATTATTTGTCTATTATAAACTGGCTCAGTCAGATTGAAAAGATGTCTCTTAGAGTAGACAATTTAATATATCACGTTTTAATAAGTTTCATACATACTTAAGTAAGTTCGCGGCCCCTTTTAGCGCAAGTTCGTAGCATTTATTATTTTTTGCTATTAAGTTGCCAAAAGCGAAAGTAAACAGCTTATAAATCCCTCCAAGGTCGTGGTTCACGGTCCATCTGCTTAGTTCACCTGGGTGAGCCATGGGCGGCACTTTTTTCTTGCCGGTGGTTCACTTACATGATGCGTAGTGCTAATCAAAAATGTATATCGTCACCCGGTTGAGAAAACCACTTAAATGCTTTCAAAAAATGTTTTAGGTCCACATAAGCGTGTGGAGGTGCACAACGATAGGGGCGCTATAATGGTTAATCCGGCACTGTAGGTATATAGCGTTGGCTGCGTCTGGATGTTTATATGTCGAGGTAGGTGTTGATGATGCTGTGTGTGTGTGTGTGTGAGTGCCCCTACGCCATCTTGTTGGCGAGTGCGTGGTGTAAGTTAGCGAGCTGCGCGGTCCACTTGTCGAGCGCCCCGTAGCGCGCCGCGCCCCGCGCCCCGCCCAGCAGCTCCAGCACTGAGTTCACCTGGTCGATGCGCCCGCTGATCGTGCTACGACCAATACAACGAGTAAGTTATCTTCATACAAACGTGCCGCTGTCGGTTTGAATGTGTGCGTCCGCGCCGCGCGCCGTGTAGGCACGCGCTGTCACGCACACACTAGCATTCAATAAGGGGGCGGCAGTATGGGCTTAATGCAAGCGTGTGCGTGACAGCGCGTGCCAACACGGCCCGCTCACATTCAAACCGAAGCGGCCTGTTGGTATGGAGATAACTTACTGTTCTTAGTTTATTGTGGTGCTACCACCAATACAAACAGTATTCAACGCTACGGTTTGTTTCATATTAATCAGGACAAAAGGTCATTGCCGCCTGCATACAATGCGCACATTTTTTTCAAAAGATACGATAAAACTAAAGGAAATTATCGCAAAATACGTAATTTGTCATACCGTAGTAGAAGGCGGGGTGAGCGTGTGACCTGGCCAGACATTTTGGCGTTACATTATTTTTAATAACTTTCAAGAAAAGAAAGAGGTCAATGAACTTTTGGATTTATATGGAGGGCGGTTGTCTCAAGGTTGTGATTGCTCCAAAGCTCTTCCAAAGGGCATGCATCTTTCTAGTGGTGACATTCTATAAATGTGAGATGACTCTTGTCACAGTAGTGCTTCATGCTACGCCAACTGGCATATTTGTATCTTTCACACACACGAAAGATTTAATATCCGTGATAACACTGTCTAAAAACATGTATTCAATACGTATTGGTTCAAGTCCGGTGAAGCTTGATTGGTCGTACCTTTTCGACACAAGCATAGGACAATTAAAAAAAAAAACCTATTGGTTATATGAAGTGTCCGGGCTGTGCGGGCGCTCCTATTATACAAAATTATAATGTAAGCCTCGAACTAATATTATTTAATGCCCGAGTTGCCCGACCAATGAAATAAGAAACCTCGCCATATTGCGGAATTTTAATGGAACTAATTTTATAAGGGAAATTGTTGCCATAGTCGTAAATATATACACGTGGCGCCCTCAGAGCAGGTTTCTTATTTCTTTGGTCAGGCTTTTAAGTAAGTAACTCTTATAATGGAAATTATTGCCAGAAACATAAAAAAATACACATGGCGTCTCCAACGTAGGTTTTTTATTTTTCCGGTTAGGCTTTATAAGACACTAGCTTTCCGCCGCGGCTCCGCCCGCGTTAACAGATTTTCCCTCGGTTAAAGGTAGCCTATATTACTCTGGGTGAATATAGCTTTCTAATGGTGAAAGTTTTTTTTAAATCAGTACAGTAGTTTTTGAGTTTATTTATTGCAAACATACACACACACACAAAAATACAAATCTTTCCTCTTCATAATAATAGTATGATGAATACTCACTTGT
The DNA here is from genome assembly GCA_948473455.1 of Teleiodes luculella. Classification (NCBI taxonomy): domain Eukaryota; kingdom Metazoa; phylum Arthropoda; class Insecta; order Lepidoptera; family Gelechiidae; genus Teleiodes; species Teleiodes luculella. Next base: position 2,248,233 of record OX419583.1, on the reverse strand, counting down.
CTAAAATACAAGTCACCAGCAGATTCTCCACTTCCTTCTCATCAATATTCAGTTCCTTTGATATGAATGGTATGTGAATCCTAGTGTACGGTCCGATCAGTTTTATCAGCACTTGCGTCCTAATGTTCCTTAGCAAGTCTTCGATATGTTCTCTAATGAACGGATCGTCCATTATGTTATTCCTATTGTGCTTAAGAATGGACTCGAATTCGTTAATGTCGTTATTTTGGTACGCGGAGACTAGGTTTGTCATCGCAAGGATTTCTGGGTCGTTTTTGTATGGCTTCGCTTCTTGAGAGTCGAAGGGGTTGATGCCGGATTTCATTAGCCTGGAAATAAGTTTTTTTATTGGATCTTTTATCGAAGAAAACATTTTGGGAGGAAATATTTGTTATTGTTAACAGCTCATATATGTCCCCACCGAGGAGCTTGAGTCTACTCTGATATTTAGTACTATTATAATCAAGTTTTTTTTGTTTTTAATTGAGTTTTTATATGAAATATGCTAAGTGAATGATAAACCTAAAATGTTGACTAATTAATGACATGTAGTACAACATGCAACATTATTAAGTGTAATTATGTACATATTACTGTTAAATGACATAAAATGTTAAGAGTTCAGTGATATTATAACAAACAAAAGTGTTAGATGACCTATAGCAAGAATATTAAGTGACATAAAAAAAGTGTTAAATGATGTGTCAGTGCTTAGTGACATAATTAATGTTAAGTAACATGTGATGGATGGTGTTTAAGTGACACAGAAGTTACGTGTTAAGGGGCAATAGTAACAGTGTCAGGTTAAATATAAGTTAAGTGACAGTAGAAGAGTTAAGTGTCGTACAGAAAAAGTGTTGTGTCACACGGCAAAACTATTAAGTGTCATATAGCAACAATTTTAAGTGTATTTTAATAGTGTTAAGTAACATACAACAAAAGTGCTAAGTGACACAGCTAAAGTGCTAAGTGACACAGCTAAAGTGCTAAATGACACAGCTAAAGTGCTAAATGACACAGCTGAAGTGCTAAGTGACACAGCTAAAGTGTTAATTTTAAGTGTGATAGAGCAAAAGTGTAGTGTGTCTCACTCACATGTTAGCGAGCACGAGGTACTTGAGGCAGGTGGTGCGGCGCGGGCTGCCGGACTCGTCGTAGTTCTTGAACGCCTCGAAGAAATCCGTGTGCGCCTTCTCGAACTCACCCTCGCGCAGGTGCATCTTGCCGCCGCATTCTGAACGTTAAACCAAGCCGACAAAAGATTCAAATTACAGTGCGACAAGTAAGCAAGAAATGACTTTACGAAATGGCGTTCAAAATTATGATTTCGCCAATGTCGAGTATACTTTGGTTGTTAGAAAGCTTCGAACAAGGAAATAAATCTAATTGAACGGTATGGGATAGTCGTAAAACCATTATTATGTGCTAAAACGTCAGTAAGTCAGCCGATATTATGTTTTCAACACTATAATTTTAATTAATTTGACTTTTTGATAAAATTTACAATATTATTACAGTCGTTTTGTTAGTACAAGTGTTACTAAGTTCATAACTTGCTCAACCTATTATCTTCTCTTAATCTTACCAAAAAAATATGTTTTTACGTACCATATTTATTACATACCTTAATGTACAGAAGCCCGCACATGGGGTTGAAAATTCTCACTTTGAAATTCACCCCTACCGCTGCTCCGGAATACGTGCCATATGTGCTGGCTACTGTACTATACCTGTTGATTCTCTGTTGGTTAATATTAGAGTAAGCAGCACTTGCAGCTGGACACTCGCACTACGAAATTAGCTTCTACTGCTACGATATAACGGCGCCCTCAATGTCAATATGTCCAGCCGCATGCGCTGCCTACTGTACCTCTGATGACGCCCATGATGAGCGGGTGCGGTATGGCGCTCTTGATGTGCAGCGACTGTTCGTAGAGCGCCTTCAGTTTCTTGTTGTTCTTCTGCGCGGTGTACATCTGTATCTCCAGCCGCATGCGCTGCCTACTGTACCTCTGATGACGCCCATGATGAGCGGGTGCGGTATGGCGCTCTTGATGTGCAGCGACTGTTCGTAGAGCGCCTTCAGTTTCTTGTTGTTCTTCTGCGCGGTGTACATCTGTATCTCCAGCCGCATGCGCTGCCTACTGTACCTCTGATGACGCCCATGATGAGCGGGTGCGGTATGGCGCTCTTGATGTGCAGCGACTGTTCGTAGAGCGCCTTCAGTTTCTTGTTGTTCTTCTGCGCGGTGTACATCTGTATCTCCAGCCGCATGCGCTGCCTACTGTACCTCTGATGACGCCCATGATGAGCGGGTGCGGTATGGCGCTCTTGATGTGCAGCGACTGTTCGTAGAGCGCCTTCAGTTTCTTGTTGTTCTTCTGCGCGGTGTACATCTGTATCTCCAGCCGCATGCGCTGCCTACTGTACCTCTGATGACGCCCATGATGAGCGGGTGCGGTATGGCGCTCTTGATGTGCAGCGACTGTTCGTAGAGCGCCTTCAGTTTCTTGTTGTTCTTCTGCGCGGTGTACATCTGTATCTCCAGCCGCATGCGCTGCCTACTGTACCTCTGATGACGCCCATGATGAGCGGGTGCGGTATGGCGCTCTTGATGTGCAGCGACTGTTCGTAGAGCGCCTTCAGTTTCTTGTTGTTCTTCTGCGCGGTGTACATCTGTATCTCCAGCCGCATGCGCTGCCTACTGTACCTCTGATGACGCCCATGATGAGCGGGTGCGGTATGGCGCTCTTGATGTGCAGCGACTGTTCGTAGAGCGCCTTCAGTTTCTTGTTGTTCTTCTGCGCGGTGTACATCTGTATCTCCAGCCGCATGCGCTGCCTACTGTACCTCTGATGACGCCCATGATGAGCGGGTGCGGTATGGCGCTCTTGATGTGCAGCGACTGTTCGTAGAGCGCCTTCAGTTTCTTGTTGTTCTTCTGCGCGGTGTACATCTGTATCTCCAGCCGCATGCGCTGCCTACTGTACCTCTGATGACGCCCATGATGAGCGGGTGCGGTATGGCGCTCTTGATGTGCAGCGACTGTTCGTAGAGCGCCTTCAGTTTCTTGTTGTTCTTCTGCGCGGTGTACATCTGTATCTCCAGCCGCATGCGCTGCCTACTGTACCTCTGATGACGCCCATGATGAGCGGGTGCGGTATGGCGCTCTTGATGTGCAGCGACTGTTCGTAGAGCGCCTTCAGTTTCTTGTTGTTCTTCTGCGCGGTGTACATCTGTATCTCCAGCCGCATGCGCTGCCTACTGTACCTCTGATGACGCCCATGATGAGCGGGTGCGGTATGGCGCTCTTGATGTGCAGCGACTGTTCGTAGAGCGCCTTCAGTTTCTTGTTGTTCTTCTGCGCGGTGTACATCTGTATCTCCAGCCGCATGCGCTGCCTACTGTACCTCTGATGACGCCCATGATGAGCGGGTGCGGTATGGCGCTCTTGATGTGCAGCGACTGTTCGTAGAGCGCCTTCAGTTTCTTGTTGTTCTTCTGCGCGGTGTACATCTGTATCTCCAGCCGCATGCGCTGCCTACTGTACCTCTGATGACGCCCATGATGAGCGGGTGCGGTATGGCGCTCTTGATGTGCAGCGACTGTTCGTAGAGCGCCTTCAGTTTCTTGTTGTTCTTCTGCGCGGTGTACATCTGTATCTCCAGCGCGTATATCTCCAGCAGCTGGGTGCCTTTCTTCAGGTCGTCCTCGCCTTCGTCCGTCTGCTCGAACAAAACAAACACTTACAAATACATTATCTATACTAATATTATAAAGAGGAAAGGTTTGATTGTTTGTTTTTTTGTTTGCATCGAATAGGCTCCGAAACTACTGAACCGATTTCAAAAATTCTTTCACTGTTGGGAAGCTACATTCACCCTGAGTAACATAGGCTATATTTTATTTTCAAAAAATTAGGGATCCTTACTAAAACTTCAATAATGTAACCCAAGGTGTGAAAAAAATACGTAAAATATTCCTAATCATTGAAAATACTCCGAAAGTACTGATTTACGACATACGATTTTGGTGAAACTTGGCACAATGTTTGAATAGACCTTAGGAAAGAACATAGGCTACAATTTACCGCGGGAAATTTTCTCATTCCCACGGGAAAAATAGTTAAAGCGGGCGGAGTTGGCACAAAGATAGAATAGACCTTGCGGAAGAACATAGGCTAACTTTTACCGCGGGAAAATTCTTCATTCCCACGGGAAAAACTATTAACGCGTGCGGAGCCGCGGCGGGAAGCTAGTCTATACTATATCTATAGTAATATTATAAAGAGGAAAGATTTGTATTTTTGTGTGTGTCTAGATAGATAGACCACCGGCGGAGTCACGCGGCCCCTGCGGGGTGTGGGGCGTGGGGCGCTATATCGGCCGGAAAATCATTTTGGCGCGGGGGTTGAGTGTCCTTTCTGTACGGGTTAAAACTATAAAGACATTATTACTGTTATTTACGGGTCTTAGGCGCGATAATTTTAAATAAACGTCGGGCAAAATAAGGTATCGTACGTAATACATACCTACCTATTTAAAATTATCGCGCTAACGCCCGTTTTCACTAACCTCGTCTTAGGTTTTCTCTAGTTAACAAAAAACTAAGCTAAACAGAGCTTTAAAAAAAAATTGGTTTGCACTAACAGTTTTCACTTAAACGTTTCGTAAATTTGGCGGTACCTAGCTAAGTAAACGAACAAACTCTATGGTTTCATTGTTTTCCAAAACACGCAAAGTAATGTAGAGTAGTACAATAGTAGACTGCAATTATAGTATAGATTTTGTTTTATTTATTTTTCGAATAAAAAGTACCGTACAACGGAACGTATTTTCAAACACCAATCAGCGTTCAGCATTATTTTCATTCATACAAACTGACAGCGCGGTGAGCGCGGTACCTACCTAACGCTCCAGCTTGTTCATAAATATTGAATTGAATTGTTATTTATGAAAAAAAAGAGAAATTACTATACCTAATATTGTGTTTTTACAATTTTTACAAACATTATAAATAAAAACAATGGATGGTCCGATTACCTACAAGAATTGTGCTGCTTCGAAAGGTAAACAAATACGGTTATTTTCGTTTTGCATTTTTTTTGTCTACAAACTACATAATTTTATTGTTGGATGTATGTAAGCGTGCTACTGCTTTATAATAGGCTTGAATATTATGTATATATGATCCAAAGAGCCACGTTTACATCAAACTATTATGTTACTGGAAGAAAATCTATTTGCAATCGAAGTGCCAAATCCGTGTGCCAAATAGTGTAGAAAAGCCGAAGAAATTGGTGATATTTCAGTAACTAGCAGTTATTCTCAATTATTATACGAGAAAGGATTGTATGATACGGGCAAAGCTGTATCCGCTGACAGCTAGTTTCAAATAATTAAGCAATAAAAATACAGACTGTAAATTGGTTATAAAGCAATAAAAAAAATATACACAAAGGCACTTTATTATTCTTATAACATAATGTATATAAGCATTTTTGTATTTTGGCAGGTATGCAGCTTTACATCTCAATAATGGGATATCAATTCAAACTATTACATCTGGTCTGGTGCCATTGAAAGAGGGAACAACCTAATAATGGAAGTAATAAGCCATAAAAAAGGTATGATCATGATGTCTTTGTTTTATTGACATAATATTAACTTATCGAAACGAAAAGTTGATTGAGGCTTTTGTAGTAATTAAGTATTTTTATGCATTTCAGGTTAAAAATGAAGAGGCAGAACTGGTCATAAATATGCAGATTATACTAGAAAGATTATACTATTTTTGGAGCTACACCAGATGGACTTTTTGGAGCATATACCATGAAAGTGAAAATGAAGTGAAATGATAATTCAATTTCTTGTACAGCACCAGCATTGTATTATTGTATGTTATAGATTATAAAAATAAAAGAAATATAATTATAATTAAGTTTGTTGTTTTATTCTAAAACATTACATAAAAGTTTAACCAGGATATAAACTTTCCATTCAATATTTCATCTCATATATTATATTTCTTAGTATAACAGTTATAATATTTATAATATTAGTTATGTTATAATATTATAAACTAAATAAGAAATATAATATATAAAATGAAATATTGAATGGAAAGTATTTATTTATTTGTTTGTATGTTTGCATTGAATGCAAAGATAGAATAGACCTCGGCAAAGGACATAGGCTACCTTTTACCGCGGGAAAATTCTTTATTCCCAGGAGAAAAACTGTTTGCAAGGTCTGCCTATTGCTAAGCAAATATATTTCAAACAGTTGTGCTGACACTTCGGCGGCTGATGAGCATACTGCTTCTTTCTTTGTTCATTTCATTTAACTAGCTTTTCGCCTCACGAGAAAAATTGCCGGCGCGGGCTAAGGAGCCCGCGCCGGCAATTTTTCTCGTGGAAATGTGTAATCTTCCCGCAGTAAATGATAGCGTATGTGTTATTTAGATGTATAAGCTAAATGATTGTAAAGTTTCGTTAAAATCAATTCAGTAGTTTTTGCGTGAAAGAGTAACAAACATCCATACATCCTCACAAACTTTCGAGTTTATAATATTAGTAGGATTTAAAAGAAATTAATGGGAAGTTGTGAAATGTATTAATTACGAAGAAGTTAATCAAGTTGACCTTAAAAAATGAAAATATAACGATAAATATGTATGAATATTACCGTAAATATACATAACCTCAATTTATTTGCAATGACAAATAATCCACAGAATAAAAAAACACAACCTAAGTCGTTTCGTAAGCTCTAGACGCTGTCAAATCGGCCTCATAAAGTTATGGATAACTTAAGCAGGTTTAAGAATAACTTAATGTTAGTGAAAACGAAATTTGGACTAAAAGTTTCCTAAATACGTTAGGCATCAATTTAGGAAATTCTCAATGTTAGTGAAAACGGGCATTAGACCCGTAAATAACAGTAATAATGTATATAGACATTGCAAGGATATCGCCTATATGTTACTTATTTTCTTCTATGCCTAAAGGGCTTCACACACAGCAGCTATAATGTATATTAATGTGCATTACATTGTTCATTACATTATAGCTGCTGTGTGTTGTCTCCTGGCGATTTCTATGGAAAGATGTAATGAGATGTATCGTGCTATAATGTAAAGATGTACATTATAGCTGCTGTGTATGAAGCCCTTAATGCCTAAACTCCAAACCGACCTGGCAGCTCTGGTGCAGTTGTTTGAGTATCTTGGCGAGCTTGTTGAAGTCGCCGCGGTCGTAGTACAGCTTGCCGAGCTTGGTGTTGGTCTTGAACCAGAGCCGGTCGTTCTTGGCGTCCTTCAGCGCCTCCAGGGTCGTCTCGTAGAAGTCTTGCAATAGCTCCATCTAGGGCAGATGCAGAGTATTACTAAGTTAGTTTTATATAATTAATAGCAATATCGGCCGTTTCGTACTCTCGAATGCTACACTAGCGCCACCTTGGTTTCATATTGGGCGGATATTGAGTGAACTAAATTAAATCGGACATTTGTCAACTCTTGACGGGCAGATTTTCAAGTAGCGGTCTAAAATTGACTTTGATATTGCATTGGGTTGAAATCGGGATCAATTTTGATTTTAAGAGTAAAGCCCCTGATCGTCGGTCCATTTACGGGGGCCCGCCTGCCAACGCTAGGTCTTCCGGCGCACGGCCGACACTCAACAACGGCTGAAAGAAGATTTTATAACTTGTAATAAAAGGTGTCAGGTATTTGCATATATCTTTTATGCGCTATTATGCAAGCTGAAAGGATTAAAATATCATTTTAAAAGGTGTTGCCTGAATCTGTGTGGCTGGCAGTAGCTGGATGCGTGCGGCCAAAGATCGGGCTAAAGGCTGGAGCACACCGGTAGCGTACACGTAAGCGTACTTATAATGTACGTATATCAGCTATCTGACACTCATGGTACAGGCTTAGCCAAGTTTGGGGTGAGATATTCCCAAATATTGTTCCCTCGTCCCCGCCAACGCCGCCTGTACCCCGTAGACGCGGTGAGCTCGACACTGACAAACAGCAGCACCAGGCCCGGCGCACTCCGCGCCAGAGCTCCAGGATGGCCGGGCGGCCTCATCAGTTAGTAGGAAAAACGCGCGCGCTTGTGACGACGTTATTATTTTGTCTGTGGTAATACGGACTCTCGCGGCGCGGTCTCAAGGTGCATTTTGTTTTAATACGAGCGCAATGACAAACGGTAGGCTATTATAGCCAGGGTCACATTCAACGCGTTCAAAGTAATTTGAACGTTAGTGGCGTGGTAGCCAGAATTAAATGCGCACGTTTGCTATCAGAGAGTGCGCCTTCTGTACCTATGCTATTATTTATTCTGTGGTAGTACTAACATTCCTTGAGGTAGAGATGTAGTCGAGGATGGAGTTAATGGACTTCTCCGAGTGGTTCCTGGTGACGGCGCTCTTGATGTACGTCAGCAGCTGCTTGTAGCGGGACATCATCTCCGTGAAATTGCTCTGCACAAAAACAAAAATAAAATAAAAAAACAAACCGGTATCTGGAAATAAAATATAAAACTACCTAACATTAGATTTTTTAACATCAAAAATGGCGTAGAATTCGCCGACAAGAGCGCGGCTCTTAAGTGCGAGGAGAGAACTACTTTAACAGATTATTTTGTTTTCTTTTTTAATATTATTAATTTGCATATGAGCAAATAACAACTGCGTAGAAGATATTACTGGATATTACTAAAAAAATAAGTTTGCCTAAAAAAGAGATTGCTATCATAGCAATAAGAATACCTTTTGTCTTATTGTAACACTTTTTATTAATCCTAAGTGTCAATAAAGTATATTTATTGTATTGTATTGAAATATATTAGGAATAGGACACTGTTTCTCATCTTCTGTTAGCTTTTTTACTATTTAAAAAATATATTTATAAGCCTTAAATTTTAAAACTATTCAGTTTTATATTCAGGGTTGGAAAACAAATGTTTTTTTCTAATTTCCGAGATAATTGCTTGAAAAGCTCAATGTAAGATATTTAATTGGTAACTACATGTTACTTACCAACTTGAAGTTAATTTTAATCATTTGTTTGAGCGCTTTGAAGCCCCACTCTCCCTTCTCTCCCCCCTCCAGTTCCAGAACCTTCTGGAAGCTGAGGAGAGCACTTTTGGGCTCATCTTCTTTGAGAGCCTTGCTGTTGTAATATTGATTTTCTAAGTCTACATCTGGTTCAGAGTTGCTGTCTTCCGAGTATTCCTAAATGAAAAAAAAATTAGATTAATGTGGTTTTGACTTATTGTTTGTTGGAAATAAATAATAATACAGTTGTGATCACAGTGGATCAATAGCCAAATTCGAGGAAACATATTAAGGCGAAACAGACCATAAAATGATCAAATCTGTTTTTTTTTTTTCGGCTTTGTGAGAGTAATGCACAGCGGCTCAATAAGACACATTATATAAAACCTTTATTGCATTACGCATTGTACTTTGTCTAAAAATCTAAAATAAATTGTGCTAGTATTTATGGTTAGGACAGATGAAGCAAGCTGTTAGATGAAGACTGTTTGACCGAGACTGACTCGACTCGAAAGACTATAAGTACTAAGAAGTTTTTAGTTTAGATACAAATACAAATATTCTACAGAAACAAAGAAACAAACAAAAGATATAAAAAAAATTTACCAATGAATCAGGATCAGGTATGTGGATATTCATGGTGATTTATGGCAGTAATACAAAGTTCGTGTGATAGATATAGTGGGGTTCTTGAAACATTTTAGAAGAAACAAGCGAACAAGCAAGGAATCAGCTGGAAACCATCGAGGAAGTGAGAAATATACGAAAATCTAAACTAAGAAACATAACCATAAAAGGGTTCATTCATACCAAGCCGTAATCCTCCTCTTCTTCGCACATATAGTCGTCGTCATTATCAGACATTATTGTGCACTTTTTTCACTTAATATTATTAGTATTATTAATAAAAATAGCAGAAGAAAAATATTTTGCTTGACAAAGCGAGCGATTTATTTGACATTTGATTGAGACATTTCACGTGTCCCTATAATGCACGACCTGATAATTTATAGCTCTGAATGCACGAATTGCACGATGCACGATGTTTATTTTTGGCCGGGCTTTTTTTCATGGGTAGATATTTATGATGATGTAAGGGATATCACTGAATAATTGTCTTTAGGCCACACTTTATAATAGCCCGACCAAAGAAATAAGAAACCTCGCCATATTGCGGAATTTCAATGGAACTAATTTTATAAGGGAAATTGTTGCCATATCATATTCGTAAAAATATACACGTGGCGCCCCCAGAGCAGGTTTCTTATTTCTTTGGTCAGGCTCAGGCTTTATGCCAGTCAAGAAGGTCAAGTCAAGAAGTTCATGGACTTAGTAACATAGTTAGTATTATGTTACTAAGTCCATGGTCAAGTTTTAACTTATTAATTCTAGTTTAGGTAGGTAGGATTCACAAGGCAGGCACATTTGTATGGAGTTAATACATTAGGTATTTACATACATTACAAATACACTACGGACGGACTACGGCTACGTACACATTTTGCTACGTACGTACGCGGTACACGGTGACAGATCTGAATATTTTTGAACGAAAACCGGCTTAACGAATATGTGCGCTGATTGGTTTAAATCTCAACCAATAGGAGAATGTACAGTTTTACCGCGGAAAAGTTGTAGTTCTTGCATTGTAAAAATACGTACTTTTATAGAGAAAAATAAGTATGCCTATCATTCAACTTTATGTAACAATACTATTTTATAATATCCGTGGCAAAATATTCACATCAACTGTTGTTAATCCTTGGAAAGTGGGGATAACTACTTTCCCGCTATTTTTCGTGAAAACAGCTGTGAGTGGTTGAAAGGATTTGTAAAGTTTGTTCCGATTACAATATTTGTGATGATATTCTACATTATTCTGGAAGCATTTTTAGCAATATCTTTTTCATTTATTAAAAAAAATTCTTATAAAAAGTATAAAACATAATATGTATTTTTCAATATTGGTTATATTTTTAAATTACTTTGAACTTGATATCTTTATTAAAAATATATTTTTACATTTTCAGCAGCATTTTTGAATTCGGAACGCTAATCTTCCCGCTGGAATTTTCGGACCAGCTGGCTCAGCTGGCTGTGTTGTTGTGAGTGACGACGTAGAAAACTAACCTCTAGCGCCAAGAAAAAAATAGGCATTCGCACTGTTGCTGTATAAAGAGTAGACGTGTGTTAATACAGTTCGGACTTTAATTAAATTTAAAAGCATTAATACAAAATGTCTCAAACTCTCGAGAAGGAAAACCTCCACCACGGCCTCAACAACGTACACATCAAGGTATGTTTCACCCTTATCTGCCGCATATTTTCGTTTTTAATTTGTATAATGAACTAATTAAATATCTTTATTCGTAGTCTCCCGTCAAAAATAACGTATTGAAAGTTCAAAATGGGAACGTAAATGAACACAAAGAGCAAGACAAAATGGAAACTGCTTCCATCGAAAAAGAAGAAGAAGCGCCTGAATTTGACCCGAGCCTGGAGCCCTTGTTGAGGGACAACCCCCGACGATTCGTTATATTCCCTATCCAGTACCCAGACATCTGGAATATGTACAAAAAAGCTGAAGCTTCATTCTGGACTGTGGAAGAAGTTGATCTATCAAAGGTAACCTATTTCCCCTATGTAAATAACTGGTATTACACATCGTAATGCAACAGTAGGTATGGTACTTTCTTCACATCATCATTAAATACCATTACACTATAGGTAAATCGGGTAATAGTAGGTATTTAATTTGTACTTTGTCTAATGCCTCAGTTTATGTTCAGTCTTCATACATAAAAATATTGTAAACTTTAATATTATTTTCATACTTAAAGGACCTATCAGACTGGGAGTCTCTGAAAGACTGTGAAAGGCATTTCATCAAGCATGTGCTGGCATTCTTCGCTGCGTCAGATGGAATTGTCAACGAAAACCTTGTGGAGCGCTTCTCACAAGAGGTACAGGTGACGGAAGCCCGCTGCTTCTACGGTTTCCAAATCGCCATTGAGAACGTCCACTCAGAGATGTACTCTCTACTTATTGACACATACGTCAGGGATCCTAAGGAGAGGTATGTATGAATTGTACTATCATACTAATATTATAAAGAGGAAAGATTTGTATTTTTGTGTGTGTGTGTATGTTTGTAATGAATAAGCTCAAAAACTACTGAATCGATTTCAAAAACTTTCACCATTAGAAAGCTACGTTCACCCTAAGTAACATAGACTACCTTTTACCGCGGGAAAATGCCTCATTCCCACGGGATAAACTCTTAACGCGGGCGGAGCCGCGGCGGAAAGCTAGTTGTTTATAAAGATATGAAAAAAAAATTACTGTCTTTGTTTAAGTATCTGAAGCTATTCACCCATGTCTTCTCACTCTCTTTATTAATTAGGAAAATAAAACAGCTTAAAAGTTACATAAATAATACTTAGAGAATCTGTCTTTATTAATAGTTGTATAGTAGTAGCATAAAGTTGAATCTCAGCTAGCTAGCATTAGTATTCTAGTAATCAATTTACTTTTACTGTTAATAAATAGGTAATATGTACCCTACCCTGATAAGGATTTCCTGTTAACTTTTTATCTGGCACTCCATGAACAGTACATACTCATTGTTTTTTTTTTATCTTTACTGTATATTGTATTTCATCTAACATTGTATTTGCATTATTGTTACTGATTCAAACAATCAAGGTATTGTGTAGAGTACATGCCATAAATATGTGCCATTACTTTTATTTTTACTTTATCATCTTAACCGAAAGACGTCCACTGCTGGACAAAGGCCTCCCCCAAGGATCTCCACAATGATCGGTTTTTACTGATTTGAACAAATCTAATGTATTAAAAATATTGCATTAATTTATTGCAAACTAGTTTCTCGCCGCGACTCCGCCCGCGTTAATTAGTTTTTCCCGTGGGAATGGGGTATTTTCCCGCGGCAAAAGTTAGCCTATATTCTTTCGCAAGGTCTATTCTATCTTTGTGCCAACTCCGCCCGCTTTAACATTTTTTCCCATGGGAATGAGAAATTTCCCCGCGGCAAATCGTAGCCTATGTTCTTTCCCAAGGTCTATTCTATTTTTGTGCCAAGTTTTACCAAAATCGGCGGGCAGAGCCGCGGCGGAAAGCCTGTCAAGAATTAAGTTCCGTCCGACACAGTAATAGACGTCTTCGGATTCGGAACTGAATGTAACCTCAGAATTTTAGTTGATCTATGTATCGTGTTTTGTTTTATATTTTTGTCAAGCAGTTATTTATTTGTCTTTATTTATTGTTTTCTGTGTTGTGATGTCCTGCAAATAAATGTTTCTATTTCTATTTCTAACCCTGGACCCTGTATCGGATCGGACAATCTCCAGGCTGTGTTGAAGCCTAAGGCACCTATTTCACGGGAGACAAGAGACGAAAGGGACTCAGTTATGCGTTAGAATGAGATACAAATACACCGCGCTCACTTTTGCGCATAACTGCGTCCTGTTCGTCTTTTGTCTTTTGACTCTCGTGAAATACCAGCCAAACAAGGTCTTCCATTGGGACCACGTGACTGACACAAGTCTACGTCATTTTGCGCTGTTCATCCTTGTCTATCGCCGCAAGTGGAATTGGATCGGTCACACGCTCCGAAGGGATCCTGACCACATTCCGAGGCAAGCCCTGGACTGGTATCCCCAAGGAAAGCGGAAACGTGGCCGCCCTATGCAATCCTGGCGGCGGACGATCATCGCAAAGGCGGCGACTATCGGCAAAACGTGGAGCGAAATTAAGCGCGAAGCTCAAGACAGAACGCGATGGCGGAGCACTGTGGACGCCCTCTGCCCCATCTAGGGGACATAGGATATTAAGTCAAGTTAAGTCATCCTTGTCTATAACACGCATTCGACAAGGATGAACAGGCAAAATGACGTAAAAAAAAATGACGTAGGCTTGTGTCAGTCACGTGGTCCGAATGCAAGACCTTGTTTTCGTAGACCATGTACCAGCCTAAACTGGTGGTTGTAGGGATTTCCTGTTCAACGCGATCGAGACGCTGCCGTGCGTGAAGCGCAAGGCGGACTGGGCGCTAAACTGGATCGGGTCGCAGCGCGCGTCCTTCGGGGAGCGCATCGTGGCCTTCGCCGCCGTCGAGGGCATCTTCTTCAGCGGCAGCTTCGCCTCCATCTTCTGGCTCAAGAAGCGCGGCCTCATGCCGGGGTTAACCTTCAGTAACGAGCTCATCTCTAGAGACGAGGTATGTCTAAATACTTCGTGTGTATTATAATATACTAGCGACCCGCCCCGGCTCCGCACGGAAAAATGGTTATTGTGGGTTATCCTTAAGTATATTATGCATGTATTATACAGATAAACCTTCCTCTTGAATCACTCTATCTATTAAAAAAAACCGCATCAAAATCCGTTGCGTAGTTTTAAAGATTTAAGTATACATAGGGACAGAGATAGCGACTTTGTTTTATACTATGTAGTGAAGATCATCGTCGCTTCTGCTGCCGTGTCACACCGATCTATCCTATCTATAGATAAGTGAGTTACGCTTAACAAAGCTCAATCGAATAATTTGAGTATGTTTTATATAGTGTACTATCAATAAAAATATTTACGTATGTTTTTACGCATAATTATTAAAATGGCTTAGGCACTTAACTCGAATTTTCGAGGGTTTCGTAACGCCGGATTACTTTATGTTCAGATAAGATAGATTGGCATTGCATTGAATAGTCTTGTGCTTACGAGGTTCCACTATGATTAGGTAAGTTACGTGAGATAGGTAACACGGGCAGTACTTTTATTTAATAAATGCGTTTATGTCAAATCTGGTACATATTATATTGATATTTTTTTAGCAGATAAACTAGTCTAATTATAGAAACTATGTCTCCTTTAAGTATCTAGACTGCTAAAATTCTTTAGTAATTAATAAATGTTTATCTCAAGTAAAACTCCCTACTCTCTAAATTGATTTACAGGTAAGGTCATATCATATAAGTAAATAAAAACAACGATTTTAAATTTATAATATTTTCTTTCCCTATTTAATGTTAAGTAACGTTAATTTCTCATATTATAAAAGAAGCGATAGCCACTTAGCCACAAGTAATGGCAGGGTCTCTTATCTTGAGATAGGACCTTCGCGTTACACGATTTGTATGAACTTCTGATCCGTTAAAAACTAAATATAGTTGTAAAAATAAATATATTAATATTACAATTACAAAAAAAAATCCTTTTGTATAGACAGTAATGATCAACAAACCTAGTACAAAAAATCTTAAAAAATCTTTTAATTTCTCCATATATGAGAAGATTTTGAAAAATTCCTTCTTTGCCCCTTTTCTCAAGATGATATTTTTAGAGATAGGAGAGATTGGTGTGACACGGCAGTGGCTCATCTAGTCTGTGTACCATCCAATCTAGATAACAGATTCGGTAGGATATTTGCCACTTATTCGCAGGAATTACTACAACACAAGTAATGCAGTAAAAAATAGATTTCGTCGCGCTAAAAGTAAAAAAAAGGGCTTAAAGAGGACTTTGCGGTGAACCATCTTTAGTGTCCCATTGACTCTATTTCTAGGGAAAAAGCATTCCATAAGATTCGCTTCTAGCGGAAAATTCCTGTAAAACAGATCTTTGTATAAGGTTGTGTTGTAATATTAGTTAGGTACTATGTTCTTGCAAAGTGGTTCGACAAACATACTTGAAATTTGATACTACATATTTGCTGATTCTAACACTTTAATTTTTACCTAGTTAGCATCAAAAACGCTGTAAATCCCCCTTTGTTATGATATGACCGTATTAATGCGCGGTTAGTTTCCGCTCGACATAGCAAATGACGAATGAGTCATTGCGGTTAACGAACGCTAAGTTTGGCGGGAAACAGCAGCGGTTATCGAATAGCAGGTTATTTTTAAACACTAACGTGGCGCGACTTTCGCGCATTTTTCGGAGAATATCGTCGGCAGTGTAGTGGCAACGGCCTCCTTCTTGGGAGGCCAACTGGGAGACAGGCAGGTTCGAGTCTGACCATACGTGCTTGTGATTTTCGAATTCATATTACGAACGTGTGTTTAACTTTTTACGATGAAAAAATATCCAGATTATGAAATTTGTGCCACGAATAATAGCAGTATTTGATGATTAAAAACTACTTTGCTTAAATTCGAGTTGGTTCCGTTTATTTCTAATTGATTCGCCTCTACATATTATCCCAATTATTCCACCCAACTGGTTTACAGCCGAAGATATTTTTTTACTGCCTTTTTCAGAATTGAAGGATCGTTGACCTGTTTACTGAAGTCATCGTTATCTATCAGATCAAATGCTTTGACTTCTTTACACACTTTATTTCGTATTGCAGAAATATTTGTGAACTTAGTAATAAATAAGCAAGTTATCGCTGTTGATAGCGCGCTTTCATAAAACTAAATAAACGAATGATAAGGACGTGTGATACAATTTTTTTGTCGTTTATATTAACTGACCTATTTCTTTGCAAATATGTTATCTGTCGTGCGTTCTCGTTACACGAATGAGAGTAACGGTTATTTGGAAGTTAAAGTCTTAAATATATCAAGTCTTAAAAATATTAGTAAAACTAAATTTTGCGATTTCTATGACTTGTCTTTCTGGAGGGGTTTTGCAAATATATATATTTAAATAAATGCAAATCCTAACCTAATATAAATAAACGGGTTTAGTTTTATTTAGAGCTAATGCTAACATTATAGTTTTAAAACATTAGTCGATTGTAGTAGACTTCCTTTGTTCTTACCAAGGCTAAGCCCCACGCTAACTTTTGCCACAAGTATACACTTTGCTTTCCCCTTAAAATAGTTATCCACTCATTGGACGATAAAGCCGCCTTTTGTACACTTAAATTTTTCTGTAAATTGTATTTTTTGTTCTTGTATTTTGTGCGCAATTAGTATATTCTTTCTACACTAGTATATAGGTTCAACTATACTAATACAAATCTGTCAATCCTCAGGGCCTGCACACAGACTTCGCGTGTCTGATGTTCAAGCACCTGGTCCAGAAGCCGTCGAAGGGGCGCGTGCTGCAGATCATAAAGGACGCGGTGGTGATCGAGCAGGAGTTCCTAACGGACGCGCTGCCCGTGCGGCTGCTGGGCATGAACTGCGAGCTCATGTCGCAGTACATCGAGTTCGTGGCAGACAGACTGCTGGTCGACCTCATCGGGGAGAAGGTGAGATCAAAGAAAGAAAGAAAGAAGAATCATTTATTTTAGAATTACGACACTACACAAGAACGTACAAATATGCAGATATAAGGTGCAAGGTCAACAAACAATTATACGACAAACTAGCATAGTACATCAATGTGCAGTGTGGCGCAATAATAAAAAAGGTTAGCGACTCAGCTATATATCTACCTCCAGGAAGGCAGACGCTGTTTTTCTGTCGCTCCTTATACTTTTTCAAAAGTATTAATTTAGTATAAGGAGCGACAGAAAATCAACACACTACTATCCGTGGTCACAGGCACCAATTTCACTGGCGACGAAGACGAAAGGGACGCAGTTATGCGTTAGAATGAGATACTAATACACCGCGCTCACTCTTGCAACTGCGTCCCTTTCGTTTTTTGTCGCTGTCGCCAGTGAAATACCTGCCTAAGAAAACAAGGTCTAACAACAAGACCACGTGACTTGACACAAGCCTACGTCATCTGCTGTTCATCCTTGTCGAATGCTGCCCGTGCGGCTGCTGGGCATGAACTGCGAGCTCATGTCGCAGTACATAGAGTTCGTAGCGGACAGACTGCTAGTCGACCTCATCGAGGAGGTGAGACCAACACACTTCTATCAAAGCCGCCGCATTTCTAATTTGTGCATCACTTTTACTAATTCCACTTAACAGTAATATCTGTCAGATTCACGTCGTAAAATATTGCGTAAAGACCCGTAAAATACAAAATAATATATCGTTTATATTAGTGTAGCATAGTGATATTTCTCTATTCTATAGCAAACATAGAACCTGCTGTTTCGTATGCAGCTAAAGAGGACATCGCTAAAACTTTTAGATTTAAAAGTGTCTGTATTTACAGTCTAGAAACATTGTTTCAAAAAGGCTGAACCATATCCAACTATTTAAGTGTGTAATTGTCCACAGCACTACAACACGAAGAACCCATTCGACTTCATGAGCCTGATCTCTCTGGAAGGTAAGACCAACTTCTTCGAGAAGAAAGTCGGCGAGTACCAGAAGTGGGGTGTCATGGCAAACCCCATGGACAATGTCTTCACACTGGACGCAGAGTTCTAACCGTAGACAACATTTTTTCTCTAACGTCACCCTACTGAGAAAACCTCGTGAACAACAGCTTTTGTCAAATTCCTTTTTTTACAAATTAGGCAAAAAATCTCTCAGTATTAACACTTATAAAATTTACGCATTTGTTTTACAGCTCTAAAGATAATCATATAATAAATAACAAACAACAGAATTAATAATTGTGTTAACAGCTCATATTATGTCCCCACTGTAGGCACGAATTAATATTTACCTATCATAAAAAAATTTCAGTAGATAGTTTTTCATGTCTCCTGTAAAATTTTATTGAAAGCACAAACGTGGTTTTCTCAGCAGGTTGACGCTATGGTTCTAACAAAAAGCTCAGTATTAATTTAGTAATGCCGATGCCTGCTGCACAAGTTTGAGTAAATAATTCGTGTGGCGATTCCAACTTGTTGATATGAAAGATGTTTTTAACACATCGAACACCACATGTCTGTTGGGAGAGGTACAACCGTTTAATGTTATCCACAGATATCTACTACAATATCTATATCTTGTTCTTACTATTAACAAATAGTAATATCATTATAGACCGATCAATGCGCTCAAGTTAGTTCACAACCATTATTGAAACATAATTTTTTTATTATGTGAAAATAAAACTTTAAATTTCCAGAACCAAAACAAACTGGCCCAGAATATTTATTTCAAACTTGTAAGTTTTGGCGTTGGTGTTATCTTTTTTCCAGTGATTTGTAGAAATAATGAATTCAGGTCTGTTATGCCGACATAATATGCAATTGATTTGCATAAAAATGGAATAGTTAACGTCACGGATGGTTTATTTTCGTATAACATTGCATTTAATAGTGATAATAAATACCCTTTATGACCATAGTAATTGACTTGGAAATGAGAATTATACATTAAATTATGACTCCATTAAAAATAGCATTATATCGACTTCGCCTAATATTTTCTCCAATGACTGAAAACAAGATTTCATCATTGAAATATTAGGCAAAAACGATGTAAAAACTTGTCTGGACATTTGTCAAATACGCCTTACCTCGGCGTAGTAAATTATTCTATTCTAAAGAACATTTATAATATAACTAATTATAATACCTAGCACAATTCCGACGCAACTCATTCCAAAATCATCATTGACTACTGACTCACGAATAAACTACACCGATTGTAAGCTACTTAACTTATAAATAAGTCCAAAAATCTGAATGCTAGTTCCTCTTAACTAAAGTAAGCAAAAATTAGTACATAATACCAGTTGATCTGGCTATCCAAAAGTAATTTTTAGTGTAACACAATAAAGTGGCCTTTTAAAATTAAGCTTTATTTTAAAATAAGAGAATATAGTTTAAGTTGATTGTGCATTCAAACAGACATTGGTTTACCATAAAAAAGACGAGAGATAGTTGTATAACTATCCTGCTTTGTCTGTATGGTAACTCGTCTCTGCTTAGCTTAATCAGTAACTTGAGGTTAATCGTCAATATAAGAAGTATTACGATTGGCTTCATGTTACAAATGCTAATATAAGATATTACTTGTAAGCGAAATTTACTTTTTATTCTGATTTTAGTTGTTAATCAGGTTTTGTTTAATTCTAAGCCAAGGTTGCTTGCGCAAATGATTGTGTAATATTTTCGTGTGATATAATTTTAGCGAAATTTTGAGTACATAATAAAAGTATTTTGTGAGAAATAACTAGTTTTTAAATTGCTTAATTAGAAGACCCAAAAGATACTGCTAATATACTTTAAAAGGGGAATGTTGCCACACTCGGCAATAAAATATATAAAGTGATAATAAAAACCAAATTAAAACAATCACATCATTTATTTAAAAATCTATATAAATGAAATTAGTGACTTGAAGAACGCACTTTAACAAAATTATTACTCAAGTACGTTCCCAAACGCAACGGAATGACATGTGCTTAATCATTTAAACAAAACCGAGTAGGTCACACTTGCACATACCCATATTCATACATATTATAAATTAAAACATTGGTGTTGACTTGTGAAACAAAAATGCATACAGTAAAGAATCCCTTTGATAGTGCAGATAGGTAATGCACCAGCTCCTACATTCTAGAAGAAGTAGGAAGCTGATGTACTTACTAGAGTGGCTCAGCGACCCAAGGTGGGTCGGCCTCCGACACGAGAATTCGCCACTTGACACGGTCTTGCGCCGTCTCTTGCCAGTTGATGGCTTGGGGAGCTGATATAACATTTTCTTTTTGTGACTTAATACCTCAGATTTATTTAATTTTTGTACAAGTATTGCATTTACTTAGTGATTTCAATTACAAGTCGCAAAAAAGGGGAAAATACACCATATTATGAATCAGATCAGTACAAAATGCGACGTTGTGTTAGCGTTCATTCTTAAGATAAATTAATTGTAATGCAAGAGCTATGAGTTTGGGCGTTATCTGACTTTAGACAATAAATAATAATAAAATATCCCATTTTACACTTTATTGAACAATGTTTGGTAATTATATCTCTTAAAATAGCTTCCCACCTCATTTAAAGATACGTACACGTTGGTCTAGTTACTTTGTCCGAATAAGTGAATGAGAAACAAGTGAAAAAAATATCTGTTTTAATAATATTCAGCCGTAAGAAGATTTTTAGTAATATTCAGCATCGATAGACGTTATAGAACAAGTAATGAAGACTAACCCGTATTGGTCGGCAAAGGTTTATCAACAAGTATGATTATTTTTTAGATAGAATAGAAATCTCATAACATTTTTTCATTTGCACATGACTCATTTGACAAAATAACTAACATAGGAGTGTGTGATCTTATAAATAATTTAGTAGTACGTCTACTTGGTTTGTATATTGGCATACATTAGCCAACGTAAGGCGTTATGTCCTAATAATAGTACTATCAGTTACAAAATTATCTTAGACAGTCACACCCAGTGTTGGAATTGCGCTCTTCGAAAATTATCGTACAAGGAAGTTAAAAAGATAGTATTTACTGAAAACTATCTTACAATTTGTAAATAAGGTATAAATTAAGAAATAGTATGTGTAATTTAATAGAGACAATTAAAATGTTTTATTTGGATTATTAGCAATAAGTAATAAAAAAATACTAATAAAAACATGTAATATAATACGGTAACAGTCACTCAGGGCGAAGGTGGGAGAGCAGTATTTACAAATATTTAATCGTGTCTCAATCTCAACCAATAATAATGTCGGCGTTTTCTATTTCTAAATGCACGTAGTGCACGCTGCAGTTGGATTTTTGACGCTTCAATGTTACGAAATGTAAAATTTTATTAAAGGTAAAGTGGGTAAATGGAAAAGAATTTAAAAAGATAGTACTTTCGCGTACGATCTCTTAATTAGGATCGTACATTGTATTTACTATGAAATTATCGCACAAATACGATTCCAACACTGGTCACACCTATATCATACTCGTATCGTGCTAACATGACTGTCTTAGGTAATTTTGTACATCAAACATCAGCCAGTATAGAAAGGTGTATCAGATGTTATATCCTAAAAATAGTACTTGAAACATCAGCCAACGTCTGCTTGTCCTAATGTGAGTACATCTACTTGGCCTGCTTGTTGCTGGCGAGTGTCCTCAGCAGGCGGTGTCCGGAGAGGAAGGTGGCGAGCGCTAGAGGGAGAAGGTATCGCACCGTCTCGAACATCGACAGCTGCAGCCACAACACCACGTATAGGTATAAGGACGCTGCAAGGTCAAACGTTGGGGTTAGTCACGTCATAACACAGTACACTCCAGCATGGTCCAAGAAAACAAGGTCTAACCGTTAGACCACGTGACTGACACAAGCCTACGTCATTTTGCGCTGTTCATCCTTGTCTATTACACGCATTCGACTAGGATGAACAGCGCAAGATGACGTTGGTTTGTGTCAGTCACAAGGTCTAATGGTTAGACCTTGTTTTCTTAGACCATGGTTATGACACAGTCAGTAGACTCCGGTAAGGCTGGTACTTTACTGGCGACAAAGACAAAAAACGAAGGGGACGCAGTTATGCGCAAGAGTGGGCGCGGTGTATTTGTATCTCATTCTAATGGATAACTGCGTCCCTTTCGTCTTCTGTCGCCACTGAAATAAGGCCCTAAGTTATCTCCATACCAACTGGCCGCATCAGTTTTAATGTGAGCGCGCCGTGAAGGCATTATTTTTATATTTAAAACAATCTGAATGCGAAAATAACACAACAATACAGAAATCCGAGAGCACATATACCTACATTTAATAAACAAAAAAAAGTGGAACATGAGAGCGCTGAGCGAGCGCACTTGAAAATGGTGTCTGGGTGCTTGTAGTGACAGGTGACCAGGCCAGCAATAGATATATCGATAGCATTTACCTCCCAGAGACAGGTGGAAGATGAGAGCGCTGAGTGATAGCGGGAAGTTGCTGAAGTTGACTCCCAGTTTGGCCCACAGCGCGAGCAGCAGCAGCGCAGGAGACAAGGCCAGCAATAGTGTGTAAGTGAGAGAGCATGAGCTTTTTATTGTTAAAGCATTTACCTCCCAGAGACAGGTGGGAGATGAGAGCGCTGATCGAGAGCGGGAAGTTGCTGAAGTTGACTCCTAGTTTGGCCCACAGCGCCAGCAGCAGCAGCGCAGGAGACAAGGCCAGCAATAGTGTGTAAGTGAGAGAGCATGAGCTTTTTATTGTTAAAGCATTTACCTCCCAGAGACAGGTGGAAGATGAGAGCGCTGATGGAGAGCGGGAAGTTGCTGAAGTTGACTCCTAGCTTGGCCCACAGCGCCAGCAGCAGCAGCGCGCTTCAAAATGGCGCCTGGGTGCTTGTAGTGACAAGGCTAGCAATAGTGTGTAAGTGAGAGAGCATGAGCTTTTTATTGTTAAAGCATTTACCTCCCAGAGACAGGTGGAAGATGAGAGCGCTGATCGATAGCGGGAAGTTGCTGAAGTTGACTCCCAGTTTGGCCCACAGCGCCAGCAGCAGCAGCGCAGGAGACAAGGCCAGCAATAGTGTGTAAGTGAGAGAGCATGAGCTTTTTATTGTTAAAGCATTTACCTCCCAGAGACAGGTGGGAGATGAGAGCGCTGATCGAGAGCGGGAAGTTGCTGAAGTTGACTCCTAGTTTGGCCCACAGCGCCAGCAGCAGCAGCGCAGGAGACAAGGCCAGCAATAGTGTGTAAGTGAGAGCATGAGCTTTTTATTGTTAAAGCATTTACCTCCCAGAGACAGGTGGAAGATGAGAGCGCTGATGGAGAGCGGGAAGTTGCTGAAGTTGACTCCTAGCTTGGCCCACAGCGCCAGCAGCAGCAGCGCGCTTCAAAATGGCGCCTGGGTGCTTGTAGTGACAAGGCTAGCAATAGTGTGTAAGTGAGAGAGCATGAGCTTTTTATTGTTAAAGCATTTACCTCCCAGAGACAGGTGGAAGATGAGAGCGCTGATCGATAGCGGGAAGTTGCTGAAGTTGACTCCCAGTTTGGCCCACAGCGCCAGCAGCAGCAGCGCAGGAGACAAGGCCAGCAATAGTGTGTAAGTGAGAGAGCATGAGCTTTTTATTGTTAAAGCATTTACCTCCCAGAGACAGGTGGGAGATGAGAGCGCTGATCGAGAGCGGGAAGTTGCTGAAGTTGACTCCTAGTTTGGCCCACAGCGCCAGCAGCAGCAGCGCAGGAGACAAGGCCAGCAATAGTGTGTAAGTGAGAGCATGAGCTTTTTATTGTTAAAGCATTTACCTCCCAGAGACAGGTGGAAGATGAGAGCGCTGATGGAGAGCGGGAAGTTGCTGAAGTTGACTCCTAGCTTGGCCCACAGCGCCAGCAGCAGCAGCGCGCTTCAAAATGGCGCCTGGGTGCTTGTAGTGACAAGGCTAGCAATAGTGTGTAAGTGAGAGAGCATGAGCTTTTTATTGTTAAAGCATTTACCTCCCAGAGACAGGTGGAAGATGAGAGCGCTGATCGATAGCGGGAAGTTGCTGAAGTTGACTCCCAGTTTGGCCCACAGCGCCAGCAGCAGCAGCGCAGGAGACAAGGCCAGCAATAGTGTGTAAGTGAGAGAGCATGAGCTTTTTATTGTTAAAGCATTTACCTCCCAGAGACAGGTGGAAGATGAGAGCGCTGATCGATAGCGGGAAGTTGCTGAAGTTGACTCCCAGTTTGGCCCACAGCGCCAGCAGCAGCAGCGCAGGAGACAAGGCCAGCAATAGTGTGTAAGTGAGAGAGCATGAGCTTTTTATTGTTAAAGCATTTACCTCCCAGAGACAGGTGGAAGATGAGAGCGCTGATCGATAGCGGGAAGTTGCTGAAGTTGACTCCCAGTTTGGCCCACAGCGCCAGCAGCAGCAGCGCAGGAGACAAGGCCAGCAATAGTGTGTAAGTGAGAGAGCATGAGCTTTTTATTGTTAAAGCATTTACCTCCCAGAGACAGGTGGAAGATGAGAGCGCTGATCGATAGCGGGAAGTTGCTGAAGTTGACTCCCAGTTTGGCCCACAGCGCCAGCAGCAGCAGCGCAGGAGACAAGGCCAGCAATAGTGTGTAAGTGAGAGAGCATGAGCTTTTTATTGTTAAAGCATTTACCTCCCAGAGACAGGTGGAAGATGAGAGCGCTGATCGATAGCGGGAAGTTGCTGAAGTTGACTCCCAGTTTGGCCCACAGCGCCAGCAGCAGCAGCGCAGGAGACAAGGCCAGCAATAGTGTGTAAGTGAGAGAGCATGAGCTTTTTATTGTTAAAGCATTTACCTCCCAGAGACAGGTGGAAGATGAGAGCGCTGATCGATAGCGGGAAGTTGCTGAAGTTGACTCCCAGTTTGGCCCACAGCGCCAGCAGCAGCAGCGCAGGAGACAAGGCCAGCAATAGTGTGTAAGTGAGAGAGCATGAGCTTTTTATTGTTAAAGCATTTACCTCCCAGAGACAGGTGGAAGATGAGAGCGCTGATCGATAGCGGGAAGTTGCTGAAGTTGACTCCCAGTTTGGCCCACAGCGCCAGCAGCAGCAGCAGCGGCGCGCAGCACAGCGCCGCGAACACGTCGGACACCGCGCGCGGGGGGCGCGCCTCGGGCAGACGGAACACGTGACGTATCTCAGGGAGAGGCCCGCGCGGGGCTGCGGGCGGGGCCTTCACTGCTGACACACACACAACGGCGTTTATTACAATAGAATATAGGGTAAACCCCCATTATTGACAACCTAAAGGTTTAATTGATGGCCCCGTAGCCTAGTTAAAGTACGTCTGCCTACTGAGCACAGGGTCGCGGGTTCGAATCCCGCCCAAGGCAAACATTCGTGTGATGAGCACTTGTGTTTGCCTTGTGTCTGGATGTTGTATATTCATATATGTATGTATATCAGCTGTCTGGCACCCATAGTACAGGCTCTGCCTAGTTTGGGGCCATATGGCCGTGTGTGAGATGTCCCACATATTATTATTATTATTATTATAGTTTAGCGTCAGTTCAGTCCATCAGTCTGGCCTGATGCCAGAATGATAGATGAAAAACACGGTACTAATATAACCATCAGTCCGTCAGTCAACCGGTTAGACGATAATTTTCTTGTCATTCTGTAGGCATTCTGAGCAGACTGATGGACTGAACTGCCCACAATACGTTTTATTATTGTAAATAAGCTGTTAAAAAAACATTTTGACATTTCAATTCAATTCAAAATGTGTTTATTCGAAATCACTTTTCAACGTCGAGGAGAGTTCACGATTTGGCTGTCTTCTGTGGAGAAGAGCTCTCCGGAAGAAACTCCACAGGCGTTGCATCTTTTCAAAATATTTTTACATCATTGAGTTCAACATCTAAAAACTAACTAAAAAGTGAATAATAAGTGTCCCCTCACCAGTGGCAGTGGCAGCAGCAGTGCTGAGTGTGAGATGCAGGTCCCCCAGCGGCCACAGGATGGGGGCCGACACCGCGCTGTCTCCCAGCAGGATGCTCAGCGAGTAGCGCCCCGACCCGCCCGGCAGGTGCTTGCCCAGGGTGCCCACGTTCTGCGGACAACACAACCAATCATCACACACCGAGCACAGATTACCAAATAGTAGTCCCTACAGAAGCTGCACTAGGCGACATAATTCATATAAATTGCAACCCTAGCTCCGTTATAATAAAGTGCAATTCAGATCGCACGGCGCTAGGCGAAAAGAAGTAGTTGCTACATCTCTCTCTCTCTCTCGTATATTGCGCCACTCTACTAGCACGTTTAGACAATGGGGAATTGGTCCTGGGTCGGCCCGAGACCGCTCGGCCGGGCGGTAGGTAGTTATAGCGCGCAAGTACTGCGAGTGACGGAGGCCTGCACGGAGCCCCCCCCCCCCCTTGCTTATCGTGTGGGTTTCGAGGTTAAGGGGCCTACAGGAGCTAAGTGGCGCCGCCACCATTTAAAAAATAATAACTCGAAAAATAATCAATATTTCAAATCTGAGATATTCAATTCACAATTAGTATGAAAATAATATGGCAGACATGTAAAACCTGTTGTTACGTGTATGTATGCATGTAAAATTTGTATGTTCGTTTTACAATTGACGGTATATTCAAGAAAACCACGGAAAAAGTACAAAAATATAACATATTCAAATAAGATTTTTTGCTTGGAAACCCTATTCCTACGGAGGACGTTGTTATAGTAGAAAATCATCAGGCAGTCAAGAAATTTTTGATGGGTGGGGACGATTTTTAGCATGGTCCTTTTTATTAAAATCCATTCAGTAGTTTTAGCGTGAAGAAATAACAAACATACACACTCCAAACTGTCGCCTTTAGTATTAGTAGGATATAATATTAGATATCTGACCAGTTCCACTTTGTACGCCTTGGTGGAGTCCCATTCAGCTACGAACATGGTCTCCGTCTGGTCGTCGCTGCTCGCCACGCGCACGAACGCTTGCTGCACCAACACCGGCTTGCTGAACTTGTCGCGCACGAAGAACTTCAGAGACACCCTGTATACACATTATACTATACACATGGTCTAGGAACCGTGGTCGAACCGTTAGACCACGTGACTGACACAAGCCTCATTTTGCGCTGTTCATCCTTGTCCATTACACGCATTCGACAAGGATGAATAGGCAAAATGACGTAGAAATGACGTAGGCTCGTGTCAGTCACGTGGTCTAATGGGACGACCTTGTTTTCTTAGACCATGGTCGAACCGTTAGACCACGTGACTGACACGAGCCTACGTCATTTTGCGCTGTTCATCCTTGTCTATTACACGCATTCGACAAGGATGAATAGGCAAAATGACGTAGAAATGACGTAGACTCCTGTCAGTCACGTGGTCTAATGGTTAGACCTTGTTTTCTTAGACCATGACTATATACTGTTGATCGTCGCACAAATTACATTTGATGCGAGATGATGACGTATGACTAGCCAACACGACGAAGTAACACTGGATTGCTGAACTTCAAAGACACCCTGTATAAAATACAGTTGCCTAGTTGATCATTGCACAAAATCAGGCAGGTCTCATTCTGTAGTTTAGGTATGATCGCCCGATGCACCATGGTGGTTTTAGATAGGGAACTAAACGTGTTAGTAGAGAGTGGCACGGCTCGATACGCAATAGAAAGGGAGGCAGCTACGTTGTTTTCCACTTCCAATTATCCAACGAATCGTATGTGGTGCATCGCTTCAAAATGGTAGCACCAGAATTCTTTTGCTGTTTGTTATTGGATAGTATTTAACCGTACCTCAAATTATTCTCTTGTTCCACCTAAAATACTAATTGTGCATCAAAACATGCAAACTTGAAACCCTCCGCTCTGTTATTGACATCAGTCTAACCTAACCTAACCAACCGATTTGATTCTGGGTAATTTGTTTTTTTAGCCATCCCCCCGCTTCGGTTTATGCCCTTGGATATTTGGTGCAAGATTAGTATTTTTAGTGCACGAATAATATATTTGTTGTAAGATTAGATTTTTTGGTTAACAGAAAATTATATTCCTTTGTTATTGCTAAGACAAGGTTTATGTAATGTGGGTGACACAGTAGGTCAGACCGCTTTAGTGTAACTTAAGTAATATGTAATAGCAATTTTTTACGCAAACACTAACAATATACTCACTTCTGCAAATGATCAGCCTGTAGTTTCTCAGTCAACTTGTTGGGATATGTGACGGTGGTAATCTTGGGGCTGGTGGTGCCATCCACATCCCCAATCCCCACTTCCACTGTGCTCACTTGGATTTCCCCCAAAACAGCCACATTCAAATTAGCAGTCTTCGTGCCAGCACTCAAAGCGATCTTGTACAAACCATACTGCGCTTTGATCTTGCTCAAGTTCAGTACGAAAGTGGTCGCGTCTCCGGGTTTCTGGGTTAACGGTTGTTTGGATAACACCACTACGTCATCGGCTAGGCGGGTGCCGGACTGGGCTATGACGTCATCGGGTTTGAGCGACTTGACGGCGCGGCCGAGGATGTCCGATATGGAAACCTCGATGGTATCCGATTCGGGCGTGATGTATTTGCGGCCTTTAATGGCGATGCTGATTGGCGTTGGCTGTTAGGAAGTAAGTACGTTTTTATGAGTTGTGGATTAATTAAAATTTGGTTTTATGTGTTTTAAAGAATCGCTAGGTTGAAGATAAACAATGATTATTGAATTTTATTACAGGCATTACCACTAAAAAATCTTTGGAAAAAATATACATATGCATATGTATATTCCTTACCTAGCCTAGCAATGATGTAAATTGTGAAAGTTGCATATAAACAACTTTTTATTTAAGCGCAGTAGGGTGACGTCTGAAAATCAGTGTTGCCCTCTCGGGTGAATTTCCACGAGCCTGGTCCCTTTGCATAACTGCACCACACATGGGTCGTTTATTAATTTATTATCGAAATTATCATAAATTATTTTTAATTACTTAATTTTTTTTATGAATATCAGCTTGTTAATACATATTTGTGTGTATTTTTTTTTGTAATTAACTTTCTTTATTCTATTTATTTATTTGTAATTAGGTAGTCAAAATATCTAAAGAAATCTACCATAACGAAATTTCTACCAATAGGGTAGTAAGAATATGGGTGTGTGTGTAATATATGATATAAATTTAGATAAACTAACGTTCAAGTGCTATAATGTACCATTAATATAATTTTATTTAGTATAATTTCACTTGGTATAACAGTTATTTCATATAATGTTCATATTAACTAATAATTATTTGTCATAACGGACAATTTATATAAAATTTAGAAGACATAATAAACTTTTCGTATAATGCCTGATTTGTACTCAAAAGTAAACGACCGCAGATACTTTGTATTTTTTGACACATGCAAGCATCCAGACATGCAAACGTGCGAACAAGCAAGCTTGCAAGCAATCATGCAAGCAAGCAAGCATGCAAGCAAGCAAGCAAGAAAGCATGCAAGAAAGCATGCAGGGATGCATACATGTCAACCTAACCCGAAGGGTATGGCGGAATCGAGTGGGCTCGCTACGCTCGCCTCACTCGTTTTCGCCATACCCTTCAAACCTAACCTATCCAAGTCGGTGTGCCCCGGATTTCCGTGTTCGCTACGCTCGCACCCGCCCTGAAATACGGTGCCCTAATTTAAATTGTACTTTAATATAATAATTATGTTTTTTTTTTTCAATAAAAATAAGCTGGCATTTTATATCAAATGATCATTATATCTTATGATTATTAGTTGAAATAAAGGTTATGTGTCATGAATGTTATATGAAATGAGTGTTATACTAAATGTTTTTATAAAAACTGAACTTTATACCAAATGAACTTTATATGAATTAAAATTATAGCTTATAAACGTTATCCCAAATGAGTGTTATATGAAAATAACGTTATGTCTTTTGAAATTATATTATCTGTTTTTATACGAAATGAACCGCACCCTAAGAATATACGCACGACAAAATAATGTCTGTCAAACATAACAGACCACCCACATTGGCTTCTTTCGAGCGTCTTTCCAACGTCGTCGCCGCGCATAATTTTTTAAAAATTTTCGTATATTTGCAAGCCGTGTTTGCCTATTATTGGGTCTACATCTCTGCATTACCCATAAAAATGTATTCTAGTATACAGGGCGTCCCACGGCTATGCCACATGGAGGGAAAGTACCTTAAATATTGTAGATAGAACATTTTACTGAAAGACGTTATTTTATTTCTAAAAACTATTAAAACTGCATTCATACATGTTTTAATAATTATATGGTTGAACAGGGAATCGAACCCGCTATACGAGAAAACAAAATATCCTGTAGTTTAATCATACCGATCGAAAGGCTTCATCATAAGGGTTATTTTTTGCTAAATAACATAGTGTCAGAAATAAAAGGAAGACTATGTATTTTAACATTTTTAATACAAAATTTATCAATTTTATCAAATGGTCAAAAATACCCCCACGCTGTTGAATACAAAGTCGCACTCTTTTGATTATTTCACTCCTTGTCGATTTTTTTATCTTGTTGTGGTGGATATTTAGAATAATACGTCTAAGTTCTGTTTGTAGCTCGTAGACACTTTCATACCGGTTCTTGTAAACTAAATTTTTTTCATAACCCCATAAAAAAAAACTAACGGGGTTAGATCTGGCGATCTCGGCGGCCACATCAAATGTTAAAATTCACAGTCTTCCTTTTGTTTCTGACACTATGTTATTTAGCAAAAAATAATCTTTATGATGAAGCCTTTCGATCGGTATGATAAAACTACAGGGTGTATTTTTTTTCTCGTGTAGCGGGTTCGATTCCCGGGTCAAACATGTAATTATTTAAAAAAATATGAATGCAGTTTTAATAGTTTTTAGAAATAAAATAAAGTCTTCTTACAGTAAAATTTTCTATCTACAATATTTAAGGTACTTTCCCTCCATGTGGCATAGCCGTGGGACGCCCTGTATAGACATAAATGTAAACCTGTTGGCAAACCTTTGATAAATAAATAATCAAATACAATCATAGGCAGGAAAGCGAGTGAAACAAAAGAAAGTTGCGGAACACAATGTTTTTTGTTTAGTTTTTTCAAATTTTTATTTGTTTGTCTCGTAAGTTATGTTGTGTTTTGTGTCTGTGAATAAATGTCTTCTATGTTTATGTTCGCAAAAAAATGTTGTGTTAAAAAAAAAACGCAGCGCCGGCGCGACGACGAAGCTGGCGTCTTTCACGCTGGAAAGCCGCGAGTGTGGGGGATCTGTAAAATGGTGAATGGCGGTCGGGCTTCAACAATACTTCTGTGTCGGCGAGCGCGGCCGCGGCTTCCAGCAGCAGCGCGGCGCCGCGCGGGGAGCTCACGGAGCGCCGCGACACCAGGTACTGGCCGAACTTGTACTTCTGATCCTCCGACAGCGGGGACGGCTTCTTGAGGCTCTTGAACGTCCTGTCAGAGGGATACGTGCTCATAACTGAAGCTACTAATTGTAAACTGATATAAAAAACCTAGTTTCCGCCTTGCGGCTCCGCTTTAACAGTTTTTTCCGTGGGAATTGTTGAAATACAACACTACGGCACTGACGTTTGTTTGTAAAGGGCAAGTTCTGCCCTCTTTTCTTCTTTGGTTAATATGGCGGCGTGTGCATGTTAACTGTTCTCAATAAATTGGCTTTCGTGCGTTAATACAGGCCTCCTTCGAAGAACGAGTATAGTGCTCATCATCGCTCTTGTCGGCAGCGAGCTACACGCCGACCAATCAGCAGCTTTTATCCAACAAATGACCCCGATTGGCTATTGTGTTAGTAAGCGGTTCCGCTCGCGTTAACCGTTTTTCCCCGTGGGAGTGAATGTAGCTTTCTAATGGTGAAAGAATTTTTGAAATCTGACACAAAAATACAAATCTCTCCTCTTTATAATATTAGTATGATAGTAAGCTCACCGGGCGATGGTAGCCAATAGCAGTGAGGTGGCAGGCAGCCCCCCCTCGAAGTGCAGCGCGCGGCCGTCGCTCTCGTCGGCTGCCAGCAGCACTCCGTCAGCGCGCGACGCCGTCCAATCCTCGCAACCCAGGTGCTCGCATAGCGCGAACACGTGACCGTAACTAAAGGGATACATTGGATTATAATAAAAAAAAATTCTAAAACCTATTGTACAAATCGTAGATTGTTTGATCTCTTTTTTATTGCTTAATCTTGTATATATTTGTTTGAGATGAGAGCCGTTTGAGCAAAGCTTCTTAACTTCTGATATGGCAGTGTTTTATGGAGCCTATAATAATAAAATAATTTAGAATTTTGTTTTTTATTTTTTACTTTATAGCCGGAGCGAAAATAACAAGTGGAGAGCAAAATACGTGCCCAAGCTAAGGTAGTTCTCTGTGTTATGGGCAAGTAGAAAAACTTAATCTAATATAACAAAATAATAATTTGTGAATAACATCTAAATTGTAAAATATAATTGTAAAAAAAGTTAAACTTTTTTTTTATTATTTATTGCAAGCCATTCCTGTCAGTCTGAGAGAGAGAGAGAAAAATAAAGTGAAAATTAGAGAGAGAGAAAAATAAAGAGAGGCAGACAGTTTTAGAAGATGTAGGATGAGGTAAATGATGTGGCTGGGAAGATGTGGACAAGAGAGGCAAAGGACAGAGAGGTGGAAATATTTGGACGAGACTTTTGTCAACAATAGACTAGAGAACAACAAGTAAAAGAAGATAATAGGTAATATAAATAAAATATTTCATAATAATCAAAGTATTGAAAAAAGAGGCCTCTGCCAGATTTCTGCGATCTTATGCTCCCCATGAGTTCATGGGTAAGCAGTTGCTTGTTAGTTTAAAACAAATATAAGAAATACACCTGAGAATTTTTATCTGACTTGAATAATATAATTAACTTCTTTTATAAATATACTTCTCATCAAAAAAATCGAAACACTTCCGTACTAAGTTTGTTTGCAAGGTGTTTATATTCAAATGACATCTCATGCAGAAAAGTGATGTTAAGACTTTTTCAGACAAAACATAAAATATACTACTTACTTGGAAGGAGAGTCATCCTTCTTCAGCAACTGAACAAGGTTCTTCAATGCCTCGTCCTTATCCATCGGCTGTCCTTTGCCCAAAGCTTTGAGCGAGTACACAGCATGGTACAATTCCACAATAGACACGTCTTTTCGCTCCAACACCAGTGTGGGAGCCGACAGCACGTCAGGCTTGAGGGAGTTGATGCAGCCGGACATTTGAGCACCGTTTGTTAGGTAGAATATCTCTTCAATATTTTTGAGATCATATTTGTAGGTTTTGAACACCTGTAAAGAGAGAGATGATTATTATATTATTATAATAGTTGAAAATAAAGCTGCTGTGTTGATCTTCAAATAGACTTATTATCATGAATAAAAAATAAACTAAAGATAAATATAATCTACAGTACAAAAAAAGAGCTTCTCTTGTAACATAGAGTATAATGTTTTATTTTAAAAACTATACGTGCATTTTTAACCGTCTTACAAACGAATCCCAATGTATATGCCCGTGATATAGAATATCTTGGCTATGTTGATAAAACAAAAATAACATTGCCAATATATTCTATATCACGGGCATATACATTGGGATTTGTTTGTAAGACGGTTAAAAAAGCACGGTGTAGTATAACTATAAACTCAAAATTAAGTGAAACACACTCTGCATTCAACTAGCATGCGAACTGTAAATTTTGGCAAGATGGAGGGAATAAACATTAGAATTTAACAGGTTTATTCCTATTATCATATCTATATGGCTTATAGTTTCAGCCTGTAATATTAAGATCTTTTTTAAGCCAGTTCAGTAAAAGTGTTTTCAATATGTATTGATCAAAATGATCAACATTCTTTAATTATTTTTCATACCTCACAGACATCAGGGATCTTAGCATTGAGAAGTTTCAGTCCCTTGATGGAGTAATATAGGGTGTTAATATCCTTGCTCTTCACCCCCTCTTGAAGGATACTCTGCAGCTTTTTCACATCTATGGTCCCTTGCAGCGTGGCTTGGCTTACAACTACTATGCTTGCTAGCAGGAAGGATAACCCTGAAATAAATTGTTTACATTGAATTATAGTGTTTTCATAATTAAAATACCTGATCATTTCTTTTAAAAGTAATAATAATAAAGTATTTATTGTTGCTTTCAAACACTTAAATCTATTTAAAACCAATGAGATAAAATAACATTTTAATTTTTATTGTAATATAAGAATTGAATTTTACAATACAATAAAAATCAAAAAGTACAAGACCAAGAATTTCTAATAAGATGTACAAATCTGTTTCTGTTTTATCAATAGAATTAGAAACATTTTAGAATTCAAACATTCTAATACAACTGTGAAGCGAGGTAGGGTGATAACAATAGTATAAAGCAGTGCATTCAGATTATGAATATTGTCTAACCTCAATGCTAGCTTGTTTGCCTAGAACCGGCAGGGCAGACGCCTATGAGAATGCACTGACGTGTCCTAAACATTACACGCTAAACAAAGCCCGAGAATTATTGAAATAACTTACACATTGCAGCTAAGAGAATTTTACGATCATCTCAAACAATAATATCGTCCCTAAATTGGCCAAAGTACTAAAATATTCATAAAACTTAATCACCATGCCAGATCATTTGATACTAGAAAAATACTTTCATACATACCCCAGAAATTCATTTTGAGTTAGCTAATTAGCCAGAGAAAACTCCGACCTTTTATTACCTAAACTATTTAACTCAATAATTAGCTTTATTTCGGAAAATCATGAAAATCCAATAATAAATCGCCGGTTCACGTTGACAGAAAACGAGCGACGTAGCAAACAAAGTTGCTATAATTAAAAAAATATAAAGAAAAAACCATAGTTACCATACATCAAAAACGCTTTTCTACCGGAAGCGGAAAAGAAGAGAAGGAGGATCTGGCAAAATCCCATGTATCCAATGCCAGTAAATTTTAATGGTGGCCGGAAATGCTTTTGACATTTAGATTTGACAGCCACCCTGTCAAATTTCATTCCAAAATCGAAATTGGGGGTTGTTTTCCTTCTTCACTTGTCGTAATTAATTAAATTTAACGAAATGGCCTCTATGGTTAACTGTAAGTAAAGTTAGAATATATTTTGTTTACTATTAAGTCAAAATAAGTTTTGTTTCCCAGTTATGTAATTCTTGTATTTCTTCCTATATTTTGAGGGTCAATGTCTCTGATTAGAGAAAATATTTTTTTTACAGTCCACTGTTCCCACTTTATACTTACCTATTAAATTAATTGGCCCTCTATCATCTCTTGTATTTGCTTAAAGTTGCAACCTTATAGGTTAGGTAGGTACACTAAAATCAGTAGGAAGTTACTTATATTTCATTTGTTTCTTTCCAGCACTAATGGCTCAGGCCCGCCCCAAATTCGGTATCTTCATGAAATACGCGCGAGTGGAGCTTGCCCCACCCAAGCTGAGTGAGATCCCCCAGATCAAGGCTGGCATTGGCAAACTTCTGACCAGCGCAAAGACCGGAGCGTGGAAAGATCAGTCGGTCAAACAGGCCACCCTTAATGTTCTAGTTGGCGCTGAAGTCATCTTCTGGTTCTACATCGGTGAATGCATCGGAAAACGCCACCTTGTCGGCTACGATGTCTAGATCTTGTTTATAAGTGTAATTCTGTAGATATTATGTATTTGTTTCAGTGAAATAAATTATTTAAAGCACATACTTAGCTCTATTCTATGAAGGTCTAAAAACTTTACTACATTAGGTACAACTTAAATTACCAACGCTTATTTTTGAACATGGTTTCACAGTTCACACTATATCAGACTACAAAACAAAAACTTTTCTTTGAACAAAATCAATACAAATTAATAGTATGTATTTTGTGTAAAACAATTACTTTTTAATAAGGTCTTTTAAAAAACACTTACCAAAATAAAGCCTGACCAGAAATATAAAGAAGAAGAAGAAATATAAAAAACCTGCTCTAGGAGTGTCACATGTATTTTTTCATGTTTCTGGCAATAATTTCCATTATAATATTAGTTCATGGAAATACCGCAAAATGGCGAAGTATTTTTAATTTTCAACCATTTTAAAATTGTAATAAAACAACCCAAAATTACTACAACATACATATTTATTCTACAACAAACTTAACATTACAATGGTGCACATTGCTCCATAAACTTATATGGGTTGCAAGCACTGGTGAATTTCAGCTCCTTTTCAAGATCATCGGGTCCTCTTAACCACAGCCGGTCTCGGTAGTAGTTAGCACAGGACTGGAACTCTTTCTCTGAATATCTGTGAACTTCTATGGGCACGAAAGGGTCTAGATGTTCAAAACCCTGCAAAAGAAACAACTATGATAGCATAACATAAAATGGCAACACTGCAGAGCCCTATTGATAACTTTTTTTTCCTAATAGTCTGGTCACACCTAATATTTGCTTTGCTGTTAAAATATAAACAGTAAAGCCTGACCAAAGAAATAAAAAACCTGCTCTGGGGGCGCCAAGTGTATATTTTTACGACTATGGCAACAATTTCCCTTATAAAATTAGTTCCATTGAAATTCCGCAATATGGCGAGATTTCTTATTTCTTTGGTCGGGCTTTATTTCCAGTAGCAAATTAAGAAAAAATATCCTATCAAAACGGCTCAACAGATGGCATTAGTAGTGAATAGTGAGGTAATAAATACCGAAGTATTGGATTTAAAAAAACATTCAAATTATTCAACTACTTTTTAAAATTAATCTCAGTCAGAACCATGTACAGTAGCCAGCACATGCGGCTGGACATAATGACCTTGGGAGCGTCTTTATCCTGTAGTAGTAGGAGCGAAAATCGTGGAGCGAATATCCAGCCGCATGTGCTGCCTACTGTACAATCCGACAAAAAAAAGTCAAAAAGTTTACAACAAATCTCACTGTTCTCATTATTTTACTAGCGTCATCTATGGAAATCTTAAAGAACGCTCGTTTTTCTTTTAATATCAAGCTGTCAGAAAATCTCCCAATAATTGCATACAGCAAGCTCTGTTTAAGTCGTATTATGTTTACATTTATTTTATATTTAAATGTTAAGTAAAAGAAGATGTTGTGACGAGAATTGAAAAAGGGATGCTAAATTGGTTTGGTCACGTGGAGAGAATGAGTGAAGAGAGATTGACTAAACAGATTTATAAGGCGAGAGTGGAAGGAAGCGTTGGAAGGGGAAGACCAAGACGAACGTTCCAAAACCAAATCGGGGACGTTCTGACAAAAGGTCGGGTCAAAAGTACTCTAAACCGACGAGCATGTATGAGGAGATTAATGAGTGTGGATGAAGCAAAAGAAGTATGTTTGGATCGTAGCAAGTGGAAGGAAGTGGTCTCTGCTTACCCCTCCGGGAAAGAGGCGTGAGTTTATGTATGTATGTATGTTATATTTAAATTTTAATAAGCAATAGCTATTCGCCATTTCAGTTCTGCATATTTGCTAAACTTACTTTTTTATATAGAAGGTATTTTGGAAGAAAGCTCTCATGGCGGTCTTCAGGAACCGCTAACTCATCAGCTGTTACCACTATGACGCCATTTTTCTGAAAGTTAATAAATTTGCAAATGTACCATACACATTATAACACATATTCTATAATCTATTATGGGGCTTTTCCACGCTTGTCAAGGCTCGGCAAGCGACCACAAGTACTAGCATGCAAAGAGGGCGTTTGGCTTGGCCTGGAAGAGTTTGCAGGCGCTTATCGAAGATCAGAGGGACTACTCTTGACGGCGAGTTCGATCCGTCGACATTGAGATCGGGCGTTCCGTACCTTCGAGTGCCACACTAGCGCCACCTTGCTTTCATATTGGGCGGATATTGAGTGAACTAAATGAAATCGGACATTTTTTGTCAACACTTAGCGGGTAGATTTTCAAGAGTAAGTGTCGGTTTTGGGACACAAATCAAAGGCGTTTACGACGGCTTCACACGTGTAGCGATTGTTATATCGCGATGAGCGCATGTGTTTTCTTTATTCAAAATGAGTCTTATTAAATACTAGCTTCCCGGCGCGGCTCCGCCCGCGTTAATAGTTTTTCCCGTGGGAATGAGGAATTTTCCCGTGGTAAATTGTAGCGTTTATTCTTTTACAAGGTCTATTCTATCTTTGTGCCAAGTTTCACCAAAATCGGTTCAGTAGTTTCGGAGCCTATTCAATTATTAGGAATATTTTAGATATTTTATTTACACCTTGTTGGGTTTCATTATTAAAGTTTTGGAAAGGATCCCTAATTTTTAAAAAAATAAAATAAGCCTATGTTACTCTGGAATCATGTAGCTTCTCAACATTGAAAGAATTTTAAAAATCGGTTCAGTAGTTCGGAGCCTATTCAATGCAAACAACCAAACAATCAAACCTTTCCTCTTTATAATATTAGTATAGATTCTTTCTTATCTTACCCAATCATTTTTGGTGAACTCCAGAAAGGAGGTGGTGAGGGAGACTTCGTCCGGCCTGACGGTCTTCTTGGTGGGCGTGCGCAGTCTCGTTAGAGGGTAGAAGAAACTGTTGAACCCGTCTACTGCTACGAACGCTTTGCACCTATCACAAATATTACAATGTTAAGCGGGCTCTCCACAGAAGACAGCCAAATTGTGAACCCGCCTCGACGTCGAAAAGTGATTTGTAAATCTTACTTCGAATAAAACATTTTTCATTTTCATTTCATTTTACATTCGCCACAAAACTAGACGATAAATGCCCAATACGACAGTGTAGGTAGAGGGAGGTATTGGCCTATATTCGTGTTGTCTCACGTATATTGGCCTCTCGACAAAAGTTTTGCCTCCTATTTTTGAGTCGGCGACATCGTACTTGTAATATTTCAACGTAAGTTTAAAACACGAGTATTATAAAGTTCGTAATTTCTTAAATGAACAAAACAGATGAGGTGGTGTGCTCTCCAAAGTACTTAGTAAGAAGCGATAATGAATTACGTTGGGTTCGTACAGAGCATCTGGTAGTGCGGCTGTGTGACCCGAATAGCAGATGCGGGTTCGAGTCCTTGACCGAGCTTTACAAAGTGACACATATATATTTTATTTATACTTGCGATTGTTGGCGCTTGGTAAAACTCCATTATACTCATAGTTTTAAAAACGCTTGTACTTGTTTCACAATATTTAATGGGAATAACTTAACTGGCAGGCAAGCACAATGCTTTACTTTAATTTAGATGATTTTTATTGTTTTTATTATTGTGAAATTAG
This sequence comes from Teleiodes luculella, assembly GCA_948473455.1. Taxonomy (NCBI): domain Eukaryota; kingdom Metazoa; phylum Arthropoda; class Insecta; order Lepidoptera; family Gelechiidae; genus Teleiodes; species Teleiodes luculella. The sequence goes on along the minus strand of OX419583.1, from coordinate 2,208,683 downwards.
AGTGTGAAGTATGATTGAATGTTAAAATAGACCCCTGATGATGCTCATGTGAGCGAAACTGGTTGGGTTTTTCCCATTAAATATTGTGAAACAAGTAAAGCCTGGCAAAAGAAATAAGAAACCTGCTTTGGGGGCGCCACGTGTATATTTTAACGACTATGGCAACAATTTCCCTTATAAAATTAGTTCCATTGAAATTCCGCAATATGGCGAGGTTTCTTATTTCTTTGGTCGGGTTTTAAATAATATTAGTTTCATTAAAATTTCGCAAAACGGTGAGGTTTTTTATTTCTTTGGTCGGGCTTTACCTAAAAGTATTTTTAAAAATATGAGGACATATTTTTTTCCTATAAGTAACTCACTGTTTATTGTTGGCGAGTTGTTTGACCTCGTGCGCGAGCGCGTGTATGACGTCACAGGCGTACTTGACGCGGCCGATGCCGTGCTCCACCAGCTCGGCCAGCGCGGCGCCCGCCTCCGTGCGCTCGCGCTTGCTCCACACGTACTCTCGAGAGATCTTCAACTGGAAAAACATCACTACATAGTATAAAACAAAGTCGCTACCTCTGTCCCTATGTCCCTATGTATGCTTAAATCTTTAAAAGTACGCAATGGATTTTGATGCGGTATTTTTTAATAGATAGAGCGATTCAAGAGGAAGGTTTATATGTATAATATATGCATAATATACTTAAAGATAACCCACAATAACCATTTTCTCGTGCGAAGCCGGGACGGGTCGCTAGTCACTAATATAAGAGTGAGACCAGCCCCCGTAACATGCAGTGCTATGACAAAAAATTGTCGCACATTTAACCAAAACTGGGCGTTAACTCGTTAATCCGTTAATCGATAATTAACGAAGTTAACATTTCGATTAGCGGATTATTCTTTAAAAAAGTTAACGGGCACGTATCGCGGCGGTTAATAAGTCGCGGCGATATCGCTGCGAACTCGCTCCGCCGAGAAATCGCTGAAAAAAATCGCTCGTGTGAAAGGGCTCTAAACGAGGTTTCAGACGAGAACTTCAAAATGTTAATATTCATGAAGGGGAATATGCACCTTACGCCAAGGCGATTAAATTACACATAATAAGTCTTTTTTTTTCCTGAACTGCAATCTTTGCGACGCTTGTGTTGAAAAAGTACGACGAATCAAGCTTTACCGGACTTGGAATGGGGGCGCCACATGTATTTTTTAAGGTTTCTGACAAAAAATCCATTTTAATTAGTACCATTGAAATTCCGCAATATGGCGAGGTTTATTTTTGTAGTCGGAATTTTAGTACCTACTATGATCATGGTCTAAGAAAACAAGGTCTAACACTCCGACCACATGACTGACACAAGCCTACGTCATTTTGCCTGTTCATCCTTGTCGAATGCGTGTAATAGATGAACAGCGCAAAATGACGTAGGCTTGTGTCAGTCACGTGGTCGGAGTGTTAGACCTTGTTTTCTTAGACCTGACTATGATATGATACAGTTGTGCGATGCTACTCACATCTCCCTTCTTGAGCAGGCCCTGGTTCTGGCTCTTGAAGTGCAGCAGCCAGGCGGCGGCGTCCAGCGGCAGGTCTACGTAACCCTCGCGCGTCGAGGAGCTGCTCATCTCCTTGTGACGGGGCACGCGCCGCAGCCACTCCGATACTGATCATACAATACACACTCAATTTATAACCTCCACTAGCCTTCCGCCGAGGCTCGTCGCGTTCTCGCTAAGGCTCGAGGCTTTCCCGTGGGAATGACGCATTTTCCCGCGGTAAAAGGTAGCCTATGTTACTCAGGGTGAATGTAGCTTTCTAATGGTGAAAGAATTTTTGAAATTGGTTCAGTAGTTTTTGAGTTTATTTGTTACAAACATATACATACATACACGCACAAAAATACAAATCTTTCCTCTTTATAATATTAGTATGATTAGGCCGGGACATTGAGCAGACCTTTAGTATGCTCACAGGGTGCTCAAACTAAAACCACCTTTAGCTTTTATCACCTAAATAATATGTTAACCTACTCACCCCATGGTACATGCACAATTAGGTAGCCTTCTTCGTGTGCGTAGTGCAGCAGATGGGCAATGGTAAGGGATTTGCCCACCCCTTGCTCTCCATCTGATTATACTGCTCAGGATTCATTACTTTAAATAATAAATAAATCATTAACTAATAATAAAAAATAAAATTGTTATAAATTTTTTTCAGTGCATGGTGAATGCTATAAAAATTTTGATTATTCATATTGATTATTGAAATGTAAACTTCCATAATGAACGAAATGTAAAACATGAAACTGTAAAAAATACATTTCTCACATATGAAAAGGACTTTAGTTATACAAATCAATTTATATATAATATGTATGCCAATATATGTGGAGAGCTATAAATAATTAAAATAGTTTTAAAAAGGATACAGAGCACATATCTGATAGCTGGCTTCTCAAAATCCGTAGCCTTTATACAGTCCAAGATATCCAGTGCCGGAGCCCTCACCATCAAGGCAGTTTCAGTGAACGTCTTTGTCTGTTTCTTGAAGCTCTTCGGGAAGCCGCCATGGGCAAACAGTTGCTTACACACTTCCGGCTTCACAGTGTAAAATAATCCTATCTGGTTTTCATTGTGCTGGCTCTGCAGGGAATTTAAAGTTTTGTTAACTTATCTACTTTTTTTAATGTTTATCATCTCGTAATTTTTGCTGTAAATACTTTTTTAACCAAAAATATTGATAGAATCCAAGTAACAAAACCTTTAACACAACTTACTGGTGAAGCTTCTGTAGTCCTAAAAGTGGCTGCTTGCGAATACCGCCGACACACCTGCCTACAACTTCGCGACAACATCCCGCTGATCGTTTATTAACCTATTATAATAATTTTACTAATAAAAAATAAAGTGTTTCTGCTATCCTCTCATTAATTCACAACATAACCTCAAAATTAAAACTACACAAATGTCAAAAAAATATTATTCGCCGCATCCACACGCGTGCCGTGTTTTGCCGGACAGAGCGAAACGCAGTTATGCGTTAGAGTGAGCGCGGTGATTTGTATCTCATTCTAACGCATACCTGCGTCTCGCTCTGTTTGACAAACACGGCACGCGTGTGTAGCCCGTATTACGTTCAGAAATTATGAAGGGTGCTTTCCGAGATACGTTTAAAGTAATTGAAGCGTGTTTTTTACATAATCTATAAAATCTTCTGGTGAACGATAAAATATTTTCTTCAAAAATATATCAATTAAAAGAAACAGCATAGTTTAACTGAATGTTTTTATTATTATTTAAATTACATTACTTTTATATTATACTATTGCTCTTATATCTAATCTATATTTTCTTTTGCTGTCTTCTCTGTTTAAAGAGGCTCATAGGTCTTTTTTGAGTACTATCAAGTTTATTTTCATTAATAATCTCTTTTTCAACAACATCGTTAATAACTATAGTTTTTTCTTCCAAATTTATTTGTTCATCTAACAGTTGATTTTCTTTGCTTCCCATTTTATTTTCAACTTCCGGTAATTGGATATTAGAAACTTTGTCTTGATATTTCGTTTTCTTCAATATTGATTTCTGTTCAGTAAATTTTTCCGAAAACAATTCATAAATATCACTGGGTTTAGTAATGCCTTTTTTAGAATCATATGGGTCAACAGAAGGTTCAACTTCACTGTGTTTAAAAGTTAACTCTAAACTTTCACTATCATCTTGATCAGCAAAAGATACTCTCCTTTTTAAATTAACTGCTTGTAGTTCTTCTGGTGTAATTCTAGCATCTTCTTCCTCTAATTCTTCTTCTGATGTGACAGCTTCTGTTTCAATTATATCTTCTAGCCTGAAAGTAGGTACAGAAAGGAAGTTAGTGAATAGGTTACTACTGTTATATGTATAAATCAAAATTGCTTGATTATTTCCTCACCTTTCCATTTCATCTTGAAGTTCCTCAAGTTTTTCTAACTCATCCAACTTTGCAATCAAATCTTCTTGAGTTTTGCTTTTTCCTTTGTTCTGATTTCTTAATTCCATAAGTGCTTCTTCAAGTTCATTTTGCTTTTCTCTTACCATTTTAAGAATATCATCTTTTTGTTCAATGGGAGGTGAATTTGCAAATTTTACTTTCTTTTCAGGTTCAGTCATACTTGCTGCTTTAGGTTCATTCATATCAATAGACATTCTATTTTCAATGCTTTCTTTTTTGACAGTAAAAGTCTGTTGACTATCTTTTACTGATACCGTTTCTTCTCTTCTTAGTTCATTTTCTAGTTCTTCTTGGAGCTCAAGTTCTTCTAATCTATTCCAGAGTTCTTCATCTGTTATTTCTTGACTTTTCTCATTAGCCTGCTGTTAGGATTCATTAGTTCAATAAATTGGGAAAAAAATAATAAAATATGCCTTTATAAAAAATACTTCACTTATAGTTTACTTGATAACATTATAACATATGAATGTTAATAAATGTTTATAATGAAGTTGTTTGCATGTTATATAATTTTTTTTCTATGGGTAATTTTTGTAATTTAATATAAATATTATTATTTTAACTTACTTTCTTAATCCATTGCTTTACATTTTCTTTGTGTTTCCCTCTCCAAGTCCTTTCCCCTTCTTCAGTATAAGCTTCTATGATCTCCTGTCCTTGGTCGTCAAAGATATTCTCCTTCCTAAATGTTGTTTGATTTTGTATGAACTCTCTCTCTTTTTTAAATGTATTTAGTTTGGACTCAGCATCTTGAAATACACAAAACTGATATGTGAGATTTTTTATGAAAAGGGACCTTATCCTCCACTTAAGTATCTATAATTTTTAGTTACTTTTAGTTGACTAGATAGATATAATGTTGATATTACAGAAACATTAATAAGTCCATATTGACAATAATAAGATCCCTTTAGTCTGAGAATGACAATAATAGATTTAATCGTTTTGCTAGTGTTGAGTTAACATTATTTTTTATATTAAAAGGTAGGAAAACTTATCCATACAAAAAAAATCATTACAAATCTACGGAAAGAAAAGTGTTTTTAAAAGTAGGTACATTTAAAATTACCTTTTATCCTATGTAGTCTTAGTACTTCAGCTTGCTTTACAGAGCATTTGACAAAGTAATCAGCTCCCAGGGCGACAGTGATCTCATTTGTGTGTTTCAGTTCTCCCCTGAACATAACTCTGCTTCCAACTGGGACCAATACCGGTACTCTCAGTTTGTCTGTGAATATACTAAAGTCTAAAGACTTCAGTTTTTGTAGGTAGTCCTCCCAGAAAAGTATATGCCTCTCATTCTCGGCTAAAGACTGAAACATATAGAAAATGTGTAACCATGACTATTTTGGAAATCACAAAGCGTTTTTTTTGGATAAGATTCCAAGTACCTACCTTATGATAAATATCTGCTAGAAAACTCATTCTTGTAACTGATTATTTTAATTAAATTAACACAAAAACCATAAAAGTTTGCTGGCGAAAATAAATAACATAACCTAAAAGAGATTTTTTTATTTTGGCACCTATTTCACGGTGAGACAAAAGACGAAAGGGACGCAGTTATGCACAAGAGTGAGCGCGGTGTATTTGTATCTCATTCTAACGCATAACTGCATTTCTTTCGTCTTCTGTCTTTTGACTACCGACCGTGATGTGAAATACCCCTCTTTGTAATGTCAATCTGTCAAAAAGTACAGTCAAAATCTGACCAACTAAGCAGTTTTCATTCTATACATTGTAGCTTTTTTAAGACCAATAAGGTATAGAATCGCGTGGCATATAAATAGCTTGACTTGCTCTTAGTCGTATATTTTCGTTTTGAAATTTTGTTATTTCTGATACACACACATACACGTATAGAAATGTATTTTCATTCAGCTATAGTTTGGCAAAAGCGGCTGTGTAGTACCTACTAAAAGTTACAAATAAATATCTATGAGCTACAAAAACACAGTTAAACGTCAAAATAAGTGATGAACATCGTCGTCACTAAATAAATAAATAAATAAATAATTAATTTACTGGTTTTAAGTAACTAAAAATCAAAGATTAGTCTTTAAACTTACAAAATGGAAGAAAATAAATCAATTTTGCATGAACTTTACGTGTTTTCAGAGTGGAAACCAGAACCCGAATATTTGGTGAGTAAAACATATTTTACATGTTTTTATGTATATTTGTTTACATTCCTGCTTTCTAGATAAAATAAATACAACATTTTGAATTACTCTTCCTTTGTAACAGCAAAAACCGGACAATATATTACCAGAAAATATATCAGCTTTGTGGCGCTGGCTAAAGTTCTTTGGGCCCAAGAAGAGTCTGATTGATAGCATAAATGCGTAAGTCTTTCCAATAATTATTAACTAAGCAGTCGCTAGTATAGTTATATGCTTAAGCCATGCTTATGTCTCATTGTTTTCTCAACTTTTATGAAGGAATAAAGAAATTCTTAGCTTATCAAATAATCGAGTGCCTAATCTAATAAGGTACATACCAAATTAGAATTGCTGTATGTAGACTCGAAAGGAAAATTATTATTGTATGAAGAATTAACATTAACAATTCTATGCATTTACATACATACAGGTACAAACTTAATTTTGTAATATTTGTTGATGATAGTCATCTGGCCAAATTTTTAGCTGCTATGTGTTACCCCAGTTTTTATAATTATATACCAAATTTCTTTAAAATCTGTTTAGAAATGCATGAAAACAGAATAAATAAATAATTTCAAAGTTTTGTATTTTTATATTACTATCCTTGCCTTTTATTATTCTTTATTGAAAACTGCCTAAAATTATATAATATGTTTTGTGTCACAGCTTCAAAGAACGTCAGCAGAAGTGGCACATGGCCCTTGGAGACAAAGGCAAAGTGATTGCTGTGCTGACCGATAATATCCTAGAAATCAGAACCAAGAGATCAGAGTATGCCACTATCTCTGCGAGAACTACAGGTATTCATTTGCCATTCAACTTCAACAAAGTACTATTAGTTCTAATATTGTTCCTAATTTTTGTTTTCAAAGAAAGCACACTATGGGTGTTTTAGAAACTAATAATTCAATTTAACTTTTTACAATCCACTGTGAACAACATGTTAAAAAACAATTTACTCTCTAATCCAAAGGTTTTTATTTCAAACTTTTTTACCTTTCTGCACTCTCTAATAATTTGTCTCAATGCTCCAAGCCAGGTGGTCAAGCGCAAGCTCACATAAACCATCTAATATTATAAACAAAAGTTTATGAGGATGGATGTATGTTTGTCTGTTACTCTTTCACGCGAAGTCTACTGAATGGATTTCAATGAAACTTTACAATAATGTACCTTATATATCAGAATAAAATATAGGCGGGAAAAACGGGGCGGAGCGAAAAGCTAATCTATACTAATATTAGAAACTTGGCACAAAGATAGAATAGACCATGGGAAAGAATATAGACTACGATTTACCGCGGGAAATTTTCTCATTCCCACGGGAAAATTGTTAAAGCGGGCGGCGTTGGCACAAGGATAAAATAGACCTTGCGGAAAAATATAGGCTAACTTTTACCGCGGGAAAATTCCTCATTCCCACGGGAAAAACTATTAACGCAGGCGGAGCCGCGGCGGGAAGCTTGTTATACCATATTAATAGAAATTGATTTATACAGAGAATAGAAAAAAAAGCCTCTACATAAAGTGCAACACACACTTTTGAAAGTGCACCTTGAAACAGTTTTTATAACTTAATTATTTTCAGTGAATCGTGATGCGTATCCCCGGTGGAGAAAGCTGGTATGGAGTCCCGACTGCTCGTTTGTGGTGCTGGCTTATGGGAACGGCGTCATCAGCTTCTTTGATCTCACCGCTTCCAACTTGTTTAACATTCCTGCTGTAAGTTTAACCTAGAAAATGTTCCCATTATTTATTTTTTATCGAGTTTATACTTGTGCCTTGGCACAGAAAAAAATAGTAGTACTAACCCGTACAGAAAGGACATTCACCCCCCCGCGCCAAAATGAGTTCCCCGCCTGATATAGCGCCCCACGCCCGCACCCCGCAGGCGCCGCGGGACTCCGCCGGTGGTGTTCGGGGGTGTTTTACATAGCGCCTAGCGCCATTGACTTGTAGGTTGATATTCATTTGTTATTCCAAAATAAGTCGTCGTTAACAGCTCATATATGTCCCCACCGAGGGGATCGAGCCTACCCCAAAAAGATGTAGTTTGTCAAAATGCGTTTTCTGTATGAAGTGACCGAGTGGCCTTGGTTTGACCAAAATCTATTTTTATTTATAAATAAAAAATAAAAATAAAAATAGTTTATTTTCAGACTTTGTCCATAGATTTGTTAGTATGATAAACTTATAAACTATGTTAGTAATTTTAAAAGATTTTATTTTATAGTATTAACAATATAATAAAAATAAAAATAGGGTTTGCTCAAGTTTTGCTCAAACCAAGGCAAGAAAGAGGGCTTAGACCTATGATGAATAAAATATTTTTACTTTGAGAATATCTGGAAATTTTATAATGGAAGAAGTTTAAGGTATTTGCGAATGGTTTAGATCCAGTCTTCTATATCTATATAATCAAACTGTAGAGGTTGAAAATCTGTACATAGAAAAAAATTGCTAAAGACCGAGTTAGGGGATGTAAAAAGTGTTTTTTTTTTTTAATAATTTGCTACTCTGTTTGTCTGTTTGTATGAGCTAATCTCCGAAACTGTTGGACCATATTGAATGAAATTTTGTATGGTGGTACCTTTTATGCCTGGTCTACTAGTTTTTAACCGCGGGAGAATATCTCATTCCTACGGGAAACTGTGTGGGAAAGTCAAAAAACAACGCGGGCGTAGCCGCGGGCGGACAGCTAGTACGTAAATGTAAAACAAGAATAATATAAATTTGTTGTTTCAGGATTGCTCGAGGCCTGGCGGTATGGAGTGTACTGACAACACCCATGCTGTAGCTGATATCATTTTCATGCCCCTGAGGGTAAAAGACAATAAATGGTAAGTCAGGGTTACGTTCCGTCGCTTCGAGCGTAGTTGTTTGGGTAAAGTTTAACCCGTTTGAGTTGCAACCGAGCCACTGAACGATCGAGTTGTTTTTATAACCTCAAATGTTTAACGAGAGAAAATTCTTCTCCTGTCTGAATTTTTTTCCATTTTTATATACATTACAGACGTATTAGACGCCTGTGATATACAAATTTAACAAAATTATTATAAAGTAACTACTTACGAAACAAAATGGCGGTCTTTGCAAGTCTTTTGATTTTGACATAAATTGCAAGCCTTAAACGTGAAATAGCTGTCAGAGTAAAAATTTACCATCTCAATCATAGATATAGTATAGTAGTAGTTATAGATTCGCCACCGTGCGACCGGGCGTAAGAGAAAGACATACATTGAGTCTATCTATGAAGTGTGCCTATAACCCGACAATAAATTAACTAGTATACTATATGATATGAAGTGTGCCTATAACCCGACAATGAAAAAATGCTCGGTCGGTGATAGAGACAAAACATGATGCATCTTTTCTATTTCCTCTTTTAGGAATCGCAATAAGACTATCTTTTTCTGTCAAAGTGTGTCAGGCCCTTGATCTCGATAGATGGTTGTTTGGTTGCTGCGCTCTGAGCCACAGAACGGGTGAAACTACGCTCTGACAGCTGAAGTAATCTCAATCTTCCTCATAGGATTTCTTTCTAAGATTATATGGGATTTTTGTAGCTTTCCTCTGCACGCTTTCCAACAAATCAATATCTTTGACAAAGTATGGATTCCACACTTGGACTGCATATTCAAGCAATGGTCTTACATAAGTCTTATAGATTTTTAGGAAAACATCTGTTGTAATGTGTTGAAATAAGCGCCTTACAACATACAGGAATGAATTCGTCTTCTTAACTATACCATTGATATGATCACCCCATTTAAGGTCCTTCGTTAAGAGCACTCCCAAGTCCCTCTGCGAGTTGGTCGCTGCTATACTTTCTTTTCCTATGGCATACCTAATTAAATTCGGGATTGTTCTTACCCAAGTGCAAAACAGCACCTTTGGCCACATTAAGTTTAACGATCCATTTTTTGGTCCAGTCTTGAAGTTTATCAAGATCCGCTTGCAGCTTACCCGATTCAGTAAAAGGGTTACCAAAGAATTTGCCATCATCCGCAAAGAAACATGACCGGGAATCAATAAGCGAAATCTGAAATCTGTGACAAAGATGCCAAATAGTGTTGGCGCAAGTACAGACCCCTGGGGTACCCCACTCAAAACATACCTCTTTGATGACAAGGCAGTGCCTACTCTCACTTGGAAAGTTCTTCCCTTAAGATTGTCCGTTACCCAATCCAGTAGCTTTCCGCGAATACCAAAATGTTCTAATTTGACTAGAAGTCTTTGGTGGGGTACTTTGTCAAAAGCACGTTCAAAATCTAAGTAAACAATATCAACTGGATTACGGCCATCTAGTTCCTTTGCCCAAGCTTGTACGGAGGTTAATAAGTTTGTTAATGTGGATCTTTTTTCAACAAAACCATGCTGATGGACCGAAATAATATTTTCTCTATCAAGAAACTGTGTGAGCTTATTGCATATAACTCTTTCCATTACGGTACCTTACAAGTGATACTGGTGAGGCTAATAGGTCTAAACATTGCGGGATCAGTTTAGATAGAAATAGACCGGCTTCCTGCCAACACCGGCTCACGTAGTAGCTACGGACCTCCCAACTAACTCAGGGTTTGTTGTCAGGAACTGGGAGGTGCTAGTAGTGACATACGACGGCAAGCTCCGCGGCTACTTGGTATCCCAGACGGACGGCTACAAGCTGCATCACTCGTTCCGGCTGAGCAGCGCGGGCGGAGTGGGCGCGGTACTGTACTGCCAGCACAGCGACACGCTCCTGGTGTGCACAGTGCCCCACAAGCACACCAAGGTATAGTGTACACTGCCTCACTCGTTCCGGCTGAGCAGCGCGGGCGGGGTGGGCGCCGTACTGTACTGCCAGCACAGCGACACGCTCCTGGTGTGCACAGTGCCCCACAAGCACACCAAGGTATAGTGTACACTGCAAACATGTTACCTTGGGCAGGCGTGTGTCACTCCGCAGTTTAGGTATGAACGGCCGATGCGCCCCCCCGGGTGGTTTGATTCCCTAATTGAGAGGAGCGAGTCGGCGCGATATGCAATAGAAAGGGAGACAGCAACATTGTGTTTTCAGCTATAGTCTGTTTCATATAAATCCGGACAAAAGTTCATTGACATATTTCTTTTCTTGAAAGTTATTAAAAATAATGTAACGCCAAATTGTCTGGCAAGGTTACACCCCGCCTTCTACTACGGTATGCCAAATTACGTATTTTGCGATAATTTCCCATAGCTTTATCGTATTCTTAGAAAAAAACCGGCCAAGTGCGAGTCGGACTCGCGCACCGAGGGTTCCGTACAAACCTGCAAGGTTTACAAAGTTCTTTCATTACGACAATCGAGTCATAACTATGGTAATCTTATTGCAAAATGAAATTCATAACATTACAATGGGGAAAGATGGAGGAGCATAAATTTAAGACAAAGATCTCTTTATCGTTTAAGTAACTAAGTACTAAGTAAGTATTTCAACTTGATAGCTCTACGCGTTCATGAGGAAAAAAGTAATAAGTTTATATTTATTAAAAAATATATATTTTGTAATGTAACTAAAAATTTAAGGTTTTCGGAATTTTTCCTTTATGTGTGCTATAAAACGTTGCTTCATGCCAAATTTCAATATTCTAGGTCGACTGGAAGTACCCTTTAGGTTTTGATTCCCTTGCGAGTACTTGCGAGTTTCAAAATATGCAGCTTAAATTGCTGTTTCTTTTGATTGCGTTGACATAGAAGTTTGATTTTGTTACAGCTTAAAGGTATTATAGACCTGAGTATTTGGTATGAATTTCAATTTAATACCTCTACGCGTTTATGAGGAAATGGGTAGTAAGGTTAAAATTATTAAAAAAATATATATTATGTGATGTAACTAAAAATTTATGGATTTCGTAATTTTTCCTTTATCTATGCTATAAGACGTTGCTTCGTACCAAATTTCAAGATTCTGAGTTCACGGGAAGCACCCTGTAGGTTTTGATTCCCTTGCAAGTGTCGAAAATTTGCGGCATAAACGGCTGTATCTTTTGATTGCGTTGGCTTAGAAGTTTGATTTTTTCACAGCTTCAAGGGACAGTAGACCTGAGTAATTGATATAAATTTCAGCTTCATACCTCCACGCGTTCCTGAGAAAAAGGGTCTTGACAGACGGACAGACGGACAACAAAGTGATCCTATAAGGGTTCCGTTTTTTCCTTTTGAGGTACGGAACCCTAAAAATGTGCGCATTGCATGCACGCGTCAATGACCTTTTGTCCGGATTAATATGAAACAAACCATTGTGCGATCTGAATTCCATTTTATTATAACGGTGCAAAAGTTGCTATTTATTTGAACTATATGTCGCTGTAGGGACTACTAAATAAAAATAAATAAAATAAAAAGACGTTTATTTGCAACTTTCACAATTTACATAATCTGCATACAATTTTAGGCATAAGTAAAATAAGTGACGTGCAAATAGGTCTGAAGCTCAGCATTATAGCTGCTGCCGAAACGAACAGCCGCTGATATTCTGCTCCAGCCGTTCTTCTAGATCAGCACTATTTGAGTGCACGTAACAACAACGCATCCATACAAAAAAATAATAATTAAATAATCAAAAACGCTATCGATTAAAAGTTGAGCACATAGCCCTTATTTTGTGCATCCGCGGTCTGCTTCAAACGCAGCCAGGTCAAAATCGCGCTGCGGAACGTCGGTGTGGCGCAGCACACCTTGGCCCGCAGCGGGGGCGGCAAGTCGTTCCATATTTTAGCGGCAGCGTGTTTGAAGCAGCCCGCGGAGGCAATCAGCTTGAATACCGGTCGAGAGAGCAGGAAATTACGGTCTCTAAATTTAGAAGTACCTTCCCTGAATGATAATTTTTCGCGTAAATATAGGGGAACCCCTGTTTTCAGGATGGATTGAACACAACAACAGTACTGCAGTTGAAGAGTGTTTTCCATGTTGAGTATTTTTTCCTTGACTAAATAGGGTGTCACATGATGTCGCTTAGGGAAACGGAAACAGTAGCGCATGCAAGCATTTTGTACTCGTTGTACCAGTTTTGACGTTTTTTTGAGGAGACACGGGCCGTATATTAGACTACAATATTGAAGCTGAGAAAGAACCATGCAGTTGCATAGATTAAGTTTCACTTTAGGACTGAGAAAGGGACTAAGCTTGTATAGCATGGCGAGCGTCCCGAAACACTTACCAGCCTTTTGCTTTACATGCTGTTCAAATCGAAGGTTTTCGTCCATAAGTAAACCCAGATTACGAACCGTCTCCTGCCAAGGTACTATCGCGTCACCTACAGTAATACGTGGAAGAAAACTTTTTGCTTGCTGAACTTGATGCCTTGTGCCAAATATGATAGCTACACTTTTGGAGGGATTAAGAGCTAGGCTATTCTTTTTTGACCAAGTGGCAATTGAATCAAGATCTTTTTGTAAATTACCTGCTGCACAGGCGACATCATGAGCTGTAACATTAGTGTGACAATATAATTGCGTATCATCAGCGTATAAATGATAACGAGAGTGCTGCATATTAGAAATGATGTCTGCAGTGTAGACGGCGAACAGAGTGGGACCGAGAACGGAACCCTGAATCACACCCCTTGTTACGGGAAGCGGCTCGGATGTGATTTTTCCCCCATTTTTGTCAACACATTGAACAACTTGCCGCCGGTCCCTAAAATAGGAATCAAACCACATACACGCACGGTCTGAAAAGCCGTAGTACCGTAATTTAGCCAAAAGTAAGGGGATATTCACACAGTCAAACGCGCGACTGTAGTCGAGAAGGACCATTATTGTAGCCTGACCGCGATCCGATGCACCTAGTATGTCATCTGAAATGTTTAGTAAAGCAGAAGTAGTACTGTGGTTCTTCCTGAACCCCGACTGTAGTTTAGGGATCATATTATTTGTCTCGAGATAGGGAGTAATTTGCATCAACGCGGCCTTTTCTACAATTTGGGAGAGTGGTGGCAAGATAGAGACCGGGCGCAAGTCCGATGGCTGTTCTACGTGATTCTTTTTGGGTATTGGTGTTATTCTTGAACACTTCCATTGATTAGCAAAGGTACCGCTTGCTAACGATCTATTTACGATAGCGGCAATTACTGGCAAAGAATACGGCAATGTTAGCTGTATCATCCTCATGGAGATCCCGTCCCAGCCACAACTATCCGTTTTTGCCTTGTTAATTATACCCCCTATTACGGTTTCTTCAACCGGTTCGAAATTAAAAGTTGCGTTAAAATTATTTGATCCGTCTAGACTAGCGATAATATCAGTGATCGCTTCTCCTTCTAAAGAGGGGATGCTGTTGATAAAATGACTATTTAATTGATTAGGATTTAGTAGACTCTCGGGGATGGATTGTTCTTTACCTGGGCCGATAACCCGTTTGACATGAGGCCACATAGCTTTAGGATTTTTAATATTTCGATTAACAAATGTATTAAAGTAGGCTCGTTTTTCATTGAAAACAGCACGGTTGTAAGTATTTCGTAGATCATGGTAATATTTATATGCCACATCCGATTTACATTTTTTAGCGGCTTGACACGCCTTATCTCTTAGGACCTTCATTTGCTTTAAAGTATCTGTCATCCAAGGTGTGGGCGGCTGTTTAAAAAGTTTAGTTTTCAATGGTGCGAAGGTATCAAATAAGTCCAGTACCAGCCTATTAAACATCTCAACCATGTCGTTTAATTCTGAGTACTCTAGCACCAGCTCCCAAGGCGTTAACATCGCGGCTTTGTTTATAGTTTCGGCATTGTCGACTATAGGTCTATAAGTCACAATTCGTGGCTGCGGCCTAGGAACCGACACTGCGAACTCCGCTATGACTAACCCATGATCGCTCAAATCATCATTATGTATTACGCGTAAAGAGGAGACAGGCGAGCTATTCCTAATCAGAATTATGTCAATGAGTGATTTTGTATTCTTAGTGATTCGGGTAGGGGCATTCACTATTTGTTTAAGACTAAAACAATCTAATAATGGCTGTAGGATAGGAGGAATAATTACTTCTTTGTTTGCATTGAGACAATTAATGTTTAAGTCGCCTAGAACGAAAATATGCTCATAACTAGGTGAAAACATGGACAAGGTATCTGCGAGGTTTTCTACAGCTATAGTTTTACTGACAGTCTCTGGGCGATATACTATGCCTAAAGCTATCTTGACGTTGATCAATTTCAACTCCAACCATAATTGTTCCAAAGTAGTATCTGGGTGCGAGAGGCGGCGCGAACCTACTATTTGTAATTGTGTCCCTCAGGAGCCGTCGTCGCCGCTCAGCGCGGGCATCACGGCGTGGCGGATCCTGAACGACGAGCCCTGGTACAAGCTGTCCGTGGTCTCCGACGAGCTGGAAGCGCTGGCCACTGACAGGTTCCAGCTCTACATACCCTTCGTCTCCAATAAGAATCTGGTGAGTATTGCATTCTAAGTAGTACCCACGGTCTAAGAAAACAGGGTCTTCCATTCGGAACACGTGACTGACACAAGCCTACGTCATTCTGCGCTGTTCACATTGTCTATTAACACACATTCGACAAGGATGAACAGCGCAAGATGACGTAGGCTTGTGTCAGTCACGTGGTCCGAATGGAAGACCCTGTTTTGTTTTCAGAAAGGACACTTACCCCCCCGCGCCAAAATGAGTTCCCCGCCCGATATAGCGCCCCACTCCCCGCACCCCGCAGGCGCCGCGGGACTCCGCCGGTGGTGTTCGGGGGTGTTTTACATAGCGCCTAGCGCCATTGACTTGTAGTTGATATTCAGTTGTTATTCAAAAAGAAGCAGGTTGTCAAAATGCGATTTCTGTATGGAGTGACCGCCCAGTGTAATCACTAAGTAGCATAATATATTAACAGTGTATTCTCCATCAAACAGGCGTTCGTAGTGAAAATGGTGCTATCACCGAGCGGCGACAAACTCGTCTGTCTACACTGTAACGGCGACATCTCAGTGTGGCGCTTGCCGCTGTTGAAGCTGTTACACCGCTGGCCTCTGAGCATGCAACCTCAGCACGATATGGACAACCCACTGGTCAAAGAAAACCAACCGGTTAACAGGAAGGGCAACGATGTTACTAAGTACTTCGGAGCGGATGTCGATTGGTGGAGCGATGAGGTGAGTGTTTTCAAGTCTGTCAAGTCCGGTGAAGCTTGATTGGTCGTACCTTTTCGACACAAGCATAGGTCAATTAAAAAAAAAAGAATGTTTTCAAGTCGAGGGATTTTTAAATTAATTTAGTTTTTCAATTTTTTTACGATAATTTTTCTCTTTGCTTTTATTATAATTTTTCTTTTTGTTAGTTTCTTTATTCCACTTTGAAATTTAAGCGGCTGATCAGATTTGGATGATAAGGGGGTAAATCTTATTAACTTGCCTGCTCCTGGTCTTTATTTAAATATATATATTTTATATTTGTTAGAATTATTACAAAAACATAACCATCCTTCCTGATCTAAACTTCGATCATATATAAATCGATAATTTATATTCTATGATCGATGGATCTAAATGACACTATACCTTTTCAGGAAATAATTTTATCTCGCTTCAGTGGTGCGGTGACGATATGCAATATAGAAAATATGGTGAACATTTTGGGAAAGAAGCCGGAATTCTTCCAAGGGTCTCCGCAGGTAAGATTCTGACACGCGTATTATATAGGTAACTAGGTTTCCGCCCCGCGTCTCCGCCCGCGTTAGACTTGGGACTTGGTTAAAATTGTTGATTATTTATTTGTCTCCATTTTTGTCAGGTAACCTGTGCTCACGGTGGAACTTTTATGGCTCTGGAATGCGAGTCCAACATACTACCAGCTAAGAGGAACAGGAGCGACGACAGTGTAAGTAATTAGCCTAGTTAGTCACTTGATGATTCAATTAATTTATCTATGATTAGCTTTCCGCCGCGGCTCCGCCCGCGTTAGCAGTTATTTATTTGTCTTATTTATTGTTTTCTGTGTTGTGATGTCCTGCAAATAAATGTTTCTATTCTATTCTATTCTAACAGTTTTTCCCGTGGCAACGAGGCATTTTCTTGTTGTAAAAGGTAGCGTATGTTGCTCAGTGTGAATGTAGCTTTCTAATGGTGAAAGAATTTTTGAAATCGGCACAGTACTTTTTGAGTTCATTCATTACAACACATACACACAAATACAAATCTTTCCTCTTGATAATAATAGTATGATATGATAGTATGATGTAATAAATGGATGAATAAAAATTTAAAGGAAAATATTTTAGATGTAAATGTTTACCACAGAGAACTTCTTTTCGGTGAACGGTTTGTTTAAGTTTAAATGAATATGATATATGTTACAGATGTTTTATTTCACGAGTGCAGGCGAGCCATACTTGTGTGTCTTGTGTGTGCACATTGTGTTTGTGTGCGTAGCGCTCAGTTTAGTAGTACGCACACAAGAACGCGTGTCTATACGCACACAACTACAAGTAAGGCTCGCCTGCACTTGTGAGATAAAATAACTGTACTTAAGGTACAGAAGTCAGCATATGCGGTTGGAAATTCGCACTACGAAATTCACCCCTACTTCTACGGAATACGGGCGCTCTCAAGGTCAACATGTCCAGCAGCATGTGCTGCCTACTGTACATACCTCATGTTGTTATGATTTAGTGTCAAAATTATCTCATTCCCGTTACCAGGAGAAGGACTCTAAAATACGATGATAAAATAATTTCACAGATGGAAGTAGTGACAGTAGAAGAAGACACAGAAGACACGATGCTAGAACTTACCAAAGAGCTGATCAAGACTATTCTATACACCATCACGGACATAGAGACGTTCCAGCCTAAGCCAAAGAAGATCACCGTTGTATCCAGAATATACAGGCTTTTAGGGGTTAAGAGTACCACGCCCAATGAACTGTTCTCCAGAAAGGTAAGCAAATATTCTTAAGTTCCAGTCTTAAGTAAAGGTCCACTTTCCTGCTCGTTCAGCTAATCTATTTGTTTGTTCGTCGAAACATTTTTTCTATGAAAGTGATACGGCGCGATTTATATTAATAAATCGGTTCCGACAGTTGCCTAATGGTATTACCATAATATTACGATAATCAACACGGCCTAAGGCGGCTCACCAATTCCGATAACAATGTTTGTGAGGTAGGCTAACCTGTAAACCCACTCGATGATAATAATACAGATGTCCGCTATCTCACCTCAATATCCCAGTTATCCAGTCCACTAACTCCCACCCCCATAGCCCAGACCAACGTTTGTCCCTCCCTGGCAATAGTTTTGCAGCTAGCGGGGACTGTCCTCCAGCACATTTCTGTAGTGTGTTGGAGGATAGGCCCCGGTAGGTGCTGCCATCTCACATTGTAGATCAAATGGTACTAAACGGGCCTCTACATGTTGGCTTTGGCCCCATGCACGCCTCCCAAAGGACCGGGTCTCTATAGACCCGTGATCTTAAAGTGTACCAACATAATAATAATAATAATCTTTATTAAAGGCATAAAAAACCCATATAAAATAAACATACATAGCAAATAGAAAATAATTAAAAGTAATAATAAGCAACAATCATCATAATTAATAAAAAATTAAAAGTACACAAAAAGTGGAAGATCTATGGTCGAATGAGTGATTACCGTTATTTTTCTGACTTACGTCGTGACGTAAAGGTACTCCAGGAGTCATGTTACGAATTGTATTTGTCGCGAATTGAGAGGGATATACGTCATTGCTCGAAACACTTTTGGTCATTTATTAAAGGGAAAAAGCAATGTTCGGGTATACCTGACGGTATTTATTTGGATGATCGAATTGGGTATGACGGTCAATCTATTTCTAATATATTTAATAATTTTTTTCAATCTGTATTTGAGGTGGATTCACAGACGACTTATACTGGATATAATGGGACCGAAAGCAGTAATCTGATTGGTTCAGTAGTTATAACGGTAGACATAGTTAAAAAGTATCTTTCGCGTCTTGACACAAGCAAGGGCAGTGGACCTGATGGAATACATCCCGTATTTCTAAAAAACTGTTGTGAAAGTTTATCGCTTCCAGTCTCAATCTTGTTTAATCTTTCGCTAACTTCAGGGACCCTGCCAAAAGTGTGGAAGCGTTCTTTAGTCGTCCCTATATTTAAAAGTGGTGACAGGCACAATGCAAGAAATTATCGTGGTGTTTCTAAGCTATCGCCCTTGCCGAAACTTTTTGAAAGAATTATATATGACGCCGTGTACCCTGTTGTTAGGCCAATTTTAACGGTACATCAGCATGGGTTTGTTGATAAGCGGTCTACTGAATCAAACTTGGGGGAATTTGTTGATCTGCTTTTAAATTCTATGGCTAAGGGGTTTCAGGTAGATACTGTGTATACCGATTACTCGAAAGCCTTTGACAAAATATCCCATTCACTGTTAATCAGGAAACTCGAAGCGATCGGTATACACGGTGATCTTTTAAGATGGTTAACTTCCTATCTAAGAGATAGAACCCAGGCTGTTGCAGTCAAGGGTTATACTTCTTCCTTCGTTCCAATTACTTCTGGAGTTCCCCAGGGCTCTCATCTTGGTCCACTGCTGTTCAACATTTTTATAAATGATGTAGTTGATGTTTTTAGACATTCTAACGTCCTGTTATATGCTGACGATACTAAAATTTACACAGTTGTTCGAACCGTTAATGACTGTATTAACCTACAGTCTGATCTTAATAATTTATGTACTTACTGTTCAAATAATGGACTTCATTTAAATGTTCAAAAATGCCACGTGATAACTTTTACTCGAAAGAGGTGCCCCATAACATTTAAATATAGTTTATTCGGAAATAATCTGCAGCGTGTGACCGAGGTGAGAGATTTGGGAGTGCAGTTGGACAGTGAGCTACTGTTTGGTTCTCATGTAGATATTATAGCTGCCAAGGCGTATAGAATGCTGGGTTTCAAATTTAGACAGGGAAAGGATTTTAAAAATTACCACACGTTAATGTTATTGTATAACTCTTTTGTCAGATCCCACCTTGAATATGCTTCCACAGTTTGGAATCCCCAATACTCTGTTCATATTGATAAAATTGAACGGATCCAGAATAAATTTATTAAACGATTGCAATATAAATTTCTTAATTTTTCTCCTGATGTGATAACTTGTTTAAGGGATCGCCGTGAACAACGGGATCAGGTATTTTTATTTAATCTTTTAAATGGTTTGGTCGAGTCTTCGTATTTACTTAGTAAAATTAATATTAAATGCCCAAGATGGAATGCTCGTTTCAAATGCTTATTTGCGCCGCCAATATGTAAAACTAATTATGCGAAAAATCGTTTTAGTGTGAGGGCGTGTGATAGGCACAATGAGTTCTATAACAATGTCGGTGATATCTTTAATGATTCATTTAATGCTTATGTCAGTGCAATCAGAAGTAAATCTGTTAGAATCTGTTAGATATGTTATTTAAATTTGTTATTTATTTGTTGTATTTAATTGCTTTTCGTTTTTCTGTTTTCCAAATTTGTTAATTTCTTTTATTAGTTTGTTTTTGATATAATCATGTAGTTCCTCATACGACTTATTTTATCACAAATGTGTGGAAACTTTACTGGCTCATGCACCACCTATTTACTATTGTAATCATGTTCTATTTTAAGCTGTTTGTTTTCCTTAATAAATAAAATAAAAATAAAATAAAATATTGATCTAAAATGTGAACCTTTTATACGACTTAACAGAAATAAAGAAAGTAATTTGAAGTTGACAAAATGTGTCTGAACAGATTGAGAGTGGGAACTACGCGGAAGCCCTAACCTTGGCGGAAACCTTCAACCTTGACAGCGACCTAGTGTACCAGCAGCAGTGGCGCAAGAACCCCGTCAGCACTGAAGCCATACACAAATACCTGGTAACTACACTTCTACCATCTACAAACACATATCCGAGACAAGTCTTTACTTCTTGCTAGTATCTTGAAAACTTTCTTGAAATATTCATTAATTTTTCCTAATACAATAAAATATAAAATGCTACTTAGAGTACACCAGCAGTGAATGTGTTAAAGATTGACTTGTAATGCTGGACACCTATTTATCACTTTGTTTTATTTTCTTTATATTTTTACTAGCATATCTGCCCTGCAAGCCCACAATGACGCCATCTTTAATCTAAATGAAAAATGAATTACAGTTTTATTATTTGTATCTATTAATGTGATTGATTTTAAGAGGTATTATTCAAATTGGTTAATTTTCCACATTTGTACTTTGTAACGTTAATTCTACTAGTTTATTAGCTTGTTCTCAAGTTTTCGTTCGTTCTGGTCACCGTATAAACAAAATACAGATTTAATAATAAAAATAATAATAAGCTGCCTTAGTAATAAAATACCAATTCCGAAAGAAAACATTTAACGATCACAAACTTTGTACGAACACTTTGGGCACTAGTTTGCCTGCTATTCATAGGTTCCTTCTAGATAATCAAAGGTTGACTGGAAGAAATCCCTTATGGGATAAGTCCGCCTTTGCTCAACTGTTCTGTATAATGGTATGTTATATTAGGTTTTCATGTGCAATAAAGTGTTTTCAAACAAAACTAACAAACAAACAACCTTTTTTTTTTCAGAGTAAAGTGTCTAAGAAAATCTGGGCAGTACACCAATGTGTAGACAGACTGCCGGAGACACTATCAGCTGCTAAGGAACTGTTGCAGTTCGGGTTAGAGCTCACCAATGAGAGGATCCTCAGTGAAATAAACAAAGACAGAACAGAGCAGCCGATCACCAGCCCGGACGATATAGCGGTGGAACACCTCAACGCGTATACGAGCGAGCTACTGCGCTGTCGGCACGTGATGCTGTTTAATAAGGAGCGGTTGCAGCTTTATGAGGTACGTTGTCGTTGTTTATGTAACTTCGTCATAATATTCTAAACTGATCAGTGTGTGTGTCAAAACATAATCTAAAGCCAACTTAAATTAGTTCATTTTGCTGTGCCATAATAACTTTATGTAAAGCCTGACCAAAGAAATATGAAACCTGCTCTGGGGGCGCCACGTGTATATTTTTACGAAAATGGCAACAATTTCCCTTATAAGATTAGTTCCATTGAAATTCCGCAACATGGCGAAGTTTCTTATTTCTTTGGTCGGGCTTTATATGCATCATTTATGAATATAAATTCCGCCTCCACTCAGCTGTGTAGGGCATAGCCCAGCGAGGCGGTTCAGGAGGGTTCTGAAAAACAGCCTTTTTTGCTGAGTACCTTACCTTTTTACCAATAATTTGTACATTATGTCTATTTATTGGTATTTAGATCTTAAGTCTATGTGTACTGATTGGTAAATAAAGCTCTTTATTATTATTATTATTATATAGAAAAGAGGTCATAATACGCGACTTTCTGTTTATTACAAGAATTGAAAGAGAAAAAAATAATATTGAATTCGTTTATTCGAAAACTTTGCACCCTATTGTACCCTTTTTTGTGGTGAATTGGAGAATTCGTCGAGAGTGTAGACAACGAAAATTGTTTTTAACCTCGACAAAAATAAAAGAGAGGTGTTATATGTTTGACGTGTCTGTCTGTCTATCTGTGTGTGTGTGTGTGTGTGTCTATCTGTCTGTCTGTGGCATCGTAGCTCCTAAACGGATGCGCCGATTTTGATCTAGTCTTTTTGTTTGCTAGGTGTTACAATCGAAAGTGTTATTAGCTATGAACCAAGAAAATATCTTCAGCCATTTGAAGATTAACAGCACTTTTCTAGTTGTTGAAAGGATCAAGTAATGGTTTTGCGGCGGGGGATTTTAATGTATGTTAAATTATGTTATTCGACGGCCCCGTAGTCTAGTTGGTAGTACGTCTGCCTACTGAGCACAGGGTCGCGGGTTCGAATCCCGCCCAGGGCAAACATTCGTGTGATGAGCACTTGTGTTTGCCCTGTGTCTGGATGTTGTATATTTATATATGTATGTATATCAGCTGTCTGGCACCCATAGTACAGGTCCTGCCTAGTTTGGGGTCAGATGACCGTGTGTCAGATGTCCCACATATTATTATTATTATTTGTTTATCAGGCGATTCTAAAATGCGAGAAGTCGACCTACCAGAAGGACGAATACGACCGGTTACGCAGCAACAGCATAGTGCACAGCGCTACAGAGGTGGCTAAGGAAGGCCGCATTGAGGCGCTTACCTGCCTGTGGCCGCACATCGCCGCGCTGCGCATGCAACTAGCCGTGCTCGAGAAGGTACCCATAACTCTTAACTAGCTAACAAGACCTACTAAAAGGACGAATACGACCGGTTACGCAGCAACAGCATAGTGCACAGCGCTACAGAGGTGGCTAAGGAAGGCCGCATCGAGGCGCTTACCTGCCTGTGGCCGCACATCGCCGCGCTGCGCATGCAACTAGCCGTGCTAGAGAAGGTACTCATAACTCTTAACTAGCCAAGAAGTCGACCTACTAAAGGACGAATACGACCGGTTACGCAGCAACAGCATAGTGCACAGCGCTACAGAGGTGGCGAAAGAAGGTCGCATAGAGGCGCTTACCTGCCTGTGGCCGCACATCGCCGCTCTGCGCATGCAACTAGCCGTGCTCGAGAAGGTACTCATAACTCGTAACTAGCCAAGAAGACCTACTAAAGGAGGAATACGACCGGTTACGCAGCAACAATATAGTGCACAGCGCTACAGAGGTGGCGAAGGAAGGTCGCATAGAGGCGCTTACCTGCCTGTGGCCGCACATCGCAGCGTTGCGCATGCAACTAGCCGTGCTAGAGAAGGTACTCAAATATCTCTTAACTAACAATGCTATATTATTTTAAATATCACGCAAGTGACATGGTCGTCCGTATCGTGACCAAACACAGGACTCTTGAGACACAGGTTCTTGAATGGCGGCCGCGCTAGAATGGTCTAGATATTTTAAAACACCAGCTTTCCGCCGCGGCTCTGCCCGCGTTAACAGTTTTTCCCGTGGGAATGATCCATTTTCCCGCGGTTAAAGGTAGCCTATGTTACTCAATGTAGCTTTCTAATGGTGAAAGAATTTTTGAAATCGGTACAGTAGTTTTTAAGTTTATTCATTACATACACACACAAATACAAACCTTTCCTGTATTTATTATATTATTAATTCATAGTATGATAGTATGAAGTATGATATCTACAAGTTAAAATATAGTGATACTTAACAAGCTCCCGGAGACCATCAACCCGATGGAGTACCAGCACCTGCTGCCCCTGAAGCACTCGCAGCGGGCCCCCGGCGCGCGCTCACACGCGGGGGCGGCGCCCGGGGACGCCCCGCTAGACTGGTGCAGAAAGGAGATATTCAGGTAAGAGCCCGTCCCCATCTTTATGTTCATATGCGTTAGAATGAGATGCAAATACACCGCGCTCACTCTCGTCTCTCGGCAAAACTGGAGTGTGTAGAGTGGGCTTTATGCGTTAGAATGAGATTCAAATACACCGCGCTCACTCTTGCGCATAACTGCGTCCCTTTCGCCTGTGACATGCAAATCACAACAGTGTCGCACCTGACTAAATATAAGGCACTGGTGTGACATGCAAATCACAACTTATAATTTGTATTTATCTTTCGAACTAACATAGCTTAAGTGTGTTTGCCTACTAACATTATTATGAGTCTTGTTACTTGAAATAAATTATTTATTATTATTATTATTTACGGCGCGGTGCGTCACGTCAAGGCGCCACGGTACGCTAACGTTCTTCTAAGTAGTCTGTGATTGGCCGGACGGCACCAAGGTCACGGTACGGAGCGCACCGATCCGGACGTCTGTTAGTGATTTTAGACATTGGGACGGACTCTAAGGCAGGTATTTCACTGGCGACAGAAGACAAAAGACGAAAGGGACGCAGTTATGCGCAAGAGTGAGCGCAGTGTGTTTGAATCTCATTCTACCGCATAAAACCCGCTCCAAGGTGGCTGCACAGATAAGACATATGTCAGGGGATAGATATAGGCAAGACCTATCGATGATAAAATACACACTCCAGTTTTGCCGAGAGGTGAAAGGGACGCAGTTATGCGCAAGAATGAGCGCGGTGTATTTGCATCTCATTCTAACGCATAACTGCGTCCCTTTTGACTCACGGCAAAACTGGAATGTGTAGAGCGGGCTTAACTGCGTTCCTTTCGTCTTTTGTCTTCTGTCGCCAGTGAAATAGGTTGCCTAATACTACACTTGCGAGCGACAAAAAGTGTTTGTTGATTCGATTTTAGTTGTTGACTGAAATTACTATTTTTGAGAAATATATAATTAATTTCTGTATTTAACGTATTAGATTTAAAATTTATCAATTATTTTAATATAAAATGAAAGTATTTAAATTTGAAGCGAAAAGCCACAGATTTCGGTGATCCAGAACTTGTTTCAACAAAGCGGGCCAAAAAGAGGAATATTAACGGTATTATTCTGTATGAAGTTAAATAAATTTTGCTATCCTAATCTTGCAAATAAGGAAATTTGATGTCATTTGATAAACCTTGAAGCTCACTTTGCAACGCCATCTATCCAGCTCGTTGTGAACTTCAGAGTAACAAAAATACTGTATCCAATAGGCCCATTTGGAGCTCAAACTGGTCCGAAGACACAACCCCCGAAACAGAAGACGAGGCTGACATATCAGCCATCGAAGACATCGCGCGCTGGTACGAGAAGCGTGCGAGGGAGATAGAGAAGCGCAGCGGCATTGTCTCCAACTCGCTCACTCTTATAACAATAGCTACGGTGGGCGGGGTGGAGAGACTCGACGATATTACCTACCATCTGCTCACTTTGGACACGCTCATATATGACCTCTATATGGAGGGGGTTACCTTGCAAATGGTTGAGAATATGTCTGTATTGGACACTTGTAAGGTGTTGATGAAAGCGGTGAGTTTCAAATTATTAAGTATATTACTGTTGGTAATATAAATGCTTGCTTATTGTGTGTTTGGAGATTAACCTACACAAACCCTGGTGTTGGAATTTTTCAGCCGCCTGGCTTCCGCCGACATGGCTCCTATATAACGGCCTTACGTGCCTTCCGCAATAATTACGGAATCATCTTTCTTTTCGGACAATCAGGTGAAAATATTAATAGTACAACATTCTACTGCTTACTTCAGGGTCAATGGCTGTGTGTGAGATGTCTTCCATATTTTATTTATCTGGTCCTGGTTTATCTGGTCCTACAATGTTTTAATTTTTAATCAACTACCTACAGCAGGCAAAGGCAAACGAAAGGGTTGTGAATTATTGTATGTGTGTGTATCCCCCGAGCGATGATCTGCGGAAAGTAGCTGGCGGCAAGTGGAAGCGTGCGGCCAAAGTGAGGGTCAAATGGCGTGCCATGCCAGTCGTGGTCTGCCGCTGCTAAGGATCTCCACAATGATCGGCCCTGCGCTGCCCGCATCCAGCATTGCATCTAATGATGATGATGATGATGATGAATGTGCATACATAGAAGCCGCTGAATGCGGGCAGCGTGGGACCGATCGTTGTGGAGATCTTTGGGGGAGGCCTTAGTCCAGCAGTGGACGTCTACAGGCTGAGTAAAAATCTCAGCCAAAAGACTTATCAATCGATTTATCTCTTTTAAAAATCCTATTCACGGCTTTTCATTATTGTCCTTGTAAGTATTTATTATTTAGTTTTTCATTTATCCTTGTTGTATTTGATGCAGTCGACGCCGGAGACATTCGTGGCGGACTTGAAGCAGTACGTGATCCCGTTTCTGAAGCGGTTCGAGAAGCTGACCGGCACCGCCGACGCGTGCCTCGTCTGTTTGACTGACTACCTCGAGAGCATCAGCGTTGACGACCTGTCTTACATATTACTGGTGAGAGGAATGAGGCATTTTCCCGTGGTAACAGGTAGCCTATGTTACTCAGGGTTAATGTAGCTTTCTAATGGTGAAATAATTTTTGAAATCGGCACAGTAAATTTGAGTTTATTCATTACAAACCTACGTCATTAGAAGAGCGACCAATTAGAAGCCGAGGCCTGAAATGCGCTATCAGAATTTTCGCAAGACATTGAACAAATACAAGTTCCAACGAAGTACAGTTGGACCGCGGTCCCCGGGCTCACCACCATGCCCCAAGGAAGATCTTCCCTTTGCCTCCAGAACACAAAAATATAAATCTTTCCTCTGTAAAATATTAGTATGATTTTCAGTTTAATTTTTCACTGTAGTTGAAAATATTTCGATTGTAGGTGTTGAAATCGCCCAGTGAGTTTGAACTGGACGTCCGCACTCACCTGGAGTTAGCTGAGAAATGTCTGTTCGCGTACACCGGCACGGAACAACTGGACTTGGCTTGCGATCTACTGGACGCCATACTGAAAGAAAGGTCAGTGGCAATCATTTATTAGTAATCCTTCGTTTGTTTTTAGGGTTCCGTAGCCAAATGGCAAAAAACGGAACCCTTATAGATTCGTCATGACTGTCTGTCCGTCCGTCCGTCCGTCCGTCCGTATGTCACAGCCACTTTTTTCCGAAACTATAAGAGCTATACTGTTGAAACTTGGTAAGGAGATGTATTTTGTGAACCGCATTAAGATTTTCACAAAAAATTAGAAAGAAAACAATAAATTTTGGGGGGTCCCCATACTTAGAACTGAAACTCAAAAAAAATTTTTTCATCATACCCATACGTGTGGAGTATCTATGGATAGATCTTTAAAAATGATATTGAGGTTTCTAATATCATTTTTTTCTAAGCTGAATAGTTTGCGCGAGAGACACTTCCAAAGTGGTAAAATGTGTGTCCCCCCCCTCTAACTTCTAAAATAAGGGAACAATAAAATTAAAAAAAATATATGATGTACATTACCATGCAAACTACCAACGAAAATTGGTTTGAACGGGATCTAGTTAGTAGTTTTTTTTTAATACGTCATAAATCGTAAATTGCAATTTCCCTTGCACTATTACTAAAACATCGATGAAAGTTACAACGAACTATATTATGTTACTTGCTGATACGGAACCCTTCATGGGCGAGTCCGACTCGCACTTGGCCGCTTTTTTTTTACACCTTGGGTTACATTGTTGAAGTTTTAGTAAGGATCCCTAATTTTTTTGAGATAAAAATATAGCCTATGTTACTCAGGGTGAATGCTTTCTAATGGTGAAACCATTTTTGAAATCGGCACGGTAGTTTTGAGTTTATTAATTACAAACATACACACGCACACACACACACACAAAAATACAAATGTTTCCTCTTTATAATATTAGTATAGATGTACACCATTGTTTAAACAAATTAGTGACTAATTACGGGAAAATGCAATAGTGGCGATAAACGTCTGCTTAGCAAAAAAAATAAGTACATGCTCGCTTAGTCAATAGCGAAGAAAAACAGCCTCCGTGGTCGAGTGGTCAAAACTTCGCCTGACGTTACGGAGGTACCGGGTTCGAATCCCCGTGGGGATCCGTCGAACAAATATCACTTTGTGAGACTTTCCCCAGTTTGGTTAGGACATTGCAGGCTGGATCACTTCATTATCCGAAAAGAAAGATGATTCCGTGCTTCGGATGGCACGTAAAGCCGTTGGTCCCAGCTACTATTTACGGATGTAGTTGTTATTGGAGCCATGTCGGAAGCCTAAGGCGGTTCTATAATTCCGACACCAGGGTTTGTGAGGTAGGGTAACCTCGAAACCCACAAATGTTTCGTATCCCACAGGAAAGTTGGGAACGTTGTTCAAAAACCTTGACTCAACATTCCCTATCAGTATTTGATAAGCCTCCTCTTACACCCCAGTTAAAGCTTGACCAGAAAAATAAAAAACCTGCTCTGGGGGCGCCACGTGTATATTTTTATGTTTATGTCAACAACTACCATTATAAAATTAGTTCCATTGAAATATCGCAATCATCATCATCGTCATCATCTCAGCCGAAAGACTTGTGGATGTCTTTGGACAAAGGCCTATATATGGCGAGGAATTTTATTTTTCTGTTCGAGCATTTATTTTATTTATTTTTATTTTTATTTTAGAACAGAAGAAGATTGCCAACGAGATATACACCATAACATAAATTAAATTAAATCTACACATAACAAAAACTAAGTGTTATCCCAATTAGAGGCAATGACGACATGCTTATTCTAAATGTAATTGTTAGAGGAACCGAACGGATACCGTCAAGTGCAAGCCAAACCAAAAACGTGCATCGCGACTCCATCCCTGACTCAACAGACACAACAACGGTACAAAGTGCGAAGTGTTTAGTTCAGCCTGCTCCCGACTGCACCATTTTACATTTTTAATCGATTCAGATAACTACCTATCTGGAAAATATAATCAAACAGAGAAAATAAAAATAAAAAACTATAATGCAAGTGTAGAATGATCTACATTAGTGCGTTTTAGAAAGAGGATTTATGGCATTCCTTATTAGAGGATAAGGATGAGGATGGGGAGTTGAGGAGGAGAGGAAGCTTTTGTGTGTGTCGATTTTTGACGTTATTCCAGCGACGGCAGCATATCAGGCAGCGAGTTGATTCGTCGCGTGAAAGAGATAGAGCGACTGGTGTCGGCCAGTAGTAAGGTGTCGTGGCGCGGCGTTAAGGTGCCTCCGTGTGACCTCCGGCAGATGCGCAAAGACCCCAAACAAGCGCACAACCTGCTCACTAGGGTCGCCAGGAGCCTTTCTACTGGGTGAGATAACTATAATAGGTTAGGTATTTGATTGGTGTCGAAAATTAAATTATTCGTATTAGCTACCTATTTGAAACGAAAAATGAAATGCGGATTCAAGTCCCTACCCAAGCTTAATGATTAAAATTTTTCGCTTCGATTTATAGATACGAGTAGTAAGTATGCGGTAACAGATGACATCTGTTGAAAAGTAATAAACTATTCGTATTAAGTACTTTTGGTTATTTTTTTTAGCTTTCCCTTTGATTGTTTCTTTAGATCTTCTGAAGATCTTTGAGGGTCTAAGGGGTGATAATTAATTGATCTTGTATAGAACTATTAAACTTCGAAAAAATACTAAAGTTCTGAAACAAACTTAACCATGTGTTGCCTTTTTGGAAGTTTAGTCTTTTTGTTAGGTAAAAATAAAAATGTTCTACAGTATGACCTTTTTTATAGTGACGACAAACCAAGTCAGCAAGATTGGGAGAAGCTTCTCAAGGATATTGTAGAACTACAAGAGACTCTCTTCACCTGCATACCTAAAGAACAATGTTATGAGGTTAGTGGGACACAAATCAACCCTCTTGTTATTTTATTAAATTCATATCTTAAAAAGTCGTAAGAACAGTAACTATAAATTTTAAAAACAATGATAGGTATTTAAAATATAACAATTTTGGAGATAAATATACACTTAATTCAACGGTTTTTTTGTAAGAATATAATTATTTCCGTTATTACTTTCCATATACTTTCCATATAAACTTCTGGACACACTCTGGATGCGGGCAGCGCATAATTGATTGTTGCGGAGATCTTTAGGCGAGACCTTTGCCCAGCGGTGGACTAAAAATGATAAAAAAAATAATGATAAATCAATAGTGATATAAAGGAAAACACATCATATTCTTTTTACTTTCAAAACTTCAAAGAACATGCTTTAAAAAAATAATTGTTTTATCAAAGAATATTTTGTATTGTATTGTAATATTTCCGTTTAGATTTACGCGTCATCTCTACTCACATCAGGCGACGCAGCTTCAATCAGACTCGCTTCAGAAGTGTTGAGTTGCGTAGCGGACATCCGGCGATCCAGCCATTTGGTGGACTATCGCCGCAGCGTGGAGCTAGTGTCCAATGCCGCTAAGGAATACTTCAACTCGGCGTCCTCTCTTGGCGACCCAGCATTGGAGCTGGCTAAGTAAGTGACGGGCAAGCGTCGTCATACAATCATCTCGTTATATAGAGGCGCAGCGTGGAGCTAGTGTCCAATGCCGCTAAGGAATACTTCAACTCGGCGTCCTCTCTTGGCGACCCAGCATTGGAGCTGGCTAAGTAAGTGACGGGCAAGCGTCGTCATACAATCATCTCGTTATATAGAGGCGCAGCGTGGAGCTAGTGTCCAATGCCGCTAAGGAATACTTCAACTCGGCGTCCTCTCTTGGCGACCCAGCATTGGAGCTGGCTAAGTAAGTGACGGGCAAGCGTCGTCATACAATCATCTCGTTATATAGAGGCGCAGCGTGGAGCTAGTGTCCAATGCCGCTAAGGAATACTTCAACTCGGCGTCCTCTCTTGGCGACCCAGCATTGGAGCTGGCTAAGTAAGTGACGGGCAAGCGTCGTCATACAATCATCTCGTTATATAGAGGCGCAGCGTGGAGCTAGTGTCCAATGCCGCTAAGGAATACTTCAACTCGGCGTCCTCTCTTGGCGACCCAGCATTGGAGCTGGCTAAGTAAGTGACGGGCAAGCGTCGTCATACAATCATCTCGTTATATAGAGGCGCAGCGTGGAGCTAGTGTCCAATGCCGCTAAGGAATACTTCAACTCGGCGTCCTCTCTTGGCGACCCAGCATTGGAGCTGGCTAAGTAAGTGACGGGCAAGCGTCGTCATACAATCATCTCGTTATATAGAGGCGCAGCGTGGAGCTAGTGTCCAATGCCGCTAAGGAATACTTCAACTCGGCGTCCTCTCTTGGCGACCCAGCATTGGAGCTGGCTAAGTAAGTGACGGGCAAGCGTCGTCATACAATCATCTCGTTATATAGAGGCGCAGCGTGGAGCTAGTGTCCAATGCCGCTAAGGAATACTTCAACTCGGCGTCCTCTCTTGGCGACCCAGCATTGGAGCTGGCTAAGTAAGTGACGGGCAAGCGTCGTCATACAATCATCTCGTTATATAGAGGCGCAGCGTGGAGCTAGTGTCCAATGCCGCTAAGGAATACTTCAACTCGGCGTCCTCTCTTGGCGACCCAGCATTGGAGCTGGCTAAGTCTACCCACAGTTAACAACACTCTACTTATGCTCCATGTAAACATTCGATCTATGATCAAAAATTTCTCTCATCTAGAGCACATTATACTAAACAGTACGAAATGCATACAAGTCATTGTCATAACAGAGGCCAACATATCTGAGAGCACAAAAAATCTATTTCAATTACCAAACTATACCATGCACTCGGAATTACGACTACTAAGACGCGGAGGTGGAATATTAATCTACGTGCATAAGAGCGTCAAATTTACGAGGTTCCCTACCAAAAACATCAACTACGAGAGCTTGGTGGGCGAAATTACGAAAGATTATAACTACAGAATAGGTATATGTGCAGTGTATCGACCACCGGACTTAGACAAAACCCGTTTTATCAGTGAATTGTCCCGATCTATAGCACCTTACTCCCATAAAACAAGTTTTATACTACTAGGTGACATGAACATTGACATTAAACTGGAAATACCTATTGTGTCTCAATATCTTAACTTGTTGTGTGAGTTAGGGCTAGAACGTGGCATAAGTCAATACACACGAATCGAAAAAAAAGGCAACAAAATTACAAAATCATGCATAGACCATATTTTTATTCGTGCAGTGGACTGTTGAGCTGTACACACAGCGGTGATAAGTAATTTGCTAGCAGATCACTTCATAACCGGTTCTGCGTTAATAGATCGATCGTATTCCAACAAACATCAATACAAATACATAAATAGACTAGATAACACAAAAGTGAGAGAACAGCTGTGTAAAATCGATTGGAATGCAGCTTTAAAATTAAATAACCCTAATGACATTTTAAACTTTATAGTGGATAAGTTCAATTATGTTTATGAAAATTGTAAAACTAAGGTTAAAATAAAATTAAACAAAAGACAATCATGTGAATGGTACAATAGTAGAATATCGTATATGTGTAAAAAAAGAGATGAACTATTTAAGATTTGGTTGAAAGATGAAAGTAATCTGTCCAACAGATTGCTTTATAACATGTACAGAAATAAAACAAATAAATATATAAATACTGTAAAAAACAACCATATAATGAAAAAAATAAGTGCCAATTTTAGGAACCCAAAAAAAATGTGGGAAATAATTAATAACTTATGTGGTAAAATATGTAACTCGGTTGATGAGATAATTATTAAACATTTCAAAGCAGATATTAACACAATAACGAATAAATTTGCATACGACTTCAGAGACAATGTCAAGAAAATTTGCACTTATTGTGATGTACCTTTTACTCAGTCTAACTCCTTGAACTCGGACTGTAATTTATCTATGAGAATGAAAAAAGCTAGTAATGATGTGATAAATTCTATAATTATGCACTTAAATGACAACAAAAGCCCTGGTATTGACAGTATTCGTGTGATAGACGTTAAGCATGTTTGTAAGGAGATTACACCTGCCATCACTCATTTAATTAACTCATGTATTTCCACGTCCTCGTACCCAGACCAACTTAAACTCGGCATTGTGCGTCCGATTTACAAAAATGGTTCGCACTCAAATACTAACAATTATAGACCTATCACTATTCTTTCCTGCATAGACAAAATTATTGAGAGATATTTCGGTAATGAAATTAATAAATACCTAACAAAAAACAGTATAATTAATAATAAACAATACGGCTTTCAAAAAAACCGAAATACCTCTCAATTACTATCAAAATTTAGTAATGAAGTTAACACTTACCTTGACAACCGCATGCATGTGCTGGTGACCTTCATTGATTTTAGCAAAGCCTTTGACACCTTAAATTACAATATCCTTTTTTCTAAATTGAAGCAGAATGGTATACGGGGTCCTTTGTTACAATGGTTCCAAGACTATCACAATAATCGATTTACTACAGTTCGAATCGCCGGAGCGCTAAGTGACAAGATCCCCACAGAAGTAGGCACGGCGCAAGGCTCCATTATCGGCCCTACTGAGTACCTACTGTACGTAAATGACATGTGTAACATTTTCACGGAGGGCTCTGTATATCAATTCGCTGACGACACATGTATTATTACCGCGCACAAGGACGTCACTGAGGCTCAACATCATATGCAAAAAAATCTAGACCTATTGTGTGAGTGGGCACATGACGTAGGATTAGTCATTAATGCGAGTAAAACTAAATTAATGCACATCCACTCGCCGCACCTTAAATCTTCCGTAATACCAATTGTGACTGCACACGAACACCAATGTCTACATTCTCACTCACACCACCACAACCGTAAGTGCATCTGTAAACCCCTAGAACTAGTCAATCAACACACATACTTGGGCTTAATTATTGATAGTAGTTTTAATTGGCGTCCGCATATCGATCACGTCTGCAATAAACTAAGGGCTATTAATGCAAAATTATGTATATTGAAGTACAAATTACCTTTTAAAATTCTAAGGCTGCTATATTTGTCTCTTGCTGATTCCGTAATTAGCTACGGCCTAAGTACTTACGGTCGTACTTTTAAAACAAATATAGAAAGTATTTATAAATTACAGATTTCCATAATAAAAACTATTACACCAAAAAATATAAAAAATAAACATAACAATAATTATTTACAATTTTTTAAGTATTGTCAGCTGATACCAGTCTTTAATAAAATAATAATGTCTGTAATAATAGAGGAATTTAATAACATTCACAAATTAACAAAATCGGTTCGCCCCAACAATCTTCGCCGCTTATCGTACTTACCTACGTACACACTACCACGTTGTAACAACGAGTACGGGAGGAGAACGTGGGAATACATGCTACCTAACGTATTGAACAAGTTACCTAGCACGTTGCAAGAAGACGTTAGCACGAACCTTAAGCGGTGTAAGATCCTATTGAAAAAACACTTCCTTACTAATCTGTGTGATTCTTAATTTAAATAGTACAATTAGGTTCTATGAGTGTCAAACAGCTGTTATACATAAATCGATAAATAATTAAAATATTGTACCTATATGATAGAAAATCAGACACAAGAGCGTGCCCTTGTTTGTACCTACTGAGACGATCTCGCCGTACTTCGTATAAACCTAGTGGTTTCTGACGTGCGGCTTCTGGTTTTATGTACTATGTTCTTTATAAGACTTGAATAAATTAAAAAAAAAAAAAAAAAAAAGTAAGTGACGGGCAAGCGTCGTCATACAATCATCTCGTTATATAGAGGCGCAGCGTGGAGCTAGTGTCCAATGCCGCTAAGGAATACTTCAACTCGGCGTCCTCTCTTGGCGACCCAGCATTGGAGCTGGCTAAGTAAGTGACGGGCAAGCGTCGTCATACAATCATCTCGTTATATAGAGGCGCAGCGTGGAGCTAGTGTCCAATGCCGCTAAGGAATACTTCAACTCGGCGTCCTCTCTTGGCGACCCAGCATTGGAGCTGGCTAAGTAAGTGACGGGCAAGCGTCGTCATACAATCATCTCGTTATATAGAGGCGCAGCGTGGAGCTAGTGTCCAATGCCGCTAAGGAATACTTCAACTCGGCGTCCTCTCTTGGCGACCCAGCATTGGAGCTGGCTAAGTAAGTGACGGGCAAGCGTCGTCATACAATCATCTCGTTATATAGAGGCGCAGCGTGGAGCTAGTGTCCAATGCCGCTAAGGAATACTTCAACTCGGCGTCCTCTCTTGGCGACCCAGCATTGGAGCTGGCTAAGTAAGTGACGGGCAAGCGTCGTCATACAATCATCTCGTTATATAGAGGCGCAGCGTGGAGCTAGTGTCCAATGCCGCTAAGGAATACTTCAACTCGGCGTCCTCTCTTGGCGACCCAGCATTGGAGCTGGCTAAGTAAGTGACGGGCAAGCGTCGTCATACAATCATCTCGTTATATAGAGGCGCAGCGTGGAGCTAGTGTCCAATGCCGCTAAGGAATACTTCAACTCGGCGTCCTCTCTTGGCGACCCAGCATTGGAGCTGGCTAAGTAAGTGACGGGCAAGCGTCGTCATACAATCATCTCGTTATATAGAGGCGCAGCGTGGAGCTAGTGTCCAATGCCGCTAAGGAATACTTCAACTCGGCGTCCTCTCTTGGCGACCCAGCATTGGAGCTGGCTAAGTAAGTGACGGGCAAGCGTCGTCATACAATCATCTCGTTATATAGAGGCGCAGCGTGGAGCTAGTGTCCAATGCCGCTAAGGAATACTTCAACTCGGCGTCCTCTCTTGGCGACCCAGCATTGGAGCTGGCTAAGTAAGTGACGGGCAAGCGTCGTCATACAATCATCTCGTTATATAGAGGCGCAGCGTGGAGCTAGTGTCCAATGCCGCTAAGGAATACTTCAACTCGGCGTCCTCTCTTGGCGACCCAGCATTGGAGCTGGCTAAGTAAGTGACGGGCACGCGTCGTCATACAATCATCTCGTTATATAGAGGCGCAGCGTGGAGCTAGTGTCCAATGCCGCTAAGGAATACTTCAACTCGGCGTCCTCTCTTGGCGACCCAGCATTGGAAGTAAGTGACGGGCACGCGTCGTCATACAATCATCTCGTTATATAGAGGCGCAGCGTGGAGCTAGTGTCCAATGCCGCTAAGGAATACTTCAACTCGGCGTCCTCTCTTGGCGACCCAGCATTGGAGCTGGCTAAGAAAGTGACGGGCAAGCGTCGTCGCACGGACGTCATTATATAATCATCTCGTTACCTAAAGGAAGAGAAATTATTTGTGTAATTGCATTTTTATACAGATTCCATTGAAATCAGTTCTTCGGGGTGGGTCCTGGAGACTTGTAATATAGGTTCTACCTAGCACAGGCTCCAGTCTCCCACAACATTAACTAAAAGAATTCCTAATTATAAGTACTTTCTAATGTATCTTAAGGCTAAATGTTAAATGGAGAAATAAACAATTATTATTATTATTATTATTATTTTACAAATCGAACATCTCATAAAAAATTAATCCAAAATGTCTCCTAAGTGTAGTTTACAAATTTAACATTTACAGGGCGTGTCTATCGCTGATCAAAGATGACAACCCAGAAATACAGCGGGAATTAGACCTAATAGCTGCTTTGCAGATACTTAATACTTTCAATCTGGGAGTCCTACCCATACAAGGTAAGTCCTAAAAGGATTCCCTCTTAAAAATATACAGAAATGTTAACGTCGTCTCACTAGACACAAAACTATCAAATTGAGTATTTTTTACTGCAAAAATGTTATTACCTCGGAAAAAAATAATCAATACCAATTTATCCGCTAGCGCAGTGTTTGTGACCGTATATTCCAAAATATTGATCCCAGATTGTCCAAGAAATAAAAATGGAAATCCTATCAAGGAACTGTTATCAAGATTCTTACGATTCTGTGTTATTTTCCCTAGTGCGCATTTGTGAAGACAAGATGAGCTTGATAGAGAAGTGTCTGCAGCTCTCGCCTAACGGTTACCTCGCCAGCCACAAGCTGCTGAAGCTGGCCAAGCTGCTGAGGATCGCGGGGGATGGTGAGCAGCACAGGTGAGAGATGAATGATGGCTGATAGAGAAGTGTCTGCAGCTGGAGCCTAACGGTTACCTCGCCAGCCACAAGCTGCTGAAGCTGGCCAAGCTGCTGAGGATCGCGGGGGATGGTGAGCAGCACAGGTGAGAGATGAATGATGGCTGATAGAGAAGTGTCTGCAGCTCTCGCCTAACGGTTACCTCGCCAGCCACAAGCTGCTGAAGCTGGCCAAGCTGCTGAGGATCGCGGGGGATGGTGAGCAGCACAGGTGAGAGATGAATGATGGCTGATAGAGAAGTGTCTGCAGCTGGAGCCTAACGGTTACCTCGCCAGCCACAAGCTGCTGAAGCTGGCCAAGCTGCTGAGGATCGCGGGGGATGGTGAGCAGCACAGGTGAGAGATGAATGATGGCTGAT
This sequence comes from Teleiodes luculella, assembly GCA_948473455.1. Taxonomy (NCBI): domain Eukaryota; kingdom Metazoa; phylum Arthropoda; class Insecta; order Lepidoptera; family Gelechiidae; genus Teleiodes; species Teleiodes luculella. Next base: position 2,170,758 of record OX419583.1, on the reverse strand, counting down.
AGAGAAGTGTCTGCAGCTCTCGCCTAACGGTTACCTCGCCAGCCACAAGCTGCTGAAGCTGGCCAAGCTGCTGAGGATCGCGGGGGATGGTGAGCAGCACAGGTGAGAGATGAATGATGGCTGATAGAGAAGTGTCTGCAGCTGGAGCCTAACGGTTACCTCGCCAGCCACAAGCTGCTGAAGCTGGCCAAGCTGCTGAGGATCGCGGGGGATGGTGAGCAGCACAGGTGAGAGATGAATGATGGCTGATAGAGAAGTGTCTGCAGCTCTCGCCTAACGGTTACCTCGCCAGCCACAAGCTGCTGAAGCTGGCCAAGCTGCTGAGGATCGCGGGGGATGGTGAGCAGCACAGGTGAGAGATGAATGATGGCTGATAGAGAAGTGTCTGCAGCTGGAGCCTAACGGTTACCTCGCCAGCCACAAGCTGCTGAAGCTGGCCAAGCTGCTGAGGATCGCGGGGGATGGTGAGCAGCACAGGTGAGAGATGAATGATGGCTGATAGAGAAGTGTCTGCAGCTCTCGCCTAACGGTTACCTCGCCAGCCACAAGCTGCTGAAGCTGGCCAAGCTGCTGAGGATCGCGGGGGATGGTGAGCAGCACAGGTGAGAGATGAATGATGGCTGATAGAGAAGTGTCTGCAGCTCTCGCCTAACGGTTACCTCGCCAGCCACAAGCTGCTGAAGCTGGCCAAGCTGCTGAGGATCGCGGGGGATGGTGAGCAGCACAGGTGAGAGATGAATGATGGCTGATAGAGAAGTGTCTGCAGCTCTCGCCTAACGGTTACCTCGCCAGCCACAAGCTGCTGAAGCTGGCCAAGCTGCTGAGGATCGCGGGGGATGGTGAGCAGCACAGGTGAGAGATGAATGATGGCTGATAGAGAAGTGTCTGCAGCTCTCGCCTAACGGTTACCTCGCCAGCCACAAGCTGCTGAAGCTGGCCAAGCTGCTGAGGATCGCGGGGGATGGTGAGCAGCACAGGTGAGAGATGAATGATGGCTGATAGAGAAGTGTCTGCAGCTCTCGCCTAACGGTTACCTCGCCAGCCACAAGCTGCTGAAGCTGGCCAAGCTGCTGAGGATCGCGGGGGATGGTGAGCAGCACAGGTGAGAGATGAATGATGGCTGATAGAGAAGTGTCTGCAGCTCTCGCCTAACGGTTACCTCGCCAGCCACAAGCTGCTGAAGCTGGCCAAGCTGCTGAGGATCGCGGGGGATGGTGAGCAGCACAGGTGAGAGATGAATGATGGCTGATAGAGAAGTGTCTGCAGCTGGAGCCTAACGGTTACCTCGCCAGCCACAAGCTGCTGAAGCTGGCCAAGCTGCTGAGGATCGCGGGGGATGGTGAGCAGCACAGGTGAGAGATGAATGATGGCTGATAGAGAAGTGTCTGCAGCTCTCGCCTAACGGTTACCTCGCCAGCCACAAGCTGCTGAAGCTGGCCAAGCTGCTGAGGATCGCGGGGGATGGTGAGCAGCACAGGTGAGAGATGAATGATGGCTGATAGAGAAGTGTCTGCAGCTCTCGCCTAACGGTTACCTCGCCAGCCACAAGCTGCTGAAGCTGGCCAAGCTGCTGAGGATCGCGGGGGATGGTGAGCAGCACAGGTGAGAGATGAATGATGGCTGATAGAGAAGTGTCTGCAGCTGGAGCCTAACGGTTACCTCGCCAGCCACAAGCTGCTGAAGCTGGCCAAGCTGCTGAGGATC
>OX419583.1:2140357-2168854 GCA_948473455.1 Teleiodes luculella | reverse complement strand
TTAAAGTAAGTCGAAAGACCCCACCGTTTGGCTAAACGAGAGGGGAGGATTATAGCTTGAACATCAAGCTACAATCCTCCCTAAACTATAGCAATATCTCCGGAATTATAATGATAGCAACTTTTTTACAAGGATACCAACTAGTACCAAACTAGTAGTAAGCTTTAGCATTGTCAGAATGGAATTTCGTTAAGGTTTGATAGGGGAGGATTATACCTATAAGGACATGACAATCGATGAAATTGGAAAACATTGTACTGGCAACAGAGTTACGTAGAAAAAAAAGTATCAAATTAGGTAAATCCATAAAATTGGGTTTGCCAGTTTTTCAAATTTGCCGCGTTTTTTTCATTGCCTACTTAAATTTGCCAAACTCTAGCTACTATTATGTGTGTTGCTGTGATGTGCCGTTCCCGGGAATATTCCCACACTAAGAATGCTACTTTCCGTTTGAGGCCAACTAGGACGAGTCAGTGAGATCTGTAGGGTCGGTCGGGTCGTTAGGTACCTAACCGGAAAACACCAACCCGGTCTACCATGTCTAGCCAGTTTGAACAGCAAATTTTGTTGGGAATATTCCCAGAAATGGCACATCTATGTTGTATTCACAAATTAAAGTTTAAGGGGTGATTTAGGGCGCATTTTCATTGGTCGTTAGCGCCCGCATGCGGGGTGCGAGAGAATCTGGATACAGTATGGCAGAAAAAGAGATCTTGGGTTTTGGGGGTCCCCACATTTTTTTATCGACCGAGTTCTCGACTGACTAATTTCATTGGGTCGTCAGCCTGCATGCGTTAAAATCCCCACTCCCCGCATTCGGGCTAGTGACCGACTTATCGACCAATGAAAATGCGCCCTTAGGCTACTAAATTGGGATTTTCTTTTGGTAGAAACTTTAAGCTTGAAGTTAGGTCTCGTGACCAATCTCTGTCTGTAAGGTCGAGTAGATAATTTAATTTTGTCTGTCTTAAAAGTATTTTTGGGAAAAAATTATCGATGATCCATTGAGTGACTGTCTTCAGTGTTGCTAAGCCGCGACTTACACTATGTCCGAATAGCCAGTGCCGGATTAAGCGAGCGCGGGGCCCGTAGCTAATTTCATTCAGGAGCCTTTAAATTTTTTTTATAAGATCGACTTTTGGGCCCATTTCGATTCCATAATTTAAATAGTAGTCGCCAACAAAATAATTGGTCTATTATAATTTGGCTCAGTCAGATTGAAAAGATGCCTCTTAGAGTAGGCAATTTAATATATCACGTTTAAATAAGTTTCATACATGCTTAAGTTCGCGGCCCCTTTTAGTGCAAGTTCGTAGCATTTATTATTTTTTGCTATAAAGTTGCCAAAAGCAAAAGTAAACAGCTTATAAATCCCTCCAAGGTCGTGGTTCACGGTCCATCTGGTTAGTTCACCTGGGTGAGCCATGGGCGGCACTTTTTTCTTGCCGGTGGTTCACTTACATGATGCGTAGTGCTAATCAAAAATGTATATCGTCACCCGGTTGAGAAAACCACTTAAATGCTTTCATAGTTATTTATGCTACTAGTGCGGAAAGTGTGTGATTTCCGACGAGTGTCATTTTATTCACGAGCGAGCAAAGCGAGCGAGTGTATAAGCCGACACGAGTCGGAAATCATCTTTCGCACGTGTATCATACAAGATTTTACAATGCATTGTGCAAGAAAAAAAAACAGTTATATTAAAAAGGCGTATAAAATGACGGGCTTCATAAACAAAACACATTCGCGCTGAAAAAAACATCTACTGCGCATGTGCAAAGCTGTCGAATCGCAATAAGGCAATGAGTAAAATTTATTCAGCCACGCAAATTTTTAATTAATATTTGAACGTAATTTATCAATAAAAATCAATTTCTAAAGTAATTATACTAATTATAAACGCGTTTATTGAATTGTTATTTTTATTGTTCCCTTTAAATTAGTTCGTTAACAGCTCATATATGTCACCACCAAGGGGCTCGAGCCTACCCTGATACTCTGAATAGGCCTTAGTCGACCACGCTGGCCCAGTGCGGGTTGGTCAACTTCACACACAACCTTTGAATTTCTTCGCAGGTGTGTGCAGGTTTCCTCACGATGTTTTCCTTCACCGTAAGAGCGTCGAATAAACGTACATATGAATTCGAAAATCGAAAACACATTGGTACGTGCCGGGGTTTGAACCATCGAACTTCGGAACGGAAGTCAACGGGCCTAGCCACTTGGCCACCGACGCTCTTAGTAACAATTGGTAATAAAAATATCTCAAATACTGAAATGTTAGGTTGAATGGCTGAGCAAAAATTAAAAAAAACTGAAAAGTAAAAAGCACTAGTGCGGAAAAGTGCTACTTTCCGCACTGTTTGGCTGCTTAGAAAACGCTCTTTTCGAGCACATGCATTGTAAAAAAATGTTTTAGGTCCACATAAGCGTGTCTACTAAGGGAGGTGCACAACGATAGGGGCGCTATCATGGTTAATCCGGCACTGTAGGTATATAGCGTTGGCTGCGTCTGGATGTTTATATGTCGAGGTAGGTGTTGATGATGCTGTGTGTGTGTGTGTGTGTGAGTGCCCCTACGCCATCTTGTTGGCGAGTGCGTGGTGCAGGTTAGCGAGCTGCGCGGTCCACTTGTCGAGCGCCCCGTAGCGCGCCGCGCCCCGCGCCCCGCCCAGCAGCTCCAGCACTGAGTTCACCTGGTCGATGCGCCCGCTGATCGTGCTGCCACAGTTAAACCACTAAGTTATCTTCATACAAACGTGCCGCTGTCGGTTTGAATGTGTGCGTCCGCGCCGCGCGCCGTGTAGGCACGCGCTGTCATGCACACACTAAGCGAAAAATAAGGGGGAATAAGGGGGCTGCAGTATGGGCTCAATGCGATGGCTCAATGCAAGCGTGAGCCTACACGGCGCGCTCACATTCAAACCGAAGCGGCCTGTTGGTATGGAGATAACTTACTGTTCTTAGATTATTGTGGTGCTACCACCAATACAAACAGTATTCAACACTACGGTTTGTTTCATATTAATGCGGACAAAAGGTCATTGACGCCTGCATACAATGCGCACATTTTTTTCAAAAGATACGATAAAACTAAAGGAAATTATCGCAAAATACGAAATTTGTCATACCGTAGTAGAAGGCGGGGTGAGCGTGTGACCTGGCCAGACATTTTGGCGTTACATTATTTTTAATAACTTTCAAGAAAAGAAAGAGGTCAATGAACTTTTGGATTTATATGGAGGGCGGTTGTCTCAAGGTTGTGATTGCTCCAAAGCTCTTCCAAAGGGCATGCATCTTTCTAGTGGTGACATTCTATAAATGTGAGATGACTCTTGTCACAGTAGTGCTTCATGCTACGCCTACTGGCATATTTGTATCTTTCACACACACGAAAGATTTAATATCCGTGATAACACTGTCTAAAAACATGTATTCAATACGTATTGGTTCAAATCCGGTGAAGCTTGATTGGTCGTACCTTTTCGACACAAGCATAGGACAATAAAAAAAAAAATAACCTCTTGGTTATATAAAGTGTCCGGGCTGTGCGGGCGCTCCTATTATACAAAATTATAATGTAAGCCTCGAACTAATATTATTTAATGCCCGAGTTGCCCGACCAATGAAATAAGAAACCTCGCCATATTGCGGAATTTTAATGGAACTAATTTTATAAGGGAAATTGTTGCCATAGTCGTAAATATATACACGTGGCGCCCTCAGAGCAGGTTTCTTATTTCTTTGGTCAGGCTTTAAGTAAGTAACTCTTATAATGGAAATTATTGCCAGAAACATAAAAAAATACATGGCGTCTCCAACGTAGGTTTTTTGTTTGGTCAGGCTTTATAAGACACTAGCTTTCCGCCGCGGCTCCGCCCGCGTTAACAGATTTTCCCTCGGTTAAAGGTAGCCTATATTACTCTGGGTGAATATAGCTTTCTAATGGTGAAAGTTTTTTTAAAATCAGCACAGTAGTTTTTGAGTTTATTCATTGCAAACATACACACACACAAAAATACAAATCTTTCCTCTTTATAATAATAGTATGATGAATACTCACTTGTCTAAAATACAAGTCACCAGGAGATTCTCCACTTCCTTCTCATCAATATTCAGTTCCTTTGATATGAATGGTATGTGAATCCTAGTGTACGGTCCGATCAGTTTTATCAGCACTTGCGTCCTGATGTTCCTTAGCAAGTCTTCGATATGCTCTCTAATGAACGGATCGTCCATTATGTTATTCCTATTGTGCTTTAGAATGGACTCGAATTCGTTAATGTCGTTATTTTGGTACGCGGAGACTAGGTTTGTCATCGCAAGGATTTCTGGGTCGTTTTTGTATGGCTTCGCTTCTTGAGAGTCGAAGGGGTTGATGCCGGATTTCATTAGCCTGGAAACAAGTTGTTTATTGGAAAGTTTGTTGAAGAAAACATTTTGGGAGAAAATGTTTGTTATTGTTAACAGCTCATATAGGACATATATGGGATGGGGTGGGGATGGGGACCCACCGAGGGGCTTGAGCCTACCCTGATATTTAGTACTATTATAATCAAGTTTTTTTGTTGTTTTTAATTGAGTTTGTAAGCAAATATGCTTTGAATTGACGTAATAGGCGAATTTATGTTAAGTTATTAGCAAACCTAACTTGTTGACGAATAATGTAATTAAATACATGCAGTACAACACGCAGAAAAGTTAAGTGTAATTGTAAGCGAAAGTGTTAATGACATGAAATTGTAAGAGTTCAGTGACATTACTAAAGTGTTAGATTACATATAGGTAGCAAGAATATTAAGTGACATAAAATAGTGTTAAGTGACGCACAGTAAATGTTAAGTGACACAAAAGAAAAGTGTTAAATGACACAGCTAAGTGCTTAGTGACATAACAAATGTTAAGTGGCATGTGATGGTTAAGTGACACAGAGGAAGTGTTATATACTGTATGTATATTTATAGTATAGGGTCAATAGTAACAGTAGTGTCACGTTCAATACAAGAAGTGACAGTAGAAGTGTTACGTGTCGTACTGAAAAAGTGTTGTGTCAAACGGCAAAACTGTTAGGTTTCACACAGCAACAATTTTAAGTGTCTACAATAGTGTTAAGTAACATACAACAAAAGTGCTAAGTGACACAGCTAAAGTGCTAAGTGACTCACCTAGAGTGCTAAGTGACACAGCTAAAGTGCTAAGTGACACAACTATAGTGCTAAGTGACACAGCTAAAGTGCTAAGTGACACACTTAGCACTTCAGTAGGCCTACTATGTAAGTAGCGACAGGCTCGAGAAGCTGTCAAACACGACATATTGATAGAACTACTATGGCTCTAATGTCACTATGTCGCGCTTGACAGCTTCTCGAGCCTGTCGCTACATAGTAGACCTACTGAAGTGCTAAGTGACACACCTAGAGTGCTAAGTGACACACCTAGAGTGCTAAGTGACACAGGTGCTAAGTGACACAGCTAAATTGTAAAGTGCGATAGAGAAAAAGTGTAGTGTGTCTCACTCACATGTTAGCGAGCACGAGGTACTTGAGGCAGGTGGTGCGGCGCGGGCTGCCGGACTCGTCGTAGTTCTTGAACGCCTCGAAGAAATCCGTGTGCGCCTTCTCGAACTCACCCTCGCGCAGGTGCATCTTGCCGCCGCATTCTGAACGTTAAAACAAGCCAACAAAGGTTCAAATTACAGTGCGACTAGTAAGCTACTAATGACTTTACGAAGTGGCGTTCAAAATTATGATTTCGCCAATGTCGAGTATACTCCGCTTATTAGAAAGCTTCGAACAAGGAAATAAATCTAATTAAATGGTATTGAATTGTCGTAATACCATATTATGTGCCAGAACGTCAGTAAGTCAGTCGATATTTTGTCTTCGAAACACTATAACACCGGCCTTTCTTCTTCAACACTATATTTTTTATTAATTTGTCTTTTTTGATAAAATTGACAATATTATTATAGTCGTTTTGTTAGTACTAAGCGTTACTAATTTCATATCTTGCTCAACCTATTATCTTCACTTAATCTTACCTAAAAATGTGTTTTTACGTACCATATTTATTACATACCTTAATGTACAGAAGCCAGCTAATGGGGTTGAAAATTCTCACTATGAAATTCACCCCTACCGCTCCGGAATACGTGCCATATGTGCTGGCTACTGTACTATACCTGTTGATTCTCTGTCGGTTAATTTTAGAGTAAGCAGCACCTGAGCTGGACACTCGCACTACGAAATTAGCTTCTACTGCTACGATACAACGGCGCTCTCAGGGTCAATATGTCCAGCCGCATGCGCTGCCTACTGTACCTCTGATGACGCCCATGATGAGCGGGTGCGGTATGGCGCTCTTGATGTGCAGCGACTGTTCGTAGAGCGCCTTCAGTTTCTTGTTGTTCTTCTGCGCGGTGTACATCTGTATCTCCAGCCGCATGCGCTGCCTACTGTACCTCTGATGACGCCCATGATGAGCGGGTGCGGTATGGCGCTCTTGATGTGCAGCGACTGTTCGTAGAGCGCCTTCAGTTTCTTGTTGTTCTTCTGCGCGGTGTACATCTGTATCTCCAGCCGCATGCGCTGCCTACTGTACCTCTGATGACGCCCATGATGAGCGGGTGCGGTATGGCGCTCTTGATGTGCAGCGACTGTTCGTAGAGCGCCTTCAGTTTCTTGTTGTTCTTCTGCGCGGTGTACATCTGTATCTCCAGCCGCATGCGCTGCCTACTGTACCTCTGATGACGCCCATGATGAGCGGGTGCGGTATGGCGCTCTTGATGTGCAGCGACTGTTCGTAGAGCGCCTTCAGTTTCTTGTTGTTCTTCTGCGCGGTGTACATCTGTATCTCCAGCCGCATGCGCTGCCTACTGTACCTCTGATGACGCCCATGATGAGCGGGTGCGGTATGGCGCTCTTGATGTGCAGCGACTGTTCGTAGAGCGCCTTCAGTTTCTTGTTGTTCTTCTGCGCGGTGTACATCTGTATCTCCAGCCGCATGCGCTGCCTACTGTACCTCTGATGACGCCCATGATGAGCGGGTGCGGTATGGCGCTCTTGATGTGCAGCGACTGTTCGTAGAGCGCCTTCAGTTTCTTGTTGTTCTTCTGCGCGGTGTACATCTGTATCTCCAGCCGCATGCGCTGCCTACTGTACCTCTGATGACGCCCATGATGAGCGGGTGCGGTATGGCGCTCTTGATGTGCAGCGACTGTTCGTAGAGCGCCTTCAGTTTCTTGTTGTTCTTCTGCGCGGTGTACATCTGTATCTCCAGCGCGTAGATCTCCAGCAGCTGCGTGCCTTTCTTCAGGTCGTCCTCGCCTTCGTCCGTCTGCTCGAACAAAACAAACACTTACAAATACATTATCTATACTAATATTATAAAGAGGAAAGGTTTGATTGTTTGTTTTTTTGTTTGCATCGAATAGGCTCCGAAACTACTGAACCGATTTCAAAAATTCTTTCACTGTTGGGAAGCTACATTCACCCTGAGTAACATAGGCTATATTTTATTTAAAAAAAATTAGGGATCCTTACTAAAACTTCAATAATGTAACCCAAGGTGTGAAAAAAATACGTAAAATATTCCTAATCATTGAAAATACTCCGAAAGTACTGATTTACGACATACGATTTTGGTGAAAATTGGCACAATGTTTGAATAGACCTTAGGAAAGAACATAGGCTACAATTTACCGCGGGAAATTTTCTCATTCCCACGGGAAAAATAGTTAAAGCGGGCGGAGTTGGCACAAAGATAGAATAGACCTTGCGGAAGAACATAGGCTAACTTTTACCGCGGGAAAATTCCTCATTCCCACGAGAAAAACTATTAACGCGTGCGGAGCCGCGGCGGGAAGCTAGTCTATACTATATCTATAGTAATATTATAAAGAGGAAAGATTTGTATTTTTGTGTGTGTCTAGATAGATAGACCACCGGCGGAGTCACGCGGCCCCTGCGGGGTGTGGGGCGTGGGGCGCTATATCGGCCGGAAAATCATTTTGGCGCGGGGGTTGAGTGTCCTTTCTGTACGGGTTAAAACTATAAAGACATTATTACTGTTATTTACGGGTCTTAGGCGCGATAATTTTAAATAAACGTCGGGCAAAATAAGGTATCGTACGTAATACATACCTACCTATTTAAAATTATCGCGCTAAGACCCGTAAATAACAGTAATAATGTATATAGACATTGCAAGGATAATACATAGCCTATGTTACTTATTTTCTTGTATGCCTAATGACTAAACTCCAAACCGACCTGGCAGCTCTGGTGCAGTTGTTTGAGTATCTTGGCGAGCTTGTTGAAGTCGCCGCGGTCGTAGTACAGCTTGCCGAGCTTGGTGTTGGTCTTGAACCAGAGAGTGACCGCCGGGTTAAACTGACCTGGCAGCTCTGGTGCAGTTGTTTGAGTATCTTGGCGAGCTTGTTGAAGTCGCCGCGGTCGTAGTACAGCTTGCCGAGCTTGGTGTTGGTCTTGAACCAGAGCCGGTCGTTCTTGGCGTCCTTCAGCGCCTCCAGGGTCGTCTCGTAGAAGTCTTGCAATAGCTCCATCTAGGGGAGATGCAGAGTATTACTAAGTTAGTTTTATATAATTAATAGACTAGCTTTCCGCCCCGCCCCGCGTCACGTTGATATTGAGATCGGCCGTTTCGTACTCTCGAATGCTACACTAGCGCCACCTTGGTTTCATATTGGGCGGATATTGAGTGAACTAAATTAAATCGGACATTTGTCAACTCTTGACGGGCAGATTTTCAAGTAGCGGTCTAAAATTGACTTTGATATTGCATTGGGTTGAAATCGGGATCAATTTTGATTTTAAGAGTAAAGCCCCGATCGTCGGTCCATTTACGGGGGTCCGCCTGCCAACGCTAGGTCTTCCGGCGCACGGCCGACACTCAACAACGGCTGAAAGAAGATTTTATAACTTGTAATAAAAGGTGTCAGGTATTTGCATATATCTTTTATGCGCTATTATGCAAGGTGAAAGGATTAAAATATCATTTTAAAAGGTGTTGCCTGAATCTGTGTGGCTGGCAGTAGCTGGATGCGTGCGGCCAAAGATCGGGCTAAAGGCTGGAGCACACCGGTAGCGTACACGTAAGCGTACTTATAATGTACGTATATCAGCTATCTGACACTCATGGTACAGGCTTAGCCAAGTTTGGGGTGAGATATTCCCAAATATTATGTTCCCTCGTCCCCGCCAACGCCGCCTGTACCCCGTAGACGCGGTGAGCTCGACACTGACAAACAGCAGCACCAGGCCCGGCGCACTCCGCGCCAGAGCTCCAGGATGGCCGGGCGGCCTCATCAGTTAGTAGGAAAAACGCGCGCGCTTGTGACGACGTTATTATTTTGTCTGTGGTAATACGGACTCTCGCGGCACGGTCTTAAGGTGCATTTTGTTTTAATACGAGCGCAACGACAAACGGTAGGCTATTATAGCCAGGGTCACATTCGACGCGTTCAAAGTAATTTGAACGTTAGTGGCGTGGTAGCCAGAATTAAATGCGCACGTTTGCTATCAGAGAGTGCGCCTTCTGTACCTATGCTATTATTTATTCTGTGGTAGTACTAACATTCCTTGAGGTAGAGATGTAGTCGAGGATGGAGTTAATGGACTTCTCCGAGTGGTTCCTGGTGACGGCGCTCTTGATGTACGTCAGCAGCTGCTTGTAGCGGGACATCATCTCCGTGAAATTGCTCTGCACAAAAACAAAAATAAAATAAAAAAACAAACCGGTATCTGGAAATAAAATATAAAACTACCTAACATTACATTTTTTAACATCAAAAATGGCGTAGAATTCGCCGACAAGAGCGCGGCTCTTAAGTGCGAGGAGAGAACTACTTTAACAGATTATTTTGTTTTCTTTTTTAATATTATTAATTTGCATATGAGCAAATAACAACTGCGTAGAAGATATTACTGGAGAAAGAAAAAAATAAGTTTGCCTAAAAAAGAGATTGCTATCATAGCAATAAGAATACCTTTTGTCTTATTGTAATACTTTTTATTAAATTAAGTGTCAATAAAATATATTTATTGTATTGTGTTGAAATATATAGAAATAGGACACTGTTTCTAATTTTCTGTTAGCTTTATTACTATTTAAAAAAAAATATTTATAAGCCTTAAATTTTAAAACTATTCAGTTTTATATTCAGGGTTGGAAAACAAATGTTTTTTTCTAATTTCCGAGATAATTGCTTGAAAAGCTCAATGTAAGATATTTAATTGGTAACTACATGTTACTTACCAACTTGAAGTTAATTTTAATCATTTGTTTGAGCGCTTTGAAGCCCCACTCTCCCTTCTCTCCTCCCTCCAGTTCCAGAACCTTCTGAAAGCTGAGGAGAGCACTTTTGGGCTCATCTTCTTTGAGAGCCTTGCTGTTGTAATATTGATTTTCTAAGTCTACATCAGGTTCAGAGTTGCTGTCTTCCGAGTATTCCTAAATGAACAAAAAAAATAGATTAATGTGGTTTTGACTTATTGTTTGTTGGAAATAAATAATAATACAGTTGTGATCACAGTGGATCAATAGCCAAATTCGAGGAAACATATTAAGGCGAAACAGACCATAAAATGATCAAATCTGTTTTTTTTTTCGGCTCTGTGAGAGTAATGCACAGCGGCTCAATAAGACACATTATATAAAACCTTTATTGCATTACGCATTGTACTTTGTCTAAAAATCTAAAATAAATTGTGCTAGTATTTATGGTTAGGACAGATGAAGCAAGCTGTTAGATGAAGACTGTTTGACCGAGACTGACTCGACTCGAAAGACTATAAGTACTAAGAAGTTTTTAGTTTAGATACAAATACAAATATTCTACAGAAACAAAGAAACAAACAAAAGATATAAAAAAAAATTACCAATGAATCAGGATCAGGTATGTGGATATTCATGGTGATTTATGGCAGTAATACAAAGTTCGTGTGATAGATATAGTGGGGTTCTTGAAACATTTTAGAAGAAACAAGCGAACAAGCAAGGAATCAGCTGGAAACCATCGAGGAAGTGAGAAATATACGAAAATCTAAACTAAGAAACATAACCATAAAAGGGTTCATTCATACCAAGCCGTAATCCTCCTCTTCTTCGCACATATAGTCGTCGTCATTATCAGACATTATTGTGCACTTTTTTCACTTAATATTATTAGTATTAATAATAAAAATCGCAGAAGAAAAATATTTTGCTTGACAAAGCGATTTATTTGACATTTGATTGAGACATTTCACGTGTCCCTATAATGCACGACCTGATAATTTATAGCTCTGAATGCACGCTTTTTTTTAATGGATAGATATTATGATGATGTAGTTCATGGACTTAGTAACATAGTTAGTAATTATGTTACTAAGTCCATGGTCAAGTTTTAACTTATTAATTCTAGTTAGGTAGGTAGGATTCACAAGGCAGGCACATTTGTATGAGGTTAATACATAGGTATTTACATACATTACAATACACTACGGACGGACTACGTACGGCTACGTACACATTTTGCTACGTACGTACGCGGTACACGGTGACAGATCTGAATATTTTTGAACGAAAACCGGCTTAACGAATATGTGCGCTGATTGGTTTAAATCTCAACCAATAGGAGAATGTACAGTTTTACCGCGGAAAAGTTGTAGTTCTTGCATTGTAAAAATACGTACTTCTAAAAAGAAAAATAAGTATGCCTATCATTCAACTTTATGTAACAATACTATTTTATAATATCCGTGGCAAAATATTCACATCAACTGTTTTTAATCCTTGAAAAGTGGGGATAACTACTTTCCCGCTATTTTTCGTGAAAACAGCTGTGAGTGGTTGAAAGGATTTGTAAAGTTTGTTCCGATTACAATATTTGTGATGATATTCTACATTATTCTGGAAGCATTTTTAGCAATATCTTTTTCATTTATTAAAAAAAATTCTTATAAAAAGTATAAAACATAATATGTATTTTTCAATATTGGTTATATTTTTAAATTACTTTGAACTTGATATCTTTATTAAAAATATTTTTTTACATTTTCAGCAGCATTTTTGAATTCGGAACGCTAATCTTCCCGCTGTAATTTTCGGACCAGCTGGCTCAGCTGGCTGTGTTGTTGTGAGTGACGACGTAGAAAACTAACCTCTAGCGAAGAAAAAAATAGGCATTCGCACTGTTGCTGTATAAAGAGTAGACGTGTGTTAATACAGTTCGGACTTTAATTAAATTTAAAAGCATTAATACAAAATGTCTCAAAATCTCGAGAAGGAAAACCTCCACCACGGCCTCAACAACGTACACATCAAGGTATGTTTCACCCTTATCTGCCGCATATTTTCGTTTTTAATTTGTATAATGAACTAATTAAATATCTTTATTCGTAGTCTCCCGTCAAAAATAACGTATTGAAAGTTCAAAATGGGAACGTAAATGAACACAAAGAGCAAGACAAAATGGAAACTGCTTCCATCGAAAAAGAAGAAGAAGCGCCTGAATTTGACCCGAGCCTGGAGCCCTTGTTGAGGGACAACCCCCGACGATTCGTTATATTCCCTATCCAGTACCCAGACATCTGGAATATGTACAAAAAAGCTGAAGCTTCATTCTGGACTGTGGAAGAAGTTGATCTATCAAAGGTAACCTATTTCCCCTATGTAAATAACTGGTACTACACATCGTAATGCAACAGTAGGTATGGTTCTTTCTTCACATCATCATTAAATACCATTACACTATAGGTAAATCAGGTAATAGTAGGTATTTAATTTGTACTTTGTCTTTAATAATGCCTCAGTTTATGTTCAGTCTTCATACATAAAAATATTGTAAACTTCAATATTATTTTCATACTTAAAGGACCTATCAGACTGGGAGTCTCTGAAAGACTGTGAAAGGCATTTCATCAAGCATGTGCTGGCATTCTTCGCTGCGTCAGATGGAATTGTCAACGAAAACCTTGTGGAGCGCTTCTCACAAGAGGTACAGGTGACAGAAGCCCGCTGCTTCTACGGTTTCCAAATCGCCATTGAGAACGTCCACTCAGAGATGTACTCTCTACTCATTGACACATACGTCAGGGATCCTAAGGAGAGGTACGTTTGAATTGTTTATAAAGATGTAAAAAAAAATTATGCTGTCTTTGTTTTACTTAAGTATCTGTCTGAAGCTATTCACCCATGTTTTCTCACTCTCTTTATTAATTAGGAAAATAAAACAGCTTAAAAGGTATAAGTAATACTTAGAAAATCTGTCTTTATTAACTACTTCATTTAGTTGAATCTCAGCTAGCTAGCACCAGTATTATAGTAATCAATTTACTTCTAGAGTTAATAAATAGGTAATTATGTACCCTGATAAGGATTTCCTGTTAACTTTTTATCTGGCACTCCATGAACAGTACATACTCATTGTTTTTTTTTGTAATCTATGCTTTATATTATTCATCTAACATTATATTTGCATTATTGTTACTGATTCAAACAATCAAGGTATTGTGTAGAGTACATGCCATAAATATGTGCCATTACTTTTATTTTTACTTTATCATCTCAGCTGAAAGACGTCCACTGCTGGACAAAGGCCTCCCCCAAGGATCTCCACAATGATCGGTTTTTACTGATTTGAACAAATCTAATGTATTAAAAATATTGCATTAATTTATTGCAAACTAGTTTCTCGCCGCGACTCCGCCCGCGTTAATTAGTTTTTCCCGTGGGAATGGGGTATTTTCCCGCGGCAAAAGTTAGCCTATATTCTTTCGCAAGGTCTATTCTATCTTTGTGCCAACTCCGCCCGCTTTAACATTTTTTCCCATGGGAATGAGAAATTTCCCCGCGGCAAATCGTAGCCTATGTTCTTTCCCAAGGTCTATTCTATCTTTGTGCCAAGTTTTACCAAAATCGGCGGGCAGAGCCGCGGCGGAAAGCCTGTCAAGAATTAAGTTCCGTCCGACACAGTAATAGACGTCTTCGGATTGGGAACTGAATGTAACCCTGGACCCTGTATCGGATCGGACAATCTCCGGGCTGTGTTGAAGCCTAAGGCACCTATTTCACGGGAGACAAAAGACGAAAGGGACTCAGTTATGCGTTAGAATGAGATACAAATACACCGCGCTCATTTTTGCGCATAACAGCGTCCTGTTCGTCTTTTGTCTTTTGACTCTCGTGAAATACCAGCCAAACAAGTTCTTCCATTGGGACCACGTGACTGACACAAGTCTACGTCATTTTGCGCTGTTCATCCTTGTCTATCGCCGCAAGTGGAATTGGATCGGTCACACGCTCCGAAGGGATCCTGACCACATTCCGAGGCAAGCCCTGGACTGGAATCCCCAAGGAAAGCGGAAACGTGGCCGCCCTATGCAATCCTGGCGGCGGACGATCATCGCAAAGGCGGCGACTATCGGCAAAACGTGGAGCGAAATTAAGCGCGAAGCTCACGACAGAACGCGATGGCGGAGCACTGTGGACGCCCGGCCCTCTGCCCCATCTAGGGGACATAGGATATTAAGTCAAGTTAAGTCATCCTTGTCTATAACACGCATTCGACAAGGATGAACAGGCAAAATGACGTAAAAAAAAATGACGTAGGCTTGTATCAGTCACGTGGTCCGAATGCAAGACCTTGTTTTCGTAGACCATGTACCAGCCTAAACTGGTGGTTGTAGGGACTTCCTGTTCAACGCGATCGAGACGCTGCCGTGCGTGAAGCGCAAGGCGGACTGGGCGCTGCACTGGATCGGGTCGCAGCGCGCGTCCTTCGGGGAGCGCATCGTGGCCTTCGCCGCCGTCGAGGGCATCTTCTTCAGCGGCAGCTTCGCCTCCATCTTCTGGCTCAAGAAGCGCGGCCTCATGCCGGGGTTAACCTTCAGCAACGAGCTCATCTCAAGGGACGAGGTATGTCAAAATACTTCGTGTGTATTATAATAATATATGTAATTCAAAGAGTTCAAAGATATTTTTTTTTTAACTTTTGGATGTTACATCACTTAGTTAAGTCATTTAAATTATCTTTTCTGGCGAATTCAAAAACTTGGCTGTCTTCTGTGGAGAAGAGCTCGCCGAAGAATATAACATCATCATCACTTCTGTGGCTTCATCTAGTCTGTGTACCATCCGATCTAGATAAAAGATTCGTTAGGATATTTGCCACTTATTCGCAGGAACACTACAACACAAGGAATGCAGTAAAAATTAGATTTGTCATCCATCGTCACGCTAAATAGTCCGGTCAATAAAGAAATGTAGAGTGCGTGAGCGGGAGCCTAAGCGATTTCTTCAGAAACTTATTCAGAGTGCTTAGGGATAAAACATACTAAAAGTCCCGACGTCTAGGAGGTGAGCTGGAGGGGGGAGGGGGGGTTAAAGGTCTCATTTTTAAGTTTTTCGCCAATATTACAGAAACGGTGCGTTGTAGCAAAATATGATCTTAGATGAAATGAAAGCTTATAAAATTCTCTACAACTTTTACTCTATATCAATTTTTCATATTCCTAACCGTTTTTGAACTACACGCTCCTGAAATGTAGGAAGTACTGTTTAGTAGGGGATTTATTGAAATGTTTGTATGGGAAACATTTTTTATTGGACGAGTCGACGAAACTTGGCATGGTTATAGAATAGGTGATCCTAAGTAGAAATCCACCGGGACCCATGACTTGTACTCCCTCTGAAGCCGGGGGGAGGGGGGTGAAGTTGGATTTTGCTGCCCTTTTTGTTGACGCTATATCTCTAAAACCGTAAGTACTATGACAAGTTTGGTATCATTTTTGAATAACTTGTTAACGTAGAATTTATTTTCGGTATTATAAAATAGGGTGGCCATACAAAAAAACTAAATTTTAGGACAAAATTCACAAAACACTTTAAGTCTTTTAACATAAATGTCGTTTACTTTTCCCATGGGAATGGTATTGATACAAAAAAAATATGGTCGGGTAGCAGCATTCACGGGCTTTACAAATATATAACTTTTATGGCACTTACTTGATAAAAAATGGGTTAAAAAAATAAAATTGCATGTGCGGCAGCCAAAGGTAATGAACATGGAACTAGCTCCAAGACCAAATTTGTCCCAAAATAGTGGTATTAAGGGGTGATAATGTATGGCAGAAATGTTGTGGGTATTACAAAACCTTCCAAACATATAGGAGATGTAGAAATTCAGGTTAGAATGGACAGTTAGAGCGGCCGGAACAAACGGTAGGAGATTAAGAGTTGTTTTTTTTTAACAAGTAAGTGCCTTAAAAGTTATATATTTGTAAAGCCCGTGAATGCTGCTACACGACCATATTTTTTTTGTATCGATACCATTCCCATGGGAAAAGTAAACGACATTTATGTGGAAAGATTTAATCTGTGTTTTGCGAATTTTGTCCTAAAATTTAGTTTTTTTGTATGGCCACCCTATTTTATAATACCGAAAATAAATTCTACGTTAACGAGTTATTCGAAAATGATACCAAACTTGTCATAATACTTACGGTTTTAGAGATATAGCGTCAACAAAAAGGGCAGCAAAATCCAACTTCACCCCCCTCCCCCCGGCTTCAGAGGGAGTACAAGTCATGGGTCCCGGTGGATTTCTACTTAGGATCACCTATTCTACAACCATGCCAAGTTTCGTCGACTCGTCCAATAAAAAATGTTTCCCATACAAACATTTAAATAAATCCCCTACTAAACAGTACTTCCTACATTTCAGGAGCGTGTAGTTTAAAAACGGTTAGGAATATGAAAAATTGATATAGAATAAAAGTTGTAGAGAATTTTATAAGCTTTCATTTCATCTAAGATCATATTTTGCTACAACGCACAGTTTCTGTAATATTGGCGAAAAACTTAAAAATGAGACCTTTAACCCCCCCCTCCCCCCTCCAGCTCACCTCCTAGACGTCGGGACTTTTAGTATGTTTTATCCCTAAGCACTCTGAATAAGTTTCTGAAGAAATCGCTTAGGCTCCCGCTCACGCACTCTACACCCCCCTTTGAGCCATTCGTTGACCGGACTAAAAAGTAAAAAAAGAGCTTGAAAGGGTTTAAATTGGCTAGCTAAGGAAAATCTTTTTCTTTTATAGAGAGCAGTATTTTTATTTTTGTGTTAATTAACTCAGGGAGTGGGTGGTGGCCTTGGACCTGCCTTTTATAATATAAACCACAAATGAAAATAATTTAAAAGAAAAATATCTTGAGGTAAAAAATATCTTCAGGTAGATTTTATAATCTGCCAGAATCAGAACTAAATTATTCTGTCAGAATCAGGGCGCCAGTGGTTTATATCATAAAATGGATCAAGACAGTACTGTGTGCAATAAAATAAATACCAGGGAACCTTTTAAATCATATTTAATTTAACATGACAACCATTTAAAAAGGTTTGAGAATATCTGGTGAAATGAACAGAAACATAAAATATCACCGCTGTCTTCACAGAGAACTATTCGTGTAACAGTAATAATATACAAGTTTACATACTTAAAATTACTAATTACGCTTCACTGTTATGAAGATACATGTCCAGCCGTTGGATAAAAAGTAATATAGATTTATCAATTACCTACATGGTATTGAAATGAAAAGGTGCACAGTACTAGAAACCAGGCATAAAAAAAAACGTGGTTTTAAAGAAAACCTTTTAGAGAAAGATAGGTAGATACATAGTACCAGAAACCTAAATGTGTGTGGGGCAAAGCCAAAGCCCTACATAAAAACCCAGCCTAATAGCTGCATATAAAAACTTGCATGGAAAAAACCTGCATAACAGAGAACCCTGCATATCAAGAAAACCCTGCAACAAAGAGAAAACTTGTTACAGTGATGAACGTCTAACAGAAATCTTTAGTTTTGAATTAGCATAATATTTCAAAGCACTTACCCATTATGGGGTTTTCAATGTTAAGAAACCATGGTGGGAACAGAGCCCGGACGACAGCCACCTCAAGATGTCCGCGCCATGTCTAAAGAACAAACCACGTGTGTTACCAAAAAGGTTCAAAACCAAACAGTAGAATGAGAATTTGAGGTCTCAATAAATATCCCAACAGACTTACCGAGGATTCAATCAACTTTTTCTTTAAGAGTCCAGACCGGAAAGGGGTCTCTGAACAAACATCCTTCACATACCTATTAAAGAAAGAGAAACCAATTAATCAAAAAGGTTTTAAAACATAACTATCGAACATGGAATTGAGAATCCATTTGGATAATTTACACTTACCGTTGTCCATCATAATTTCACTTGAATATAGTGTTGCTGCTATAACGCAAAGAAGAAAATGAACGAGTCATTCCTCGAATCACTTTGACAGACCGCGCGTTCCGAAACGCAACACCAAAACAATCAAGCCAGAATTCTTTTTGAGGAAATAAATTATTTTTAATTTTATTTTAAACAAATTAAGGAAAAACAAAAGGAATAATAATCCATTTGGATAATGGTAAATAACCTGTATTTCCAAGACTAATATTATTGAACAAATTTATACGAAAACACTAACTGTCATTTCGACTATTAGAAACGTTCCGAAACTTGACTCCTGTGCTTAAAAAAAAAATATTTTAGATTTATGGCTTTGGATACTACCTCTTTTGGAAGAAGTCGAGAATAAAATGAGTTAAAAAATTATCAACGCCAATTAATTTGGAAAAACAACTAGTAATTTCTACGAGGTATTATTTTTATCAAACGACAAAAAAACGGTGTTACAGTTCATCTTTAGTTGGGAATGAAAAATTTTATTTGAAAATTTTAATTTTCAAATAAAATTTTTCGCTACCGATCTACATGAGGTAGTAACGAAAAGCTAACTGGAAACAAAACCACCGAACATGGTTTTGAAAAACCAGAATTCAAAAGCTAAAAGAAATTCACTACCAAAGAGCAAATTTTTAAAGGGAAACGAAAAATAAAGAACGTTATTTTCCTGAAAATAGAACTACAACTATATGCAGTATTGACCAGAAAAACAGTTTCTGTCAAAAAGAAAACACATTCCAAACTCAAAAGAGTTAAGGAACTTCCCTTCCTTATAAGGAGGTTTGCTACTATGAGCTAAAAAATTTGCTACTACGAGCTAAAAAGACTTGCTACTATGAGCTAAGTATACCAGAAGAAAACTTCTGTCCAAGAAATATCAGGTTCTGAACTCACCAGAGTTGAAGAACTTTCAAGAGAAAATATTGTAGTCATCATCACTATGGATGCTAAATGACTTAAAATATAAAGCTGGCTACTACGAGCTGCATATACCAGAAGGTAACTCCTGTCAAAGAAATATCAGGTTCTGAACTCACAAGAGTTAAAGAACTTTCAAAAGAGAATACATGAAGTCATCACCACTATGGGTGCAAAATGACTCAAAATATACTAACTTAAATATAAAATAGACAAAGTGTTTTCAAATTCAAGTTTGAGAAAAACACAGTATGTACTTAAACTACTACCAAAAGAAAATGAAAAACAACCTTAACATAAAACGACAAAAATTTGTCCTTAACAATTAAAATAGTCCATAGTCTTGTTTTAGTCTGTATGCATACTTATCGTCTTGGTTTGTCACATTAAAAGTCAAAGTCCATTACGCTAAGATAGGAAAACTTAAAATATATATTGTAAATACCACCCGAAGAGAATATTTATTTAACTTAACACACTTATATACACCTACTATGTTTCAACCACCTTCGTTATGACCGCGGATGATCAAATCTTTGATATGGAACGTACCAAGGGACTTACCCTCCAAACTTTTGAGAGAGTAGACCAACTTACTTAATTTCTTATCCACGACACACTTTTCAAACTTGGGAGCTAACTTTGCTGAAAAGTGTTTTGGAGCACAAGATAAAGGAAAACACCTTTTATAAATTATTTGACCTTCGCTTAACTCTAAAGGTCTTTTTCTTAAATTATAATATTTACAGTTTTGTTGATATGCCTTATGTAAATGACATTTTACTTGTTTATAAACATCTTGAAGTTTGGGAAGTTTTTCCGCAAACTCTTGTGAATCAGTATTTAAAGCAGACCCATCAAAAGGTGTCTGAGAAATATGCGTAGCACCATCAAGAATCATTTCACGACCATGATTTAAGAAGAAAGGAGTGAATTTAGTTCCATCATGAACACAAGTGTTCAATGCACATTGAATCTCCGGAATGTTTTGATCCCATTTTCGGTGATCAAAACGCACATACGAGGCAATAGCACGAACAATATCTCGGTTCACTCGTTCAGTTTGATTAGTTTGAGGATGATAACGGGGATTATAAAATATATGAGGAACGCCTGCATTAGTAAGTAGATCCCGAAATTCTTTAGAAGTAAACTGAGCTCCATTGTCGGTATAAAGAACACGACAAACACCATGTACAAGAAATACACCATTATACATACATTTGCAAATGGCTTTTGCAGTTGCGTTTCTCAAAGGAAAGAGTAGTACGTATTTACTGAAATAGTCTGAGACTACAAACAAATATTGGTTCCTAGAATAAGATGGAGGAAATGGACCGAGAATATCACAAGAAATTGCTTCCCACGGCTTTGTTACTTGACGTGGTTCGCCCATGAATCCTGCACGAGCAGTATTAACAGGTTTATATGTATTGCAAGTTTCACAATTACTAACATATGATTTTACATCTTCAAATAAAGAAGGCCAGTAATAAATAGCAGAAATCTTTTTATGCGTTTTAGCAACACCAAAATGACTAGCTGACGGATCATCATGATATTTTTCAATTATTTCAAGACGCTTTTCTAAGGGTACAACAATTTTCCAATCATGTTGAGAAGTGATATTATATTTATTTTTAGAAAGTCTATAAAGTTTTCCCTCTAAGATGGAAAAATTTGGAAACTTCTTTGCATTTTCAGCACAACCCGTAAAAATTTTAATATACCATGGGTCAGTTATAGTATGAGGATCAATTTCAATAGAGGCGATTTTAATTCTAGAAAGAGTATCAGGTAATACATGTTCTTTACCTTTTCTGTGAATGATTTCAAAGGTAAATTGGCTTAGACGACATGCCCACCTATTAAGACGGCCAGTGGGATTTTTTAGTTTATAAAACCACTGTAAGGAGGCATGATCAGTAACAATGTAACATAATTTGCCTTCAACGTAAGATCTATATTGTTCTAAAGCATAAATGACTGCGAGCAGTTCTCTTTCTGTTGCAGTATAGTTAATCTCTTGAGCATTTAAAGTTCTACTACAATAAGCTATAGGGTGATCCACCCCATCTACTTTTTGAGTCAAAACGCCGCCAATAGCAAAAGATGACGCGTCTGTATGAATATAAAAAGGCAAAGTAAAATCAGGACATTTTAAAATAGGAGCAGAGATTAAAGCATTTTTAAGTACAGAGAAAGCTTCATCTGTTTCTTTGGTCCAAGCAAAAGGAACTTTTTTACTAGTAAGACGAGTCAAAGGTCTAGCTTTACGAGAAAAATCTTGGATAAAACGGCGGTACCACCCTGCCATACCAAGAAAACGTTTGACTTCCTTAGCATTAGAAGGCACAGGAAAGTTCGTTATAACTTCCACTTTGGAAGGGTCAGTTCTTAATCCATATCGATCAACAACATAACCAAGGTATCTTAGTTCTGGACGACAAAAGAGAGACTTTTTCATGTTAATTGTAAGGTTAGCAGATTTTAACTTTACATAAACTGATTCCAAAATTCTAATATGTTCTTCAAATGAATTAGTACAAATTATAATGTCATCTATGTAACAAAATACTTTATTATCAAATTGTGCAGCAAAAAGGTTATCCATTAATCGTTGCATGGTGGCTGAAGCACCAACAAGACCAAAACACATTACATTATAGTGGAACAAACCACGTCCTGGTACAGTAAAAGCAGTCTTTTCCTTTGAAGAAGGAGAAAGAGGTATTTGATGATAAGCTGCACTTAAATCCAAGGATGTAAGAAATTTAGCATCCCTGAGGTTGTCAAGAATGTAACTAATATAAGGGAGAGGATATGCGTCTGTTTTAGAAACAGCGTTAATCATACGGCTATCCAAACAGGTACGGACAGAGCCGTCTGGTTTCGGTACTAAAGTAACCGGAGAGTTCCAAGGTGAATTTGATGGTTCAACAATATTAAGTTTCAACATACGATCAAGATCATCATCTAGCAACTTTAATTTTTCTGGACTTAATCTGTAATACCTTTGTTTGATGGGTTTAGAATCCCCTGTATCAATATGATGTTGGGCAAGATGGGTACGACCCAGTCCAACTTTTTCAGTATCTATTTGAGAGAAGAGAGACTTCATGTGATTCAGTTCTTCAATTTGTTTTTCAGTTAAATTATCTATGTTTCTTAAACCATTTTCTGGAATATTATCAATTTTATCTACGTTATTACAAGAAATAGACTTTATGCAAGACAGAACTTCAGGAGCAAGGTTGAATGCTTTCCAAAAATTTATACCAAAGTGAATAGGAAGTTTGATTTGAGGTTGAATGTAAAATCTTATAATTTTAACAATCTTTTTATATAAAATGGGAACATCCATATAATATTGACAATAATATTCGGCACCGTTAGCAACACGTATATAACATGGTTGTTTAAGATTTTGCATCGGAATACCAAGATCAAGAAAAACCTTATGAGCATTATCTCCTAATATCGAACAAGCAGCACCACAATCTAATAAACCACTAACACAAATGTCATATACTTTCACAGTTAAATAGGGTCGCTTATCAGAAAGAGGAGGTTTAAAATATGTCTCCCTGCAAGTAGAAGCACTCAGAGAGACTGACTTATTCAGTTTTTTGACTTATTACACTTTGGGCAGTCAGGAGTTTTTACATTTTGTTTGCCGCATTTAAAGCAAACAATATTTTTAGATTTATAACATTGAGAAGTAGAATGATTATTTTTACCGCATCTAAAGCAATGAGCAGAAGAGTTTTTATTAGCCTCAACCGAAGTCGACTGATGTACAGACGAAACATTTTTATTATTAACATTGGGATTATGTGATTTAAAAGTTTTACTTTTATAATTAAAATCAGGAACACATGTAGTGTCCTTGGAAGTAACAGGTTCTACAAAATTGGAGATACGAGCCTTATTGAGTTCAAGTTTTTTACAAAGTTCTCGCAGATGAGAAATGGATTTGACATCAATTAATGCGAGTTCTCGACTATATTCAGGTCTTATGTTTCGTAAAATAATGTCAAGTTGTTCTTCGTCATATAATTTTTTAGTAAGTCGGGACATCATTCCCAAAATGATAGACAGGAAAACCACAATCGATTCATCCTTTGCTTGTGTTCGAGAATGTATCTCTTGTAAAAGCCGAAAGTCAAAATCAGCAATGTCAAAGTCAGAGCGTAAAGCGTTAATGAGTGAATCATAATCATGATATGCGTCTTTATTAGCACGATACCAATACAAAGCAGGTCCTTCAAGGATTTCTGGAAAACCAGTATATATTGTTTTTTTAGGTATATTACGAGCAAGCTGTAATTCTTCCAAGCGAGCTATGAAAGCACGAACACACGAGTCACCACGATATTTCAAATTCAAAGAATTCAAATTACAGGAAGTAGCCGGTTGATAAATAATAGTTTTGTGAACGGGAGAAGGAACAGAGTCTTCGTCATCCGTTTCAGAATCAGATGACTTGGCCTGATCTGACAAAAATTTAATCAAAGAGTTTTGAAGCACCAGCAGTTCCTGGTGAGGATTACTAATTCGCGACAAACGAACCAAAAGATAATTAGCACGTCCGCATAGACGAGCACGAACATTTGCAGTGAAGAAGGACGGACCTTCCCCAGCATTACACGATGAAAGAAATTCATTGCCTTTGGCAATCATCAATTTAGTTTCTTCTTCTATAGTTATCGAAGAATTATTAGAAGATGGCTTTATACTACCCCTCCTAGAAAGTTTTAAAGTTTCACGTAATAATTTACGCAAATTATCCACAGAAGCAGTAATGTCAAAAGATATGTTCCTAATTAGGAGTTCGTGAGTTATCTCATCTTTTAAAAGAAAATTAACATTACAATTTAAAGTATCCATTGTAACAATATAAAGTATAGTGAGTACTCTTTACTTACAATATAGCTGTAAAATACAGCACCAAAACGTTCAATATAGAAACCTTAATACTTACAAGAAGCACTTAAGTACTAGAAATAATATAGTATGTATAACTGTTTTTTGAGAGAAAAAACATATTTAAATTAAATTTTCATTCCACACAGCACTAATCTTACAGTGCCCCACGTTGGGCGCCACTGAAAGGGTTTAAATTGGCTAGCTAAGGAAAATCTTTTTCTTTTATAGAGAGCAGTATTTTTATTTTTGTGTTAATTAACTCAGGGAGTGGGTGGTGGCCTTGGACCTGCCTTTTATAATATAAACCACAAATGAAAATAATTTAAAAGAAAAATATCTTGAGGTAAAAAATATCTTCAGGTAGATTTTATAATCTGCCAGAATCAGAACTAAATTATTCTGTCAGAATCAGGGCGCCAGTGGTTTATATCATAAAATGGATCAAGACAGTACTGTGTGCAATAAAATAAATACCAGGGAACCTTTTAAATCATATTTAATTTAACATGACAACCATTTAAAAAGGTTTGAGAATATCTGGTGAAATGAACAGAAACATAAAATATCACCGCTGTCTTCACAGAGAACTATTCGTGTAACAGTAATAATATACAAGTTTACATAC
This sequence comes from Teleiodes luculella, assembly GCA_948473455.1. Taxonomy (NCBI): domain Eukaryota; kingdom Metazoa; phylum Arthropoda; class Insecta; order Lepidoptera; family Gelechiidae; genus Teleiodes; species Teleiodes luculella. The sequence continues at coordinate 2,144,108 of OX419583.1, read as the reverse complement.
TTAAAATTACTAATTACGCTTCACTGTTATGAAGATACATGTCCAGCCGTTGGATAAAAAGTAATATAGATTTATCAATTACCTACATGGTATTGAAATGAAAAGGTGCACAGTACTAGAAACCAGGCATAAAAAAAAACGTGGTTTTAAAGAAAACCTTTTAGAGAAAGATAGGTAGATACATAGTACCAGAAACCTAAATGTGTGTGGGGCAAAGCCAAAGCCCTACATAAAAACCCAGCCTAATAGCTGCATATAAAAACTTGCATGGAAAAAACCTGCATAACAGAGAACCCTGCATATCAAGAAAACCCTGCAACAAAGAGAAAACTTGTTACAGTGATGAACGTCTAACAGAAATCTTTAGTTTTGAATTAGCATAATATTTCAAAGCACTTACCCATTATGGGGTTTTCAATGTTAAGAAACCATGGTGGGAACAGAGCCCGGACGACAGCCACCTCAAGATGTCCGCGCCATGTCTAAAGAACAAACCACGTGTGTTACCAAAAAGGTTCAAAACCAAACAGTAGAATGAGAATTTGAGGTCTCAATAAATATCCCAACAGACTTACCGAGGATTCAATCAACTTTTTCTTTAAGAGTCCAGACCGGAAAGGGGTCTCTGAACAAACATCCTTCACATACCTATTAAAGAAAGAGAAACCAATTAATCAAAAAGGTTTTAAAACATAACTATCGAACATGGAATTGAGAATCCATTTGGATAATTTACACTTACCGTTGTCCATCATAATTTCACTTGAATATAGTGTTGCTGCTATAACGCAAAGAAGAAAATGAACGAGTCATTCCTCGAATCACTTTGACAGACCGCGCGTTCCGAAACGCAACACCAAAACAATCAAGCCAGAATTCTTTTTGAGGAAATAAATTATTTTTAATTTTATTTTAAACAAATTAAGGAAAAACAAAAGGAATAATAATCCATTTGGATAATGGTAAATAACCTGTATTTCCAAGACTAATATTATTGAACAAATTTATACGAAAACACTAACTGTCATTTCGACTATTAGAAACGTTCCGAAACTTGACTCCTGTGCTTAAAAAAAAAATATTTTAGATTTATGGCTTTGGATACTACCTCTTTTGGAAGAAGTCGAGAATAAAATGAGTTAAAAAATTATCAACGCCAATTAATTTGGAAAAACAACTAGTAATTTCTACGAGGTATTATTTTTATCAAACGACAAAAAAACGGTGTTACAAGCTTAAAGCGGACTTTGCGGTGAGCCATCTTTAGTGTCCCATTGACTCGATTTCTAGGGAAAAAACATTCCATAAGATTCGCTTCTAGCGGAAAATTCCTGTAAAACAGATCTTTGTATAAGGTTGTGTTGTAATATTAGGTACTATGTTCTTGCAAAGTGGTTCGACAAACATACTTGAAATTTGATACTATTTGCTGATTCTAACACTATAATTTTTACCTACTTGTATAGTTAGCATCAAAAACGCTGTAAATCCCCCTTTTTTGTTACGACCGTATTAATGCGCGGTTAGTTTCCGCTCGACATAGCAATATGACGAATGAGTCATTGCGGTTAACGAACGCTAAGTTTGGCGGGAAACAGCAGCGGTTATCGAATAGCAGGTTATTTTTAAACACTAACGTGGCGCGACTTTCGCGCGTTTTTCGGAGAATATCGTCGGCAGTGTAGTGGCAACGGCCTCCTTCTTGGGAGGCCAACTGGGAGACAGGCAGGTTCGAGTCTGACCATACGTGCTTGTGATTTTCGAATTCATATTACGAACGTTTGTTTAACTTTTTACGATGAAAAAATATCCAGATTATGAAATTTGTGCCACGAATAATAGCAGTATTTGATGATTAAAAACTACTTTGCTTAAATTCGAGTTGGTTCCGTTTATTTCTAATTGATTCGCCTTTACATATTATCCCAATTATTCCACCCAACTGGTTTACAGCCGAACATTGATATAGATATTTTTTTACTGCCTTTTTCAGAATTGAAGGATCGTTGACCTGTTTACTGAAGTCATCGTTATCTATCAGATCAAATGCTTTGACTTCTTTACACACTTTATTTCGTATTGCAGAAATATTTGTGAACTTAGTAATAAATAAGCAAGTTATCGCTGTTGATAGCGCGCTTTCATAAAACTAAATAAACGAATGATAAGGACGTGTGATACAATTTTTTTGTCGTTTATATTAACTGACCTATTTCTTTGCAAATATGTTATCTTTCGTGCGTTCTCGTTACACGAATGAGAGTAACGGTTATTTGGAAGTTAAAGTCTAAAATATATCAAGTCTTAAAAATATTAGTAAAACTAAATTTTGCGATTTCTATGACTTGTCTTTCTGGAGGGGTTTTGCAAATATATATATTTAAATAAATGCAAATCCTAACCTAATATAAATAAACGGGTTTAGTTTTATTTAGAGCTAATGCTAACATTATAGTTTTAAAACATTAGTCGATTGTAGTAGACTTCCTTTGTTCTTACCAAGGCTAAGCCCCACGCTAACTTTTGCCACAAGTATACACTTTGCTTTCCCCTTAAAATAGTTATCCACTCATTGGACGATAAAGCCGCCTTTTGTACACTTATTTCTGTAAATTGTATTTTTTCTTGTATTTTGTCTGCCCCTTCATACAGCCCGACACTTTGCTTTCCCCCTAAAATAGTTATCCACTCATTGGACGATAAAGCCGCCTTTTGTACACTTATTTCTGTAAATTGTATTTTTTCTTGTATTTTGTCTGCCCCTTCATACAGCCCGACATGGGTTATTATCTCACAAGCATTGCGCTCTATACAGCGGTGGCTGTCTGCGGTCGCGCGGACACCTATACACGATACAATTTTAACTAAGCAAATGGTTACTTGTAAACAACTATAGATTTGACTTCACTATCACTACATAGTATAAAAGTAAAAGTTACTTTCTCTGTCCCTATATCCCTATATGCTTAAATCTTTAAAACTACGCGGATTTTGATTCGGCTTCTTTCAATAGAGTGATTAAAGAGGTAGGTTTAATATACTTAGGGACCCACCAACCATAACCCACACCCAATAACTATTTCTGTGTGGAAGCCGGGGCGGGTCGCTAGTTTTAAATAAATACTAATCTTGACCTAATACAAATAAACGGTTTAATTTTATTTAGAGCTAATGCTAACATTGCATTTCTAAAACATTAGTCTATTGTCCCCGCGCAAACCTTCACCTGCCACAGAAGTATAATAATGATAATGGTACCTTTGGCTTTTCCCTTAAAACAGTTTTTCATTCATTGAACGATAAAGCCGCCTTTTGTACACTTAAATTTTTGTGTGTGTGTGGTGTGAGGGCCACTTTGCTTAAACTCAATGAAAATATGACCTTGATTTAGTGTGCATTGCAAAACAATTGTGCAGTTAATATCAGATTTTGTGCAACTCAATTGAGCGAGTTGTAAGCTGAAATGTTGGGCCCTCAATCCTCCAATGGAGGATTGAGAGCCCACCTGTAACAGAGAAACTATGCGCACTACAGAATCGGTCTTTACGGCAAACTCTAAGTCCAGACGTAACAAAAATTGTGTCGTAGAGATATTATCGCAAAACGCTTTAGTATTTTGTATATCTTCGGTCGAAATTGGCCCTCAGAAGTCTTTTTCGTACTCTTTTATTGTCAAATATTAAGAAAACCCTTTACATTCTGGTTAAACAAATGATGTCAGTAATTGTGAAAATAATTGTGCGATTTTGTG